>SJYQ01001966.1:250242-369272 GCA_006410935.1 Redunca redunca
TTAACTATGGGGTAAATGGATGCTGGAGTGATGTGGAAGCTATATTCGTAGGTTTTCTCTGTCACATGACATTAGTTTTTCAGTGGCATATATCAACATGAGATCATATGTTCCACAAAGCGAAGTGAGGACACCTCAGGACTGAGATTTTCCTGATGAAATCACATTGCCCTCATTTGGCATCACCTCTGGCAGTGACTGGGCTTCACTGGTGGCTCAGCTGGTAAAGAAGCCGCCTGCAGTGCAGGTGATCTGGGTTCGACCTCTGGGTTGGGAAGATCCCTTGGAGAAGGGAACAGCTACCCACTCCAGTATTCTGGCCTGGAGAATTCCATGGACTGTATAGTCCTTGGGGTCGAGAAGGGTCGGACACGACTGAGCGACTTTCACTTTCACTTTTTCTGGCAGTGACTAGGCTATGATGGTATAGTGCTTAGGACGCTGCACTGAGGCAGTGACTAGAATTCCTGCTCTCTGCAGTTTTGCTGTGATTATTTGTACTTTTATGGGCTTACTAACAAGAACCACAAGTCGTTAATAGAATGAGGAGTTAGATTTTTGCAAAGTAAGGTATTATTAAGAAGAAAAGTATCTCCAGGAAACTATCTTTAATTATCTGAAACAATCCACCACAAAAGATAGCCCCAAATGTCCCTACAAGTTCCCAATTTAGGACAATTGTTACTTCTTGATCCATTTTACTGAGGCTTATTTAAAGCATCTGACTGACCATCCTAGAACTTAAGGAATGTCCTTTAAGATGGCATGTTCCAGCAAGAAGTGCAACAAAAGGACCAAGGTAAGGAAGAGGCCTCCCAAGAAGGAGTGTCAGAATCCCTCTGCTGGAGAACAAGGGTGGCTGTCAACCCAACTAAGTCAGCTGTGAGAGAGGACACACTGCTCTAACACGTGGCTCCCTTCTCAGGTTCCAAGGAAGAGACTGCACGAGAGCAGACTGGCTAGGTTCAAGTGCTTCTCTACCAAAGCCCACAGGTTTAGCATGAAGTCCAGCCTTGCACAGCACACCAGGTCTCCTTGGAGAATTGGTTACTGGACAGTCCTCTGGAAGGTGTGATGAGAAGACTGGGAGACGACGTACAATAGCAAATGTGCCCTGGGAAGGCAGTATGTGCCATCTAAGAACACTTGCCTAAAACAAGCAGAGTCTTATCCCATTAAAGGCAATCGATAAGTTCAGATTAAGTAGAGAAAAAATTGCATTTAAACCGTAATGGAAAGAATATAAAAAAGAATGCATATATATACAGGCATAACTGGCCTGCTTTACTGTATAGCAAAAATTAACACAACATTGTAAATCAGCTATATTTCAATTAGAAAATTCACTAAATCAACAAGCATGACTGAAACATAATTTTAAATATATTATCTCCGTTAGACATTTCTTCATTGTATGCAAACATAAAACTTATTAACAAAAACAAACAAACGCACAAATGACTTTCCCTAAATCTTAGCAACTTACATTAAGAAAGTGCCTCATATGACTAGAGTTCCTTGGGAATATCATTCTTTATTTATAATCCATCATTTCTCAGAGAGAACACTGACTTAAAGTTTCTCAAAAGTGCCAGACCTGTCTTGAAGACACTTATGCTAGTGCCACTAGCTTCCTGTGTATGTCACACTCATTTCCGTATGGAAGAGGGTATCAATTACATGTTTGTGTCAAGGAGTGGAGCAGAGGACATGTCCCCTACTAAACCACATTTATTTTAAGGAGAGGAATATGGTAAACACATTTTCTCTATAAAGAATGTGGTTCATCATTATTTCTCATTAGTCAAATGTGATGTGTAACTTGCTAAAAAGCCCTACAGCATTTTAGCTGTAGCTAAAAAATTTTTAAAAACAACAATTTTAGCTCCTCATCTGTATAGCATTGCTGCTTCCTTTTAAGCCAAAATGACATTCTTGAACTCCATAAGTACTACAGGGTCAGTCAGTCAGTCAGTTCAGTCACTCGCTCGGTCGTGTCCAACTCTTTGCAGTCCCATGAATCACAGCACGCCAGGCCTCCCTGTCCATCACCAACTCGTGGAGTTCACTCAAACTCATGTCCATCGAGTCAGTGATGCCATCCAGCCATCTCATCCTCTGTCGTCCCCTTCTCCTCCTGCCCCCAATCCCTCCAGCATCAGTGTCTTTTCCAATGAGTCAACTTTTCCCATGAGGTGGCCAAAGTATTGGAGTTTCAGCTTTAGCATCAGTCCTTCCAATGAACACCCAGAACTGATCTCCTTTAGAATGGACTGGTTGGATCTCCTTGCAGTCCAAGGGACTCTCAAGAGTCTTCTCCAACACCATGAACGGGGTGGGGAAATATATATATATATATATATATATATATATATATGTTGTACTGTAGCTTTTAGCCAGAGAAAACAGAAAAATGGGTAATACTTTCCACGTACAAGTGATGAAAAATATGCACAAAATTCCTAATGACTATTTGGGAACAGCCAGGAAGCCACCTTTTTAAAAACTAGTTTTACACAGAGCAACAATCTAGATAAGCATCATCACACATTGCGCTGCCTTGAGCAGCCCATGGAGCGGTGAGATGCCCTTAGAAAGCAGAGTTTATACAACAGTGCTGTCAAGGGGAGAACGTGACTGAAAGGGAAGGAGTGCTATGCACATTTATATCCACCCTACAATAATCCACCATCAGTCCTGGTGCCCAGCATGTCCTCTGCACCCACAAATCTGGAATTAGGCTTCACAGCCCTTGCATCCCAATGAAACCAGCTCCACCGCCCTGGAAGAACAGCTGTATTCAGTGACTGACAGATATTTAAGAATGCATACACGTGGAAAAATAAGATGAAAAGAAGATGGAGATGATTTATGTGAAAGGGCATTTAAAGAAGAAAAAGTTCTGTGAGGTTGAGAAAGTATACCCATTCAGAAATGGATGAGACATTTCATGAAATACGGAAGACTAGTTGTGGAAATGCTAGGTTAAATCATGCAGACATGTATAAGTTGTTATTTTACAGCGGTCAAAGGAAACTTGCTAATTAGTATTTATCAAAAAAAGCTTTTTTAGTGGCCAATCTTTGTACTTTTTATGCAGAGTGTGAATGTTATGTGTGGGAACGTCCTGATCTATTTGGTACCCCGAAAATTTATTATACAATAAAAGAAATCTTAAAAAGTGCCATCACTTGGAATTTACAAATTGTACATACATTGAAATGTTTATTACAATGAAATATAGCAGAAAGGTTTGTGAGTTATAGCGAACAATGTTAGAAGCTTATGAACTATCTGAACTTTTCCACCAAATTTATTGACAGCGAATGAATAGTTCTACTAGGAAAAAAATAACATTAATTTTACATATAATATTCAAAACTAAGTATTTTCTATGCAGTATACTCGTATGTTGGGAATCCCATATCTTTCTGTCAAAGATACTGAAAAATCTATTCAGGGTATTATAAGTCAAAGTTGCCAAGTTATCAATATTACTAATGATATTTCTACAGAAATAGTGTTATTGAAATGGTCTTATTTTGACTCTAGAGGCCAAAAACAAACCTAAACATACATGGACATTTGATTTTGATGAAGAAACTCAATCAGTGGGGAAAGGAATGAGTGCATATCCATATAGATCTCTGTACCTAATACCATCATAAAATTAACATGAGCTGGATCCTAAATCCAAATGGAGAACCCACAACTATAAAGTGCCTAGGAGAAAACATGGAGAATATTTTATGACTTAAGCTTATGCAAAGGTTTCTTTGACAGACTCTAGCAATAACTAAAAGAGTAATAAATTTAAAATTTAAAATGTCTGTTCATCAAAAGGTGGTATAAAGAAAATGAATTAACAACCTATAGGCTGTCAGAAAATAGTTATAAAACATATATCTGACAAAGTACTGGCATCTAATACATATATAACAAAGATTCTGGGAAGACATATATCTTTTCTAATGAATCTAATTTAAAAGAGGGTGAAATATAGGGACAGAATGCCATGAAAGAAAAACATAAGAATCTCCATAGAGGACATGAAAAAGGGCACAATATTTCCAGTCATTTGGGAAATCCAAATGAGATGCCACTGGATGGCCACCAGAATTAAAGCGATGACTCTGGAGACTGTAGAGCAACTGGAACTTGCTGTTTGCTGCCAGTGTCCATGGCAAACACTCCGGGAAAATATCTGGCCTTTGTTATATAAAAATATCTGGCCTTTGTTATCAGCCGTCCCATTGCTATCAATTCCATTATTTTTCCAAGTGAAACAATATCTATCCAAAAATGATTAACATAAGAATATGTAAAGCAGCTTACTCAGGAGAGCCAAAAGCTGGAGCCATCCCAGGTGTCTGCCTACAGATGGAGTACTACTCAGCGACAGAAAGGAAAGAACTAGTGAAGCTCAGGGACAGGGCTGAAACTGACGCACGTTTGGCCAGCGGGAAAAAAGGCCACACCGAAGAGTGTTGAGAACATGACTGTATTTACATGCAGTTCTAGAATGGGCGAAAAAAATCTATGGTGGGAAGAGAAATCAGGAGAGCTGTTGCCACTTCTGGGCAGACAATTGGGCAGTGGCAGAGAAGGGGCAGGAGAGCATTCTAGGAGAAGGCAACATTCTGTACCTTGATCTGGTTTGGGGCTTTATAGGTGGAGAAGGCAATGGCACCCCACTCCAGTACTCTTGCCTGGCAAATCCCATGGACGGAGGAGCCTGGTACGCTGCAGGGTCGGACACGACTGAGCAACTTCCTTTCACTTTTCACTTTCATGCATTGGAGAAGGAAACGGCAGCCCACTCCAGTGTTCTTGCCTGGAGTATCCCAGGGACGGGGGAGCCTGGTGGGCTGCCGTCTATGGGGTCGCACAGAATCGGACATGACTGAAGTGAGTTTGCAGCAGCAGCAGGTGCATGCTTTTGCCCAAACTTGCAGCATTTCATTGTATATAAAGTACACATTAAAAAAACAAACTATAAACAAGTATTGAACTCTTCATAGTATGCTTATGATGGAGGAATATATGTACAGATGACAGGAACTTATGTCCCTAATTTACTTTTAAAATGCGTCAAAACCAAGACCACTGGGTAAATGGATAGATTTGGATAGAAGAATATTTAAAAGTGAAAGTGTTAGTCACTCAGTTGTGTCTGATTCTCTGGGACCCCAAGACTGTTGACCCCAAGACTGTAGCCCATCAGCCTCCTCTGTTCATGGACTTATCCAGGCAGGAATACTGGAGGGGGTTTCCATTCTCTTCTCCAAGGGATCTTCCTGACTCAGGGACTGAACCCAGGCCTCCTGCATTGCAGGTGGATTCTTTACCATCTGAGTCTCCAGGGAAACTGCTAGATGGATATTTAGGTAACAAAGAAAGTACAATAAAATATTAATTGCAGAATCTAGGTACTGTGTATAGGAATGCCTGTTGTACAATTATTTTATCCATTTGCATATTTTCAAAATACAAGTTTGAAAAAAAACTGTAAGCCAGAGAGCCATTGATCAATGGCGGGTGTGTGAGTCACTGAGTCGTGTCCAACTCTCTGTAGCCCCGTGGACTGCAGCTCCCCAGGCTCCTCTGTCCCTGGGATTCTGCAGGCAAGACTCTGGAGTGCGTTGTCATGCCTTCTCCACCTTACCTGCAGAACCAGGACTCAACTGTTATTCTCCTACAAACTACTTTTCCAACAAAGGACATGCTTGCTCTCCTCCAGGTGGATCCCCCCATAGCGCAGCACCTACACTTTCATCCCTTTCGCATCGACCCCATTTCCTTGTTTCGAAAGGAAAAGAAGCAGTCCTATTTTCCTGAAAGCAACCAGGGTTAAGGGTCCTGTTACACTTTACAGTTGCCATGCCAGCAATTTTCACTTCAAAGGGTCGTTACTAGGATCCTCTTTGTTCAGTTTTCCAGTACACCTCACATCCTGACTTGAATACAATTAATATTGTTTTTGTTGGTCCTACTTCACCAAACAAAAATAAGACTGAATGGAACAACAGCAAAAATTTCTATTCTAAACAAAGATGTCTGGTCATTGTACCAGTTTTATTATAAGTACTCTTTACCTGTAAAACCAGGTTTAACTCTTAATATCAGGTTTAGACTTGCAGTTTTGATTCAGGGAACCTCAGACCACACATGCAGGCACTGGCCCTGGTTTTCATTCTCCTTGGAGAATTTTAGTAATTTTTTTTAATTAAAGAAAAAACAAAGACCAGCTTTACATCTCTATCATTTGCATCAGTGAAATATACAAACTGGATCTCCTCATAAAAATCCATGAAAACGAACCATTTCTTATGTCACTCTTGCCCTCTGCAATGTCTCCTGGAATAGGAGCACCGTCAACAATGTAAGCCATTTCCACTTTAACCAAGTAGTCTAGAATTTGTAGGAAACAGCTTTCACTGGAGCCACACTCAGGAAAAATCTATTTGTGGGTAGGTAGGTGAACAAGTCCCTTCTCTTCTCAAAAGATGGGTTTTATAGGATTTTAGTGTGTAGTTTAGTATGATTTAGGCTAGTATGATTTTAGCGAATACAACTGGATGCTTCTTTCTGGAGCTGCACACATTTAGAAATTGTCTGGTTCATTTCCTTTGACACACACGTCACTGTGAATGACTGAGGGAGTGAGGTCTTAAGACTCAGGGGAGGCAACTGGACATGAATCCTTGTCTATATGCAGAGGAATAAGTGCTGTGAAAGGCTGCTCAGGTTGGCAAAGACTAAGCTTTAGCTGCATTAACAGCTAAGTAAATTCTAGATCTTCAGAGAACAGAAGTCTGTGTTTTAATAGTTTTCGTCACTTCAGTTAAAAGGAAAGCACATTTAAAAAACTGATACTCAACAACAAGCCCAGCAAAAAGAGAGAAGCTATTTATAACCAAGCCTCTGAAACAAGAATATAGAAAGCCTCCAGATACCTAATTATTCATTCTTTTTAAAAGGTGATTATGACAACACGCAGGCATGAATTAAGAAAAATAAACTGAAGGAAAAAATAAACTGAAAGAAAAAATATATAAAACCTACATATATTTTATAAAAAAGAGTAGAAAACAACTGTGCATACCGATGAACGAGAGAAGTAATTTGCTTGTCTAACTGGCAGAAGAAAAAGGTTATCACAGCTTTCTGTGCATGGAAAGCTAGACCAAGTGTGAAGCAAGACCTTCACAGTGTGAACAGCTAAATATAACTTAGAAATCCCATCTCCTGGTACACTGCAGTTCCTTAAAAAAGGCTTCCAAACGTAAAGGGAAGGAAAAAAAGGAGGTTTAAGGATTATGAAACAGAGGAAGGAGGCCAAGTAGGACACCATGATGATGGAGGTGATGATTCTCCGCAGAAAAGGAAGTTTGGCTGAGAGTGTGACATCCTTCCCAGTGTTTACAGAAGGAGATTAATTCTTCCCTATCCTGAACTCTAGTGTACACGTTGGAAATGTTTCTACACAGAGTGGTCAATACCGAGGCCTCCCAACTGGGCCAAAGGCTATGCTAAATGTCCAGCCACCGTTTAGGGGAGAAAAACTGTCACCCAAGAGAGCTGAAAAGATGGGACGAAAATTAGGGAGTTATTGACCAGATGTCCAACCCTCTTAATACAACTAGCCACTGTTTGAAAGAATTAATTTGTACACATATTATTCTTAGGTATTAAAAGATTCTATAGGAAGATCCCAGGTAGTAAAAAAAAAAAAAAAAACTCAGCTGCCGAAGGAGAAGACATTAAGAGACTTGGGTTTAATCCCTAGGTCGGGAACATTCCCTGGAGGTGGGCATGGCAATCCCCTCCAGTATTCTTGTCTAGAGAATGTCATGGACAGAAGAGCCTGGAGGGCTACCGTCCATAGGGTCTCAAAGAGTTGGATACGACTGAAGCGACTTAGCATGCACACGCATAGGAAGACCAGGGTATCACAGTGCAGTGTGTCACTTTACTTTCTAATTTCTGTTGGAGTATAGTTGCTTTACAATGTAAAATGTTAGCTTCTACTGTACAGCAAAGTGAACCAGCAGTAGGCATACATATATCCATCGCTTTTTTTTTTTTAATTTCCCATTTAGCCCACTGCAGATCACTGAGTAAAGTTCCTTGTGCTATACCGCAGGTCACGGTACCACCTGCAGTCGATCTGCCAAGTAGCCAGTGAAGAATGATGAGCTAGAGCAACACATGACTTTTTAAGGAAAGGCAAAACCCTCCAACAAGAGGTGTATTTCCCCATGACTTAACAGTGCCCTATAACTACTCAGTAAAATACATTCTCAGCAGTGTCCGGTACAAGGGATACAGCTGTAAACAGAAGACACGTTCTACTCTCTTGGACCTTATATTCTAGAGGAGGAAGCATACAATCTAAATGAATTGACAGGATAACTTGCACGCATGCTCAGTCGCTAAGCCATGTCTGCCTCTGTGAGTCCACGGACTATAGCCCGCCAGGCTACTCTATCCATGGAATTATTCAGACAAGAATACTGGAGTGGGTCGCCCTTTCCTTCTCCAGGGGTCTTCTTAACCCAGGGATCAAACTCAGGTCTTCTGCCCTGCAGGCAGATTCTTTACCATCTGAGCCACTGGGGAAGCAAATAAATGATATCAAAATGTACAATTTATAAAAAAGTATTAGCAAATAATTGAAGTAGCTACTTTAAAAGAATACATCTCTGAGAAAGTGACACTGAGGTTGTGAGTGGTGAGAGCAGCTGCCATTCCAAGGTCTGGGCGAGGAGATTCTAGGCTCACGCAGAGACCTCTCCCCCCTTACCTCAAGGAGGGAGTGAGCTTCTGAGCTGGAGGAACAGAAAGCAGGACAGTTGAGATTGGAATGCGGTGAGCAAAGGAATACTTGGCGTAAGACTTATTCATTCACATCTATTTCCAGCACTTAGGGCATAGAAATACATTGGCCACCTGACAGGAAGAGTCAGCTCATTGGAAAAGATGCTGATGCTGGGAAAGATTGAAGGCAAAAGGAGAAGGGGACGACAGAGGATGAGATGGTTGGATGGCGTCAACGACTCAATAGACATGAGTTTGAGCAAACTCCGGGAGGTGGGAAAGGACAGGGAAGCCTGGCGTGCTTCAGTCCATGGGGCTGCAAAGAGTCAGACACGACTGAGACACTGAACAGCAACAACAGGGTATAGAGTGAGCAATACTGACCAAATTCTCGCCTAAATGAAGACCCGCGTCCAGTGGAGTCTCTGGTGGGAACAGAGGGTCCACGCTACTAAAGGCCAGGCCCTGGGATTCATCATAAGCACTGCTGAGTACACAGGAGCCTCTCTGACGGGAGAGTTGGTGGCCTGTCTTCAGCAGAGCTGTTCATACTACAGGAAGGCTTTGCTCTTCTTGACACCAGTGCCTCTGCTGGCTCCACTATCCAAGTACTTCTGGAAGGCTTCATTCACCCAAACAGGCCCGCCTACGCCGCTGCATGGAGTCAAAGAACCTTAGTGGCAAAGGGAGCGAAACAGTGGGAAGCAGGAGCAGAGATTTCACTGACTCAGTTCTGTGCTGTGTCACATGAGTGAAGCCATCCTGAACAGGATGCTGGAAGGGTCTTTTTAGCTTCATTAAGGGACAGGCTGGCTGTTCCCAAGATACTGTATATTCACTGAACCAATGACGTATACGTGGTGTTGTGTCACCAAAACCAAGATGGAGCAACCGAAGGGATGGACTTCAGCAGATACTCTTCTGTGCCCCACACCGCACGTGCATGGTCCAGTGTATTTCAGCATACTCTGATAGACAGCTTTTAGCACACTGCCAGTATCTGGGAATACCAGGCCACCTGACCTGCCTCCTGAGAAACCTGCATGCAGGTCAGGAAGCAACAGAACCAGACATGGACCAATGGACTGGTTCCAAATTGGGAAAGGAGTACGTCAAGGCTGTATATTGTCACCCTGCTTATTTAACTTATGTGCAGAGAACATCATGCGAAATGCCGGGCTGGATGAAGCACAAGCCAGAATCAAGATTGCTGGGAGAAATAACAATAACCTCAGATATGCAGATGACACCACCCTTATGGCATAAAGTGAAGAGAAACTGATGAAAATGAAAGAGGAGAGTGAAAAAGTTGGCTTAAAAAAAAACTAAGATCATGCCTGCCGTCTGCTCCCATCACTTCATAGCAAATAGATAGGGAAATAATGAAAACAGTGAGAGACTTTATTTTCTCGGGCTCCAAAATCACTGCAGATGGTGACTGTCACCAAGAAATTAAAAGAAACTTGATCCTTGAAAGAAAAGCTATGACCGAGCAAGACAGCATATTAAAAAGCAGAGACATTACTTTGCTGACAAAGGTCCATATAGTCAAAGCTATGTTTTTTTCCAGTAGTCATGTATGGATATTAGAATTGAAGTATAAAGAAAGCTGATGCATTTGAACTGTGGTGTTGGAGAAGACTCTTTAGAGTCCCTTGGACTGCAAGGAGATCAAACCAGTCAATCCTAAAGGAAACCAGTCCCGAATATTCATTGGAAGGACTGATGCTGAGGCTTAGGTCCCATTCCTTTGGCCACCTGATGTGAAGAGCCGACTCATAAGAAAAGGCCCAGATGCTAGGAAAGATTGAAGGCAGGAGGAGAAGGGGACGACAGCGGATGAAATGGTGGGATGGTATCACCGACTCAATGGAAATGAGTTCGAGCAAGCTCCGGGAGATAATGAAGGACAGTGTAGCCTGGCGTTCCGCAGTCCATGGGGCCGAAAAGAGTCAGACAGGACTGTGCGCCTGAACAAGGAAAGCACACTGCCTGTATCCTATCTCAGGAGCCTCCAGGGAGTCTCAGCTTCAGTGCTTCAGGGCTTTCTCTGAAGCCACAGCCTGACTGGAAGCACAGCCCCAAAGAGCCACATGTCATCTGTAACCCACAGGGCCTGGGGATGGCAGATAAACGTCCCAGCTTCCCATCCTCCGTGGGAGGATGAACCACGGGAGTAGAACCATCCTACTAGGCATTCCCGTGGCTTCTCAGAGCCCCAGTGATGCTGTGCCCCAGTCACCGACAACACTGCAAGCTCAGCTCCCCACTCGACTTCCTGCCTTCCGTGTCCCACTTTCCCAGAGCCTTCTTTGTTTCCCAGCATCGCCTCCCAAATTAAGCACTAGGAGACTACATCTCTGGCTCTGTTTACAAAGACACAGAACAAAGATAGTGTCTCAGGGACTAGCATGCATACATTAAACTGTGCCAAGGATGAGGGGCCAAGCTGAGGTAGGGGTGTACAGTCCAGGATAGGAAATTCAGGAAAACGTATTGCTAAGTGTAAGCCTTGTTAGTCTCAAGGGCATTAAAAACAAAAACCGACATATGTTACATGAAGACTCCAAAATATCTGCTGTGAGAAAGGTAAGGAATCTGAAACTTCCCAGATATTATTGTCTGAAGAAACAGTCCCGAATGAAAAACTTCAATCAGAGTGTTTTGCATACATAATTTGGAAAAAAAAATTAACCCGCTCTTACATGATGTGGGGTTGGCCAAATAGTTTGTTCAGGCTTTCCTTAAGATTTTACAGAGCTTTGGAATATTAGCATCTGCAAAACTGTTATCAGTTGTTATGCAAATGGAAACTAGACATGGAACTAGAGCCTGGGGTGGACTTTTGGCCTGACAAGTGTTTTCTGTGCGACTCTGGGTGATCATTCTGAGCTTGGGTGTCCTTTAACTACAAAAACGAACAAAAAAAGGGACTACTGAAATAGTAACTTCATCAGAGTAAATGCTACTACAGTTTTAACTATTGTTGTAAGTATTGCTTGACAAACACCAAGGGATATCTAATGGAACTGGTGACTGATTAGAAAGGGAAACTGAAGGGAAATTAGAGATTTGGCAATCTGACATATATGGCCTGTGTGAAATGAGAGAAAAAAATAATTTTCACAAAACCATCGATATCTTGTACAAAGTTAATTTTGACTTATTTCTCCATTCTAAAATATAAAGCCGAGGGTACTTTTTTTCCCAAAATGAATAAAATTAGGACAAATAAGATTAAGCATTTCATATAGTAGTGAGAAAAGTATGAAATTCATTTTCCCAAAGAGGTGACAGGAATTTAATCAGTGTTTGTGCAATTTGGAAAAAGGAAATCATGGAATACTACCATAGGGAGAGGATCTACGAAAACTTTCATGCTCGTAAAGGGTTTTAATGAGGCAATCGCCAGTGGTGTTGCTTGATTCTGCTCATTGCCTTATTTAATTTTCCATGATCTTGCCATGAATACTTTCATGAGATACAGAATGTATTTAAAGAAAGAGCATTAATAACAGTTTTTCATTTCAGTTAGTAGGATCATTAAATAAAAAATTCATAGTTTCACTAATTCAACTGACATTTGTTGAGACGTAATAAAAAATGAAAGGATGTCTTTGAAGACAAAATTGCTGAAAGGTTAGGGGCAATCTGCTCTTGCTATTAGTAAAATTCAAGGCCCATTATGGGGAGAAGTAAAATTATAATACCAATTCAGAAGATAAAATTTCTGTTATTTTCAAAGGAACCAACAGAATAAAGCTGCATGTCCTTAAAAGGCAAATTGCTTCCTTGCCCTATCTCTTGAAGCATTCTGGTTTGAAAACTGGCCACATGAACTATAAGTCATTCTATCAGTAAGTAACAATGCTTTATTATATGTACAAGCTTAGAAAATGATTCAGTACAACTCAAGTTGAGTAATCCTACAAAATCCAAGACAATGTACTGGGTTTTTTTCACCATTTTTTTTTTCCCACCTAGTATTCATTTCATCACTAATAATAGAACTACATCTGGAGTTGACATTAGTTACTTGAAAATTTACTTGTAATGTTCATTGTATTATGTATAGAACTTCTCCACGGTTTTAAAGGAAATGGGGAATATGACACTTGCGAGGTAAATTCAGGCATTTCAGCCATCATTCGGTTTTATAAAAAAGATCAAAGCAGCATTTGGGGAACAGAATAAATAACAGAAAAGTTGTAGAAGTATGTCAAAGTGAAAGTGAAAGTGAACTCGCTCAGTCGTGTCCGACTCTTTGCGACCCTGTGGACTGTAACCTACCAGGCTCCTCTGTCCATGGAATTCTCCAGGCAAGAATACGGAGTGAGTTGCCATTTCCTTCTCCAGGGGATCTTCCTGACCCAGGGATTGAACCCAGGTCTCCCACCTTGCAGGCAGACCCTTTAACCTCTGAGCTACCAGGGAAGTATGTCAATAACAGTGATATTTCAGAGATCCAAGAGAATATCAACTAATATGAACATTATCAATTCATCTCTTGATATATTATTACATTATCACAATTCATGTTATTATAGATGAATAACTATTTTCATCTTTTTTATTTTTCATTATTTCTATTTTCTTGGAAGGATGTTCTGATAGAGGTCCTTGAAAGAGAGGGGTCCTTGAAAACAGGATGATGACATGCGAAAAAATATCATATTTCCTTGTTTGGCTTTGGTTGTTGGCTTGTTATTTGTTTGCGGGGAGTTTTCTTGTGGCTGTTGTTGATTATTTTTGTTGTTCTGACTTGTTCCCTGAGGAGTTTGGAGTTTTCTCACAACCCTGTACAAAGACAAGCATTCTATCAAAGTGGATGCTGTTTCTTCAAAAAACTTGCCTTTGAAACTGAGACCTCAAGAAAATGACTCTGAACTCAATGAGGAAGAGCCTGAAGGAGAAGGATGACTTATTTACCTCTCCACGGCTCTCAGAACACCTAAAACAGTGCATTTTCTGTAATCAAAGGTCTCGCTTGAGTTCAAGGAGCCAGGTTAACTTGCAGTATAAATTTAACAAGAACACCTTTTAGATGGTCAAAAATAAGGTTTTACGAATTTTAGATTTTGATATTCATAAATATCCCCTCTCAATGATTTCCTGGTTTCCAAATTAACAATGAATGTGCCTAATTTACCCATAGAATTATAAAAAGGGAACAAATGAATGGGTGAAAGAAAGAAAGAATGAGTAAAATTAGATGTTTAAAAGCTTCCTTTCCATTTTGTTGACCTGACAATTCAGAATTTGGTAAAACCTCATCTGCCCAGATTCTATACTATCTAAATTTAAATTTATAGATGAGAAAGAACACTTTTTCAGACTTGGAAACCTAGAACAAAGGCTGCATTTTGCCTAGTTTTTGCTTTGCTTTTTCTTTGGCTAACAGACAGGGTAAATCATTTAACATTTCTGTGCTTTAATATCTTCATCTGTTCAGATCAGATCTGAATCAGGTTATTTTTTAGTTCTCATTTTGTGTCAAGATTCTATAATTAAAGATCATGAGAAAAACCACCATTAAGTTCCATTTACCAACTAGGTCAAATTATTATAATTCTAAATGTCAATATCAAAAATATTTTAAGATTTTGTAAAAAGGGCACCTATTAATATTTTAAAATTATCATCTTTTTTACATAAAGAAACCACAAGACTCCCCAAGTATTTAAGCACAAACTGTAAATGTTCAATCTCTGATTTTATTCTGTTTCCTTATATCGTAGACATGGTATAGCTGATGGGCATGGCTTCACTAGATTAAATATACACAGTGATATTCTGGAGAAGGAGCTGATTTAATATTTTTAATTTTAAATCTCTTCTCAAGACTAAAATTGCTCAGAGACATGAGGCCTCAACACATATCCCAATTTCAATGACTCATTTCTTATAACTATATCTGCTTTCAGAAAAGTAGAAGTTCTGTGAAATTTGTACTAACTATTCCTTTTGATTTTCCATTTTGTATTAGGTAAAAGGTTCCAGCACCTTCACCATTTTCACCTTTTCTGTACCTAGGAGGACATGCAGGGAATAGCAATAAAAGAGGCGGGGATGGTGTTCTGATACCAGAGCGCAGTGAAACGTGATGGGCGAGAAAGCAGCCAGCCAACAGGACGTCCTCGGGAAGGAAAATGACTTGATCGCATGACTGCCTACCTCATTACAAAGTGAAATCCATGCTATACGCTTTTGTGTGAGCCTGCATCTTCTGCTGTACAGGAACCAACTCCCTGGGCTTCCCATAATAGTTGTTACCGTGAATCTATCAAATATTTTGTTTCCACTTTTACCTCTCCCACTCTCTGTCTCCAGGTCCTTCTGAGGCAACTGCAAAAGAGGGATGAAAGATTCTGTCTCCTGACTCATTAGTCATTTATTTATATCTGCTACGGGGAAGATGATTGGGGAAAATGTGAGAGCAATTCACACATCAATGTTTCAAGAACTTACATATAAATGGGACCGCTACAGAAACACATCTTCCCACAGGCACTAACTAAAAAGCAGTAAGTTTGCTTGAGTAGCAGTTTTCTACTGTTTCTTTTCCTCTGTACCAGATGTGCGCCTCGTCCCTTTAATTTGAACATTATCCCTGCTCAAAAACAAAAACAAACCAAAGTACACT
This sequence comes from Redunca redunca, assembly GCA_006410935.1. NCBI lineage: Eukaryota > Metazoa > Chordata > Mammalia > Artiodactyla > Bovidae > Redunca > Redunca redunca. The sequence continues at coordinate 265,706 of SJYQ01001966.1, forward strand.
AAAGGAAGGCAGAGAATAATATTAACCAACTTTGAAAAGAAAATTTCCACCACTAAACTCGCTGCACTCCTGGAAAACACTAGTGACTGGCAGGTTTCAGACCCTTGAAATACTGAATAATAGTATTTCTGAGGAAAGACTACTGCAACCTAGGACAAAATTAGCCTGGCCTCTGCCTCTGTGGACATTATGAAGCATTTCCAGATGCTGGTCAAGATTAAAGTTAGGAATGTTTTAGCAACACCTTGTCTGTGTTTATCACGTGACTTTACTTCAGGGTCACAAAGAAGAAAGAAAATATAAATGGTCTGTGGGGTGCAGATTGCTTTAGAATATAAGAGCCCTAAATGGTTAGATGTGCTGAGTTAAAATTTAGCACAAAATTCATATTCAGTATGTTTAATAAGGAAGAAGAAAAAGAAAAACAGAAAGAAACTAGCTCCACTAAGGAGGTACATAAGCAAATAACATTATTAATTCATCTATTCAATTAATAAATTATTGAACATTTATGAAACATTCAGTGTTAAGTTACTGGAGGATTCAATGATTTATTAAGTACGATTCCTGTAGGAGTTTATAACATCATAGCATCTGGACAGTAAATTTGAAGATATGATTATCCTTTGCTGATCAGGAGTTTGGAATGTACAAGCTGGTGCTGTGAATGCCAAAGGAAGTGCCTTCAAGATGACATTGCAACCACGGTGTATTCTGTGGTCAAGGGAGAAAAACCAAGGAAGGGCAAGAAGCAGCTGGGAGGAGGGGCATGGCAGAAACAAATGACCTGGATGACGATTTATTCAACCTAAAGCAAGAGGGTGAGATGGTTGGAGGGCATCACCAACTCAGTGGATGTGAGTCTGCACAAACTTCGGGAGATGGTGAAGGACAGGGAAGCCTAGTGTGCTGCGGGCCATGGAGCCGCAAGAGCTGGACACAACGGAGCGAATGAACAACGACAAATGCAATCTTCAGAGCAAGACACTCTGGGAGCCGCTCCACCAGGACAAAGTTCACAGCTGAAAGAATCTAGACTGAAAGTGAAGGAGCTGTTCAGTCGCTCAGCTGTGTCCAACTGCCTGTGAACCCATGGACGTAGCCCACCAGGCTCCTCTGTCCCTGGAATTCTCCAGGCAAGAATACTGGTGTGGGTTGCCATGCCCTCCTCCAGGGGATCTTCTGGACCCAGGGATCGAACTTGAATCTCCCGCACTGTATGCAAATTCTTTACCATCTGAGCTACCTTGATGAGTGATTCTCAACTAGAGGCTACCATACAATACAAGGTAAGACTTCAGAGTGTGAGGGGTAAAGGCTTGCACAGGACTGAGTGGTTGAAATTTTTCTTACTATTGAGCTGACGGGAGGCCCTGAGCAAGAACCTCTCTCTGCTTTCCACTTCCCATCTGTAAATCGGGAAGATAATCCATAAGTGTTGAAGGACTGAAGAAAATGTGTATATGGGCTGCTGAGAAAGTGGCTAGGTGTTCAGTAAGAGGGCATTCATTGCCTTTTAACCCTGTCCTGCTCCTCTGCACACTGTATCAGATTTCTGAGCTCCTATCTCCAGTGCCTCTCTCCTGTTCCTCTCAACCTCAGGCCATGCTTCCCTGTCTGTCACAATTTATAACATTGCTGCTCCAACTTGATTCAACGTTTACTCATCTTGCCTGTTTGTATCCTTGATTGTTCTGCGTTTGCCTTCCTTATAATATAAGCCCTGTGAGGATATGGACTGGCCTTATGTTTGGTGTCTGAAACAATAAATGTTTCTTAAACCATTACAATGATGATAGCTTGCCATTCTACTAGCCAGTCTTCTCCAAATTTTAAACAGAATAATACTCTTCACTCTTACAGCAACCCCAAGACACGTATTACATAGGTAAGTGCTGTTACTGTTCCCATTTTATAGAGGAGTTCAGGAAGATTAGAAAACTTGCCCAAAGTCCCAAAAGAAGTAGCAGAAGTGAGTGGAAAACACAGCAATCAGACTGTAAAAATTCATTTCCTTAGTCATTAGGTTATTTGACTCTGAATGATCAAATGACAGAAATGAACAGGGTACTGCCTGGGGGGCTGACCAGCTAGACGGCAGAAATGGCCCCCTAGTTACCAAGAGATGGGAGAGGTGCAGCATTAAGAGACAAGAACAACCTGTAATTTCTCATATTTTCTGGAATTCCAGTGGCGAAAGATACCTTATCTATAACTGGAAAGAAGATTGTGTGTGTGTGCCATGTGTGGCTGGCTAATTACCTAAATCTTGCTCCTTCAATCCATTAGAGCCAGGTGGGTCAAAAGGCTGGATTTGGGACACAGATTCATTGGGTTTGAATTGTGGCTCTAAATAGCAGTTCAACTCGAGACAAGTTATTCACTTCCTCACCTCATCTGGAAAATGGGGATTAAAAAGTACCTGTGTCATAGATCTGTGATGAGAACCAAATGAGTAAACAGTGCTTAGCACAAATGGGGCTCTTCAAATTATCACTCTGAATGCTCTGGTCCCTTGGTCTAGTCTATTAGTGATGGACGTTGCTTTCTGAAATTGTCAGGAAATTAATGGAAATTTATTGGAACTGGAAATTAATCCATGGTCTGTACTCAGAAGCAAAAAATACTGAAGGAACAGAAATGAAGAGGGCACCTGCCAGTGAATGGGTAGCATGCTCAGGAAATTGAACTGGCTGAAGACAGTACAAAGTTGAAATCTTGGCTGAAGAGTAAGAAAGGGATTGTCCAGGTCAGGAAAGGTTCCCCCAGTCCAGAGATGGCGGAGGAACACAAAGAAGCGGACCGGGAGTGAGATACAGGGTCTGGACCCTGCAGACACTCGGGGAGTGGACGGGGTTGAGGGTTGGGGGCGGGCAGCCTGTATGCGCTCCTTCCAGTGGGCTGGTGCTTGCTCTTCTCTCTTGGGATCAACACAGTAGGTGGGACCTCCTCCTGCATCGTGCGTTAAATAGCCTTTACCTTGGTAATGCCAAGCCCTCTAGCCCCTGGGGTCCTTTACAACCCACTTCTATAAGCAGGTGCACAGGCCTTCCCGTGAGCATTGCCCCCAGATTTAGAAGCCCCTGTCTTCTGCCCCTAGCACTGGGCATTCTACATCCCCATCAACCTCGATCTCTGGGCCCTAACACCTAGTATTTTTTAGAAGACCTATGAGAAAAATTTTGCAACCATGGTTAATGTGAGGTACTTCACTGTTTGTAATAACCAGAGATTCGCAATGAAAACCCAATCAAGACCAATAATGCCTTCCCTGCTGGTGACTTTTGATATCAGTGGGCAGCTACATGTGCCTGTTTAGATGCAGCTTTTTTTTTTTTCTAAATAATGACAACATTGACTGGCACAGCCTCAGGGCAGTCTGGCCTAGAAGCACTGGTTTATTTTTTCTGAGAATGTGTGACCTAGATGTATGCATCTCCGTCACCCTCATCTCACCCTCAGCAGCAGGAAGGAAGAAGGGACAAGCTGATAAGCCCTCTGGTGGCAGATCCCTTGACTTCAAATGCTGGTTCTGCCTCTGTCTAGCTGTGACATCGGGGAAATCACTTCCTTAGCCTACCAGGCTCCTCTGTCCATGGGACTTTCCGGGCAAGAGTGCTGGAGTGGGTCACCATTGCTTTCTCCAAGTCACTAAGATAGACATATATTATTACCCTTTAAGGTTGAGAGGAACAAATGAGGAAACGAGCATAGAGTGCTTGGTCAGGGTAAAGGCCTAGTAAGGGCGAGTTAGTCTTCTCAGCATTCGCTATTCCCTTCAGCACCATCAATCCAGGAGATGGAGACCACTGTGCTTAGGACTTGGAAATAAGCCACATTCATAGATTTTTGTGTGTCATTTTTTAAGCACCGCCATATATCCTGCTTGGTGTGTGACCCTTTTCACTTAGAGCAAATGTTACAGGGGAAGAGGGCAGTGAGGAATAAAATATAATGAGTAATCGGTGAACAAATAAACGACATCTGCTTTTTCAGTACACTTTGCATGCGGTTTAAAGTTAGAAATACTGAAGTTACAGGATTGAAAATACACTTGAGAAAGGTGATGGGCTGCCCCAAATGGTGCTTTGCTTCTAAGAAATACTTCCATAAGTGGAAAATCTGTATCTTTGCAATTTACTGATGCAGAACTGCTTTACACATTGATCCCTTCCCAACAGCACACAGAAAATGACATTTATCCACACACATTAAATACGAGTTAGCTGAATGGCAAGGCCCTGCCCTCACCTCTGTCCAGGCAAATTCTGTACCTATGAGCTTTCTATCTTTGGGTCTAAGTGCACACCTAAACAGTAATTTGTTTTTAAAATCCACAGATTCAACATTCTCTTTTACTTCAGTTGGGTTTTCCTCATTCTAGACACCCTAACTCTGGTGTTAAAATACTGTTTTCCCCCATAATACGAAACACATGGTACTTTAAAGATATCTGACTTCTTGTGTTACGATGCCGTATCTCATCATTTATCCAGATCACTATCAGCTTTGGCTCCACATCAGAATTCTAATCAATTCTGTATCCTTGTTCTGCGCGTGTTTCTTATTTTTCACCTCGAGTCAGGTGCTCATTCCCTTGTTCTCTGCTCTTGTTCATTTCACACACAACTAGTCCTTATCCAATCTGTTGTGTTTCATCAATGAATCTTCCGAACAGAAAGTCATTGTGTCCTTCCAAATTCAGAAATACTAACTGCAGACACTCGAAGTGAAATTAAAGGCTAATATTTCAGACCATTTCAGATACAAAACCAAACTGTGATGCAGCTTGAGAGGTGCTGAGAGTTTTTCGACAACCCGGAAATTATGTGACTCCTTGAGGCGAATTTCTCCACCAGTGAGGCTCAAAGCTCTCTACTGAAAAGACCAGAGAAACTTCACAGGACATTGATTGCAAAGTGAAGTATTCTGAAGTATTCTTTAGACCACAAGTGTATTAATCAGAGCTGTAAGTTCAAGGGAGAGATACCAGCTCTGGGCATCTTATGTCATGTGGGAAATGACCTTGGTGCAACAGGAGCCTTCAAGTCCACCTCCAGGCAAGCTATCCCAGAGGTCACCGAGCAGAAAGACACTCAGATCAAACTGAAACGCTGGAGTCACATGGCTTTTAAAAATCAGTTTAAAATATAGTTTGAGAAGAAAAGAGGAAGATATAAACACACGTCTTTAGGATAGGAAGTAAACAGAATAGGGCCCACAGGTAGAAGATGCTGGGGGCCAAAGACACACACGTGCTCCATCAGAGAGACAAAGGGACAAGGAATATACAAACACAGATTTATCCTCTTAATTAGCCTGATGAACAATCACGGATTCTGTGGTTTCTAGGCAGGGGAAACAAGGGTCCAGAATAGACATCAGCAGTGGGTGACCGAATTTTGACTTCCTGACTACAAAATGCTGATGTCTGTTTAATGTACCGGAATATGCAGCAGCTCATATATTTTGTCTCACATATACTTAGGACCGAAGTGCCTCATGAATAGGTAGCTCCCTGTTCATTCACTCTGCTTCCCACTGAACACACGCATGCTCCACTTGCGAACGATATATTGTATACTCAATACATGCCATCAATTCTGCTTTCTAGAGACAAGCTTGTATGCTGGGCTGAAAACTCCTTAAAGTTTTTGACTATGTTCTACAAACTACAAGCTTGTATTCTGGGCCTATCAGTTGTGTATGACTCTTTGCAGCTCTTTAGACGGGAGCCCACCAGACTGCTCTGTCCATGTGAGTTTTCAGGGAAGACCACTGGAGTGGGCGGCCATTTCCTTCCCCAGCGGACCTTCCCGAGCCAGGGATCGAAGCCTCGTCTCCTGTGTCTCCTGCACGGCACACAGATTCTGAGCCTTCGGGAAAGCCCAAGCTTATTTATATGTAATAGAATCAAATACCCAGAAATGCAACTGCCTACTACTTGATACATAAAAGAAACACATTAACAGGATGTTGAGATCCCACAGAACCTCTAAGAAGGTGGAGAATGGGGAACACAGTAGGAACCAAGGGAAAATCATGCTGCAGAAAGAGTCTAGTATCTCTACCGATGTCAGCACAGAGGCGAAAAAATGCCAGTGCCCTCATGTTGCTGTGTCACTCACGGAAGACTGAAGTTCCAGGAGCAAGCTTCATACAACAGAGTCCCTGTTTCATTCCTGCTCCTGGATGTACAGACGGCGGGAGCAGGAGAATCTGGTCCCATGAATTCCATGATGGGCAATGCCCTGGGCCTCTCAAGACTACATAAACCCAGGGTATTCCCAAAGGGAGATGCAGACGCCAGACCAAGGATAAATACCCCAAATGGAGAGCACGCAACCATTATTTCTGTTTAATATCTCATAGAGGCCAATGACTCTAAAACCCATCTACATGCTGATGAGTTGAACTTTATCTCAATTTACATCACATGTATCAGCCAACTAAAACTATCTTAGGCTTCTGTAAAGTAAATGCTCAAAGACGTTTCAGTCCCCTACACACACACACAAATCTGATATTCTTCCCATCTTTCTACACAACTATCTACTTACTGAAGCAAAACATATAACTGAATAAATTATAAAACTGTGCATCTTGAGCACCATGCTTATATCACTCTTTTAACCTTGGGTGAATCGTAATCACTCTGCTTCAACACACATCCCGTAACAACCAAGTTCTTCCATCCTATCTAACCCAGCACTCCGTCACAATCTTCCTCTTTATCAAGTGCTTCCTCACACCATTTAGTGCTGTTATAGGTCTTTTGGTTTATTTTCTATATTCCCCACACAAATAATTTTAAAGACATGAGAAAGATGTTTTGCTTACTGTCTTCTAAAAAAAAAATCTACTATATTCCCAGGAACTAGAAAATAGTAAATGCTTCATATATTATGTTATGCAGATATAGGATACAGCTATGCAATTCTGTTGTACCTGTTGCAAAACAAGGCCTTGGCAATCATAGGTAAAAATTAAGACTAAAGAACATTTGTCTCATATCCTGTGGTTGTAGGAAACACTTGCATGTAGGTGTATTCAATGCGATCAGTATGGGTGGATTTGCCTGCAGAGCCCAAGGCAGCTGGGCATCTAGGAGTGAAGTCCATCGGCTGGGGCAGGGTGGAGACGGAGGGCCAGAGTCCTGGCCTCTGGTCCATGGTGCCGCACCGCTGTAACAGCAAGCCTGGCCCCCACCTCATCTTCCTTCCACCTGGGAAGGAGCTGTTACTTCTCTAATCATGAATTCCCCGAGGGCTGGGGGCTGATATCCAGTCTCACTGAAGAGCCATGCTGCCCTGTCTCCATGAATTTTCCCCAACAAAAGATGTTCCAGAAGCCGAGCTGCACATGTTGTGTCTCATTCACCCTTTATTGACAGGTATCTGCTCAATCTTTAGAGGCAAGAGTACAAGTTACACTGTTGGTGATAAGTTGTGGGAAGCATCCTCTTGGAATGTGGCAGTTAGAACACATCTTTGCCACAGTTACCTCTTAATTAAGTATCCAACACTTGTCTTCTGAGCAGAAGAACAGCTGGAGCAAAGAGAGCGTGGGGTATGTGGCAGAGTCTTTAAGGACTGAAAAAGTTCCAGGGAGGGACCAGCTCTTCTTTTGGAGGAGGCTGAAATGGGCAAACCATATGAAATCTCAAGCCAGAAAAGTAAGTGCCCACAAAAAGGCAACGAAAGTCTGCAAGATGAGTCAGCTGATGCTAGGCTGGCCTTCTCCCAAATAACAGATATGATGAAGTCACAGTGCTCAAAACAGTTTGAAAGGCCATCTATTTGCATAGGTAATATCAAGTAAGAGAAAGCCTACAGGTCAATCTTATAAGAGAATTTATTGTAACAAGGGTAATATTTGTACACATTGGGAAAAATGATTATTTAATAAATAGTAACATCACAGAAAGCCATCCTTTCAAAAGAAATAAATTTCAGCTCTTTAATAACTCCACATGCAAAAAGAAATCTCAAACCAACTAAAAATTTTAAATGTATTCAATTAAAAAAATAAGAGATGCTTGTAAAATATACAGGCTTAGGAGAATTTTTATATCCAAAAATAGGGGAGAAATATATAAATACGTGATTATGTGAAAAATACTTCAGTGAGTCTAACAAATGTTTTGTTAGTCACTCAGCCGTGTCTGACTCTCTGCAGCCCCATGAACTGTAGCCCATCAGGCTCCTCTGTCCATGGGATTCTCCAGGCAAGAATGCTGGAGTGGGTAGCAATGCCCGTCTCCAGTGGATCTTGGGACCCAAGGGCTGAACCCAGGTCTCCTGCATTGAAGGCAGATTCTTTACCATCTGAGCCACCAGGGGAATCTCAAGTCTAACAAAGACACCGTAAATAAAAACGATAGACAACAAAAACTGTGTTTAGAAAATATACATGCAACTTGTACAGTAGATAAAAGGTTACTTTGCTATAAAAATACACATACACACACACACATATATATATAACTTATGATGCCATTTAAAAACTATTATAATACAGAGGATCATATTTAAATGTTAAACAGATAAAGTAGAAATTAAATTATAAGAATATTTCATTTAGGTTAATAAAACTGGGAACATAAATAAAGAAAACATTTTTTAGGAGAATAAAAGCAATCAAATACTAACAGTAAATATGACTGCTACAGCTTTTTTAACACAATCTTGCAACTAATTCAAATTAAAAATATATATATCCTTCAACCCAGAGATACACCTCTTTGGAATTAGCTCTTTAAAAATATCAGAACTTAAGGATATAAGGATGTATATTATGTATACGCACACATAAACACATGCACGTATACACATATTCCCATTCACTGAATCACAGTAATTTCTTTATCTTTCTCTCATGTTCTCTTCCTCACGTACACATACACACACACACACACACACACACACAGACACATACAACCTGTAAATGAAATATATGCTATCAATAGATCAATAGGGAAATGTTTATAGCACTGTAACAAAGAGTAGAATATTATGCAACTATAAGAAAATAAAAATAGAGAACCAGAAAAATTATGAGAGAATAAAACATTTTCAAATGAGAAAAACAAATCTAGGGAAAAATCCCTACATCTGCATATGAGGAAATGAATATATTCAAAGATTCTAGTAAGAATGGTCACTAAAATGTTAGCAACGGTTAGATACACGGTTTCTACCTCATACTTTTTCATATCTTTCAAGTGCCATATAATGAAAATGTATTATTTATATAATAAAATTTAACCAAGCTTTTTACAATACTGAAAGGCACTAGCATAAATATGCCTTATTTTTCTCCTATGTCTTATCTACAGACATATTTCAAATTAACTTACTTCTTCCATCAGTTACTAGCCAAAGAAAAATAAAAAATTCCTTACAGCCCAATGTTTAAAAGAAATTGATATAATTTAGCAAAACTGAAAGCAGGGCACACGTTCTCCACGTGCCTTCCAACTGCTCCAAGAATAGAACTAAGGAGACAGAAGTTTGGCTGTACATTTAATAAAGAAAACAAATTAAAGGCGAGAGTTCTGCACTGGGACCCTAAAATCTCAGTGGCAGCTGCCAAATTAAAAAAATAAATAAAATGCCATAGATCAAGCTGCAGCGGCAGCCCTCTGCACGGAGGCAGCTCCGCAGGCCCCGGGCCGTCCTCACTGCACCCGGGCAGGGGTGTCCTTCATTTCTCTTTGAACGTGACCGGGCCTCTTGAAGGAGAACGCTAGGTGGCATGCCTGCCAAACTCGGAAAGCCATTAGACGCCAGGAAGCAACGCCATCATGATTCTATCGGAAGATCCTCCTTTCCCCTCTAGGCTGAGAAGGCATGCGGGAACACAGCCTGCCTCCAAGTCTCTTTACCGAGATCAAAAGGTGTCTGCGAAGCCGCTGGGCAGGAAGGACTCTCAGAAACAGAGCACCTACCCTGTAGAGGCGCCTGAGCAGGAACCTGTAAGCCAATTCCCCTTGCAGGCCCTCTGCAAAACGTTAATTGTGAATTCTCAAACCCTCAGCGCAGAGAGGAATTTCATAAAAAGAACTCTCTTTCTGACAAACCCGTTTTAGCAGGTGAGTCTCTCTCAGCTTGGTAATTCTATGGGAAAGATGATAACAGGTTGTCCCAAACAGCAGCTGCCCTGGGACTTCCCTGGGAGTCTAGTGGTTAAGAATCTGCCGTGCAATGAATGCAGAGGACTCAGGTTCANCATTAGTTGCCCATTTGGCTCATTTCTAAGACTGCTATTGTCTTGATTTATCAATTTAACATGTGTAGGAAGCTTGCTCTTCTTCACGGAGGTTTTTTTTTTTAATTTTTTTTCAAAAAAAATTTTTAAATTGGAGGATAATTACTTCCCAACGCTGCCTTTGTTTCTGCCCTGCATCTTCATGAATCAGCCAGAGATGTACTTATGTCCCCTCCCCTCCTTCTTAAACCTCTCTCCCACCTCCTACCCCATCCCACCCCTCTAGGTTGCCACAGAGGAGGAGTATCATCTCATACTGGTTCGAATGGCCATCATCAAAAAAAATCTACAAACAAAAAATGCTGGAGAGGGTGTGGAGAAAAGGGAACCTTCTTGCACTGTGGTGGGAATGTAAATTCACAGAGCTTTTGACACTGTAAAACAAAATCAGAGTAGCAAACAGAGGGAGTCCCACCAGGTAAACTAACGGCTTTGCATTCACCCTTTGTTCCCCCTTTCCTTCCTCTGTTTTTTTTTTTTTTTCCAGCACAATTATTTCATTATGGAGAAAGCTCTCTTTGTCATGATTACTGGTGTTTGTGTTTGTGTGTGTGTGTTGGTGTGTGTATATTTAACAAAGGCTATTTCCTTGAAATGCATACTGGATGTAAAAGTGATACATGTGAGCTTCACTGTGCAGGCATACTTGCCTTGATTTTTCTTTATTGTGATTTTCTGAATTTGGAGCTGTATGGAGAAAGTGACAGGAGAGGATTGTTACTATGATCAGCATGTTTTTCCCCCCAAAAATATTTTTCACTTTTGAAAGTTCTCAGATATATTGAAGAGAATATAAACATATAGTCACACACTGCAAGCCTTATTTAAATCACACCAAATGAACTGGCCAGCCCCAAGACAGGCTTGAGAACAGAACTGTGCACTGTGATAACTGGAAAATCCTAAATGAATGTTTTCCCCTCCATTTTTAAAATCTTTTTCCTTTCCCCACACTAGCCAAAATGATATGTTTTATTTTTCTTCCCAACCAAATAGTTTTCAAAATTTATAGCAGGAAACTAACTCAACCAACATATTAGTGGCCAAATTATCTCTAATGTAGCTTTTGGGATGGAAGAAAAAATGTATTATGTAACTGAGGGCACTAGACTCCCTTCCCCATCCTAAATCTCAATACACCAGTTCACACATTTATTCTGCATAGGCCAACTACATACGAAGTGCAGAGCAGACTCAACAAAAGGGGAAAAGATAGAGACCTATGAGGAAATCAGATAATAGATAAAATACATTAATTCAAATTTAGATTGCACCAGCTTCAATCTCAGGTAAAAATATAAGTTTAAAAAAATGAATCCCTTCAACCATCTAGAAGCTTCTTTATATATTTACACACTGTTTGATTCAAGAAAGAATATAAAAATGGAAAAGTGAATCACTCTGCAGTACACCTGAAACCAACACAACATTATTGATCAACTATACTTCAATATAAAATTTAAAAATCAATAGAAAGGAACCCTAAGAAAAAGAGGAAAAGCAAAAAGGGAAATGTTTTAGGCAATAAATTAAATAGCCTTATTAAACTGAAGATTTCTTGAAAGACACAAATCACCACAAATGACTCAGGAAGAAACAAAATTAATAATACCCAGAATAACACTCTATCTCCTAAAGAAATTAAATACCATCACTAAAGGCAGAGGTCATCTTCTTATCTGATACTAGTTTAAATCTGTCTCGCATTTAGTGCTGCTGAATACTAGAGGCAAATCTAATTTAATCTTTTAATTTGCATGCAATGGCCTCCCATAGTATTTTTAATGCTTTATGACTAAGAAATTCTTATCTCATAGTACTTACCATTCAGACACTTAACATCAGCAGTTTTAAAATATGAAAATAATATTTTAATAATAGTCTGCTCTAATATTTTAAAAAAGATATAAAACAGACTATAATAAAAAAGTGAAGACAGTCTGCGGGGGTGGGGAGCTGACCCAGAGAAAGGAGGGGGGAAAACATTGGATTAAAAGCTAGTGGTGACATTCCCCAAGCAAGGCAAGGAGCCAAGTTTTATATGTTTCCTAGATGCAGGCACTTTCGGGCAGCCTAGAAAGGGGCATAAGGTACGAGCCACGCAAAACACAGAAACATTTCCTTATTTTATTGCTATTTTGGATGGACTTCCCGGGTGGCTCAGACGGTGAAGAATCTAACTGCAACTCAGGAGACCTGGGTTTGATCCCTGGGTCAGGACGATCCCCTGGAGAAGGGAATGGCTACCCACTCCAACATTCTCGCCTAGAGAATCCCATGGACAGAGAAGTCTGGCAGGCTACAGTTCATGGGGTGCTAGAGGCAGGCATTTATTTTTCTCAGCATTCAAGCAAAAGGAGAACGGGGGAAACGATATTTAGCTTCACGAAACATGGTTTGAGCAATCTCCCACCAGGTGTTGCAGAGGGAAGGGTGACTGCGACATCGTCTCTGGGTCATACACAGGTTCTACCACAGATAACACGCTTCACACATAGTCAGGAGCAGGTCTTAAATGTTCCTTAAATGAAAGGAGCTAGAGAAGTTAAGCCAAAAAAAAAAAAAAAAAACTGGAGAAAGAAAGAAACAGAGAAATACATGGAGGGTCAAGCTGAGACCAGTGGTGATGGTGTGTTGTGAACAGACCCTAGAATCCAAACTGGTACACCTGAGAGATCACATGATGATGACAGTAGCAGCAATCATAGAAAAGTGGGAAGCGGAGGGGAGGGAAGTCCTGATGAACCGCCAGGTCCGGAACACACTGCCTTATGCGCATGTTGGCATTTGTTCCAGCTTCCCTGAGCAGCCCCCACTGCCTATGCCCAGGCAGGAGGGGCACAGGCACATACAGCTTTAGACAAGGAGGCACGCTAAAATAATGTAGTCGAGGGCCCTCAGTGAGAGAGAAAAGAAGATTAAGGGTCCTGCTAAAGGTCACAAACCTACGGAGAATCATTTGGTTATCTATCAAAAGCAGAAAATACACTCTCCATTTGGCAACCTCAGATAAAAGTAAGACCTTAATCCCAGAATATGCACACACAGAATATCAGTGACTCGAGTTCTCAACTTTTCTCCTTTTATTTTAACCAAACCCCACAGATACTGTGTGTAGAAACTGTTAGACAAAACTAGTTATCTTCCCGCATTTACTGGGCACCCTCTCGTTTCCGCCCTGGAGGAGGACAGGGGTCGGCATGCTCCTTGCTCTGCTGCTGGCCTGCCAGTACTCTGGTTGCTGTAATATCCTAAAATGCAGTTATTAAACACAGATGTTGCTCGTAGTTCAAATATCACGCTCAAAATTATGATTTTCCATGTGCATTTACAGTTACAGTTTGGGCTTTGCTGGTGGCTCAGCTGGTAAAGAATCTGCCTGCAATGCAGGAGACCTGGGTTCGATCCCTGGGTTGGGAAGATCCGCTGGAGGAGGGAAGGGCTCCCCGCTCCAGTGTTCCGGCCTGGACAATTCCATGCACTGTACGGTCAGTCCACGGGGAGGCAAAGGACTGAGTGACATTCACTTCACTGGCGGTTAGAATAGGGTAAACTTGATGAGAAGTGCTACATTCAGAGATGTCCAATATAAACTTAGAGAACAGAACTGAAGAGCTGTCTCACTTGGGGCTGAGGTCTCAGCCTGGGGACCCGCGGCGCCTGCCCGCGCCCTGGAGGGCGGCAGGGGCTGAGATAGCAGGAGTCGGCCGCAAGAAGACAGTGCCGGGCCACCTGGGAAGGGCCTCCCTGCAAGTGAGGAGAGCGTCTGGGCGCCCACGCATGAGGCAAAGACACACCTGAATCTCAAAGCCGGGGTGGCTGGCCGGTTAGGATGCCCGAGTCAGCCGCCACAGCTCATACTGACATTCTACCAAGAATCTGTGAGAAGCCCAGAGGGACTGTCTTTTTCTCACTAAAACACACATATAAAGCTCATCAGAGTGCATCTGGGGACAAATATCAAAGATTGCACCAGGTCTGATTATCCAACCGGTTACTCTGCATATCTACCCGGATGTCCAAATGGCAGCTGAAACCTGAAATGTCCAAACTTTCATGCTCACTGGCTGTTCAACTCAAGCCTATTGATTTCCCAGTGTTCTATGTCTTAATGAAAGACATCAACATCCGTCTGGCTTTCCTGTTATCTATTACAAAACTACTTTCTTCTCCTCGTTGTCTGCCTTCTCACCTTCCCCACTCTCGAAAGCCCCTGGCTGCCTGAGTTTCTCTTCCTTGCAGTGAGTCATGGCTCGTGATGCTCCTTCTAACCAGACAGATCCACCATCACTTCATCTCCCAGCAAGACTCTGGCCATTTTCTCCACCCTGGCTGTCTCCGCCAGGGTGCGGGGTATTATGGAAGTTGCATACTCGTTTTGGAAACCGTTGATCAAAGGGACGTCTCAGTGGCAGCCCTGGGGAGGCACGTGTATCTGCTGAGATTCAGAACAGCAGGCTAATCAAGTCAGAAGTCTGTGGTGCGTACGTGTGCCGGGTATCTTCTCTTTCTTTCTCTGAACTTACTCGCCACACATCTCCATCAAGCTGTTTGCTGAGAGACGTCTCACACACACACACACACACACACACACACAAAGGTGGTGAGAGATTATGGATTGCTGAGATTTTAGATTCTTGATATGTGAGGTGTAGAATAGCCAGCATTCTCCTCCCTGCGCAGCTGTGGGGAAGCCCGTCTATTGGAGGGTCCCCACTGTTTTGCTTCTGGAACGTTCCTGATGCGATTATTCCCCAACTTGACAGGGAGCCTTGAAGACCAGAAGGGCTTCGGGCCTCTTTTATTGGACCACATACAATGTCGACCTTTTGTCATGGTGAATTGACTAATTTTCCTTAATGATAACTTCAATCATTGTCATTCAACATGTGTTTGTGTCTTCAATTTAATTTGCAAAAATTGAATTTATTATTGTCATGATAAAAAATTATTGCAAAAATTATAATAATGAATAATTATTGTATTATTTGAAACACTCAAAGTCAGGTCCTGCGAAAACTGCTTGTCACCACCTTCTAAAGCCCATTATTATTGGGTCATTTCTGCCAACTTTTACAACATATCTGACAAGTTCCTATTGGCGCTTTTCTGCTTATTTTGAAGAAATGATTATAAAAAAGGATTCCTATAAATGTAGAAGTCATGTATTGACACATTTTAATTTCATTGAAAAATTGTATTTTCCACAACTCAGCGCCCTCAAATAGATCGGATTTCCTGCCCAGCAACTCTGCACGACTTGATTTCCAAACGTGAGGGTCACGGGGTGTTCTCAGATTGAGAATGACATGCACTTGAAACATGGAGAAACCTAAGGAGATGGAGAAGTTAACAAGACTCTAAGGAGAACCAGGCTTTGCGGGGGCCTTCTGTCAGGGAAGCTGGTGTACGGCCAAGAGCAACATGTGACGGGGTTCCCAAGGACACGTGACCCTGCCAGGCCCGGGGCTGGCTCAGGTCTGACAGCTAATCTTCTGGTCCCAGGTCCTCACTGAGCCACTCTGAGGATGTCCCTGAACTCACCGATGGCAGTGTATGAAATGGGATCCCCCTTTCCTGGCTCAGCGTGCAGTGAGGGAGCCTGCAAGCCTCTCTCTCATAAAAACCAAATTTTCATGTGCCAAAGTACACATATTTGAAGGAAATCAACATGGTGACAAAATGGCGAACTGTGACCACACACCCCCCCCCCGCCGTCATCCTAGTTGCCAGTCTGTCATTTCCGCCTGTGATCAAGGCAAGGCCACCTCATTTCTAGGTCCCCAGCTCATAACCCATCAAACTTTAGAAAAGTTTAACTCACTTTGAAAACTCTGACTCACTCCAGGGTGACTGCCCCTGAGCCCCGACCACACATTTCATTCCTGCAATAGCCAAGTAACCACTGCTCTCTTTTCTTTTATCCTCTCCTCATTCTTAGTTTTAGAAGATACACTTAAACTATAAAAATATTTTTTATGTGCTCTATAGCACACACAGTATTCCCTAGTGCTTCAGTTGGTAAAGAATCTGCCTGCAATGTGGGAGACCTGGGTTTGATCCCTGGGTTGGGAAGATCCCCTGGAGAAGGGAATGGCAACCCACCCCGAATTCTTGCCTGGAGAATTCCTTGGACAGAGGAGCCTGGCAGGCTACAGTAGTCCATGGGGCCACAAAGAGTCAGAAATGACTGTGTGACTAACACTTTCACTTTTCAAAGTCAACCAATGGGGAATCCCTTTCAACTCTTGTTCGTACAACTGTGATCCAAAACAAACAATCAACAATTATGCTTCGTCTCACTTGGGCTTCTCTATTGGCAAATCTTAAGAGAGCCTCACCTAATAAGACAAAATTGACATTGATATGAAATTTATATTGGGCTCTCCATTTCTGAACACATAAGCTGCCATTTTCCTAGATTTGGGATGTTGGTTCGTATTTTTTTCACCTAAATGAAACACAACTGCTCATTCCCCAATCTTAGAGATATTTTTTCCCCATAAGCTCATCGAAATTTCCAAAGTTCAACATAATACATAGATTTGGAAAGCAAATCTGCCTTGAATTTCAAGGTGTAACAGGTAAGTTTGCAAAGTATTTTTCCAGTAAATGACAGAACAGAATCAAATATAGAAACTTTGAACAAGTATGTAATATATATATATATATATATATACACATAAATATATATAATCAAGTATAGAAATATTTGTACCAACTTTCTCTCCGGCTCATTCCCCTTCAAAATTATAGTTTTTCAAATAAGAGAAACAACAATTTATTGCTGAACATAATGCTCCAAGTTAAAACTAAAATAATTTAAGTACATATTAAAAATCATTCCTGTTGCCTAAGAAAACACTAGAAAGGACAAGACTTCAGGTGAAGAACATCAAATTCTAGCATTCCCTGTGTCCGTCATTATAAATGATTTGAAGATCTTTTTCTCCCAAGGAAAGACTGGTGAGCAATGCCTTAGTCTAAATGACAGCGGCCCTGTGGTATTGAGGACCCACATTTCAGCTAATTTGCCGTTCTTAATATCTTGATCCATGAGATGGAATTTAATAGATGGCTGGAACATCTTCAACATGACATTTAGCAAAGAACATGTCAGCAACATCCATGGCCTCAAAGAAGACAGAACTTCCAAAATATAAATCAAAGAAAATATAAGAACATCTTGGAAGCAAAGGATGACAGTGATCCTCCTGCACACTTAAAATATTTTTAAATGCCTTAGGGAACCCATGGAGCAAGCAGTGTTAAAAATAATGATGAACCAACTAAAGATATTTAGCGCTCTGCTAAGACAGGACGCGATGCAGCAGAATGAGAAAATCTTCAGCTTCTGTCCACACCATATGGGTTCAAGCAGGAGCCCCACCTCACACGGGCTCTGTGGTAATTCTCCTTTTCTCTGATGCGTGCAGAGTCTTCTCAGGTAAAAAAAAGCGGTGGAGATACGTACTTTTCCAAGTTAATGTGGTTGTCATACGAATCAAGATGACACGCACGGGTGCACTTATTAAGCATCACATGCCCTACAGATTCAGCTTCCGAGACAGAGCGGTAGAGGAGAGCTTTCCACTGGAGCACAAGGTTCAGCAGAGGGGGTAAACCACGAGGGGCCGGCCCCACCTGCACAGTCACCAGTCCGAAAACCAGAGGCAGAAGTGTTTTAAATAAACGTTATTATTTTGGAGAAGTCTTATGCTTACAGGAACAAATTTCAAAACACCTGTGTCCAGCACATGATACAGTTTTCAGAATTCTCTGTCCACGTACATGTAAAAGTTGGTGGGTTGAGACTGTGTGTGTGTGCGAAGTCACTTCAGTCATTTCAGGCCACAACATAATGTGCTGTGCTAAGTTGCTTCAGGAGACTCTTGGCGACCCTATGGACTGTAGCCCACCAGGCTCCGCTGCCCATGCAATTTTCCAGGCAAGAATACTGGAGTGGGTTGCCATGCCCTCCTCCAAGGGATCTTCGCAAGCCAGGGATTGAACCTGTGTCTCTCACGGCCCCTGCACTGGCAGACAGGTTCTTTACCACTACTGCCACCTGGGAAGCCCTTCGGAGCTTGAGTTGGAGACTGAGTGCAGATCATGAGTGCAGACGATTTCAGCGTTGAAAGGTGCATTGCATCTCCATCCCAACACAGTGGGACATCCGCTTAACCTCGAATCGAGAACAAAGGGCTTCAGCACAATGACTCAGCAAGCTTGACATGTCTCTTCCGGAGATCTTGTGGTGAGTTACGTCTTCCAGAGTTGGGGGCAGACAGTGAGTCTGGGGCTGAGTCCCACTTGGAAAATCTATGGGACTAGTTCCTTGTGGATACAGCTACCTTGGACTCAGCCTGTGCTTCCAAATTTTATTAAAGCAAAACATGTGTAAGTGTTCCCCTTGGAAACCGAGGAAGCACCTCACTAACACCATTTTACACTCTCCCCAGGAAGACCTCCTGGAGGGCCTAAGAGACTCCAAGGGAGAAAACCAGGTAAATGAGTGGCAAGAAAGCAGGAGGAGCTGAGGGAGGACTCGGTGCTGGAGGAAATGCATCAGCATCACTTCGGGGGCACCTGGAATTCCCCACGGAGACCTCTAGACAACCGGATAGCAGCCAAGAGACAGAGTCGGCTTTCACACCCGCCAGCTCCTGACAGCTCACAGCTACGCCAGGACAGTTACCAGTCAAGCAAGAACTTTCCCCGTCTATCTTTGCTTTAGCTCTCTCATCTGAGTTCAGCCCTGAGACAGAGAAGGCAAAGGGAGGAAAGAGGCAGAGCAGGGGTGAAAGTGAGGACGGGGAGTAAGAGGGCGCCTGTCCTCACACAGGCCCAAGCAGGAGAGTGCAGGGAGAGGTTTCGGCTCTCTTGATTGCTCTTCATGAGACTGGGTGTTCTTCACTGAATTACCACAGAGCCCGTGTGAGGTGGGGCTCCTGCTTGAACCCATATGGTGTGGACAGAATCTGAAGATTTTCTCATTCTGTGGCATCGCGTCCTGTCTTAGCAGAGCGCTAAATATCTTTAGTTGGTACATCACTGAATTGAAACTGAATCTGAAACTTGAAAGTTATCCATTTGGCTTGGTGGAATATGTCTGGGCTTCCCTTGTGGCTCAGTGGAAAGAATCCGCCTGCCAGGCAGGAGATGCGGATTCCATCGCTGGGTCGGGAAGATCCCCTGGAGAAGGTAATGGAAACCCAACCCAGTATTCTTGCCTGGAGAATCCCAGGGACAGAGGAGCCTGGCGGGCTACAGTCCAGGGGGTCAGGAAGAGTCGGCCACGACTGAGAGACAACAGAACAAACCAAAACAACAACAGAACCAGTCCCCGACTAGGAGGCTGTGGCAGGCCTTCAGCAAAAGACCAACAGCGTCAAGAGCAAAAGGAAGCACCGGAGCTCAGCAGCAGCTTGACGGGTGGTGCCGTTTCAGCTGCAAAAGGCTTGCAACTGCCTGGAGCTCATTTTAAAAAACCACCACTGCGCATCAAGGTTCAAGTGCTCAACAAGCGCCGTCATCAACCATCCTGTGTTCTCAGCTCCTGACTCATGGTTATCACCCACTGCTGTCTCGGAATTGCCACTTCTAACCACACCTCTCGAGCCCACAACCCTAACCATCACTGGTCCACAGGGAAGTCCCTATGTGTGTCCCAGCTCTTGCTTTTCCACAGGTCAGGCTTCTTCTCAGGGATGCTGGAATCAGCGCAGCCAGTCCCCACAAGTCCTGTCCAAGCTCCACCAGCAGCTGCTGGCCCTGCCCCTCGCCACCTCCGGCTCCAACCAGGATCCTCCCTCAGGGGCTTACTCCGCCTCTTCTACTCTGAAGCTGCTGAGAGAAGAGTGCATTTCTTTGTGGCCAGGAGACACCTTCTGCCTTTCTTACATTTGAAAGCCATGCGTTTGCTAGAGAAAGGGAGACCTAGGAAGTGAATCATTTCAGCTGCTTTAAACATATGAAGAGCTGACAGATGGAAGATTCTTTGGATTTTGTTCTATTTTCAATAAGCGGAGCTATAATTTATGAGTGAAGACAGATTTCAGGTCAAATAACTCTGTCATTTAGAGTCCCACACAGTGAAGAGAGTAAGCTAAAGTAAAGCAATCATTTCCCCGGACCTAGAAGTTGTTGAGCTTAAGGCAGATGACCAAACACCAAGAATATATCATAAGAGAAATTTCTGTATCGGGAGGGAGTTTAGATTAAATGACTACAAAGTTCATTCCTATCCTAAGACGACAGGGGGATCCACACAAACAGTGACCATGACGCCCTTTGTTCAGTTATTCATCTATTCCACAAAACAGGTAAACTATGCATCCTGTGTGGTGCTAAAGCACGAAGGTGGAAGAAATACAGGCCCGGCCTGGGGCTCGGAGTCCTGTCATGGACTGGAGTAGAGGGAACCCAGCTAAGAGAGGCTTTGATATTTTCGATCACACTCCCTTCATTTTATGGTCACACATATATACCATGTGTACTGTCTGTTTATTCAAACCCAGAAAACGACCACCACTCCAGTATTATTGCCTTGGAAATCCTATGGACAGAAGAGCCTGGTAGGTTGAAGTCCACGGGGCCCCAGAGTCAGATGTGACTGAGGGACTGAGCACGCACACACACATTCAGTAAGAAAGAGAAGAAGAAAAACTAGTTTTTTGCATATTTTTAAGAGATTATGAAGGAAAACGCTCATTTGTCCATGAGATGATGCTTTTAAAAAATGGCAATGTCTGACTATTTTAACTGTAGGTGATTTCCTAGGCAGTAGGTCAGTGGATGTTTATTAAGACTGCCTTGTCAATTAAGATGAAATCCCCAATGCACAACTGAAGATGTAAAAGAAAATTCCAAGTCAATTTCACGATAGAAATCCAGTTCATGAAACTAGCTGGGAGAACTCTTGGTTTACTCATACTAACAAGAGACTGCAGGGTTATAGCAGAGCTCAGAGGGTTGAATGACCCCTGTGGGGCTCAGACTGAGGACTCTAACGTCTTCAGTGTTATGTCTCCCTGACGCTGGGAAAGACTGAGGGCAAGAGGAGAAGGAGACAACAGAGGAAGAGATGGTTGGATGGCATCACTGACTCAGTGGACATGAACTTGAGCAAAGTCCAAGAGATGGTGAAGGACAGGGAGGCCTGTTGTGCTGCAGACCATGGGGTCACAGAGAGTCGGACTCAGCTTATTGAATGAACAACAAAGCCTCCAACAAACGGGTAGAGCCAGCGAGTCACTTAAAACTGTCATAATCCACGAGCGCCTCCCTTTAATTTTAGGGTTTCCCATTTCCCACATGAGCCAATGCTCTTCTGTTTTCTCCTCACTAAAGGACAATATATGTGTTTCACCTTTTATCCAATTCCCAAATCTTCATTCCCACCTTAGAAATGCAGCCTGATAAATCTGACTCTTTTCAGGAAAAAGCTGCTGAGAAAGGCTCGACTCTCCCTCAGTTGCAGTTAAGAAAACAAATGTAACTCAATATGGCTGCTTTCAACAAGACTCTAAACTCTGTGTCCCCAGATATCTAATTCTCAGTTTGGCTCCTCTCTCACTGTGGACCCAAGTGAAGTCAATTAACCTCTCTATTTCTCATCTGGCATTTATGCAGGTAGCTTGATATTCCCAGATGGATGATGGCATGCCTGCATAAGCACCAATGTTTCTGGAAAATAACTGGAAAAAAAAAAACCAAACTGCAGTCATGATCTGCACTGTCTTGCTTAATTCTGTAGGTTTTTCAATGTGACTCTCTGCCCCCTCACATTTTATTAGCACCAGGTAATATGGTCATTCTTTATAATGTATCGACCAAGAAGCTGCTGTGGAGTATGACAGAGCTACTAAATTCTATTTATCTTTCCCCAATGAGGTTTTAGAGCCATTTTCTTCTTAAGCAAAGAACAAATAAATTAACCCACTGCCCTAAAGATCTATTTTTTTTCCTTCCATAATTCTTAGTAAAGCTTCTAAGTGGTCAAATGGATAATATATCAGTTTCATTCTGTAGGGAACCAGGGAGTTACATTTATGAGCAGAAACAACCCCTGAAACAGCAGAAGCATTTCACACTCAAAAACAAGTTCAGGGCTGGCCAAACCCCCTTAGTGCAGCCACACTGATGCAGAGTATACGCCAATAAAATTTAAACCCAGTAAGGAAATTGATGAGTTCATCAAAGTGATCTAAAATAATTATGGATATACAAATACGGCACTGTCAGTCACTGCCTACCAGTGTCTACCTCATCTTCTCTCCTTAGTACAACGATGGTTTCAATTGGAGAAGCAATGGACAAAAGTCTACAGATAAATAAATTTGCCTGAGCAAAATATGGCTACCCTGTTAACCTTTGGGAAACATTTCTTCTCAAGCTTTCTTTGTAATTATTCGTGGCTATATGGCCAGGTCATAAACAATGAGATGTAAGGGGAAGCCTGCAAAAAGGCTTCTTAAAAGTATCAATGTTATTATTTCCTTTTATAAATACACGAGACAGGCTTGGCTACTCCCCATTATCCTGCTGCCCTGAAGACTCAATACTATGATGCCAGGTTCTGTGATGTGAAGGGTCATGGATAGCAAAGGTACCAGCAAACCATCAGTGCTGAAGATGACACAAGTCCTTCCAGAGTAAGCCTCTGATGAACCTGTGTTCTAACAATGAACAGCACTGGTAACCAATAAACAAAGCCACCCTGTTTTAGAACATGTTACATTTAACTGCAATTTATAGTAAAATCATAAAATATACAGTAAAATTTCCTTAAAGAAATCTTATCTCTTCCTTTATGTTTCATGTATGTACTTAAGTTTGTGGTTTTTGACAAATATTCTCTATGTTCTCTATGTAGTCCTGCAAATACTTCTCTTATAATTGTTTTAAAACTATCATCCTAGTTCAGTTCAGTTGCTCAGTCGTGTCTGACTCTTTGAAACCCCATGAATCAGAGCACGCCAGGCCTCCCTGTCCATCACCAACTCCCAGAGTCCAACCAAATCCATGTCCACCGAGTCGGTGATGCGATCCAACCATCTCATCCTCCGTTGTCCCCTTCTCCTCCTGCCTTCAGTCTTTGCCAACATCAGGAGCTTTTCAAATGAGTCAGCTCTTCACATTAGATGGCCAAAATACTGGAGTTTCAGCTTTAACATTAGTCCTTCCAATGAAAACCCAGTACTGGTCTCCTTTAGGATGGACTGGTTGGATCTCCTTGCAGTCCAAGGGACTTTCAAGAGTCTTCACCAACACCACAGTTCAATAGCATCAACTCTTCAGTGCTCAGCTTTTTTACAGTCCAACTCTCACATCCATACATGACTACTGGGGAAAAAAAAAACAAAACAAAAATAGCCTTGACTAGACACACGTTTGTTGACAAAGTAATGTCTCTGCTTTTTAATATGCTGTCTAGGTTGGTCATAACTTTACTTCCAAGGAGTAAGCGTCTTTTAATTTCATGGCTGCAATCACCAACTGCAGTGATTTAGGAGCCCCCCAAAAATAAAGTCAGCCACTGTTTCCCCATCTATTTCCCATGAAGTGATGGGACCAGATGCCATGATCTTCATTTTTTGAATGTTGAGCTTTAAGCCAACCTTTTTACTCTCCTCTTTCAATTTCATCAAGAGGCTCTTTAGTTCTTCTTCACTTTCTGCCATAAGGGTGGTGTCATCTGCATAGCTGAGATTATTGATATTTCTCCCAGCAATCTTGCTTCCAGTTTGTGCTTCATCCAGCCCAGCATCTCTCATGGTGCACTCTGCATATAAATTAAATAAGCAGGCGACAATATACAGCCTTGACATATTCTTTCCCCAATTTGGAACCAGTCTGTTGTTCCATGTCCAGTTCTAACTGTTGCTTCTTGACCTGCATACAGATTTATCAAGAGGCAGGTCCGGTGGTCTGGTATTCCCATCCCTTTAAGAATTTTCCACAGTTGTCTGCGATCCACACAGTCAAAGTCTTTGGCACAGTCAAAAAAGCAGAAGTAGACATTTTTCTGGAACTCTTGCTTTTTTGATGATCCAATGGATGTTGGCTATTTGATCTCTGGGTTCCTGTCTTTTCTAAATCCAGCTTGAACATTGGTCCTAGGAAACCTTTGAGAGCTTGAGCTAAGAGCCTCATCTGACTATATACATATATATAACTTCCTTCTTTACAGAAAGGCTCACTCTTCCCCACCAACACTTGTAATTTAAATACAGGACAGACGGTACAAGGAACCATGCCTACTGATATTCTAACCTTGAATTTGGCAGGAATCCTGGAGAAAGGGAGAGGGAAAAGCATCTTTCCTTCTCTTCATCCTGCTTCTTTTTCCAACATGCATTTCTTCTATAATTTCTAGTTAATTCTAAAAATAGTGTATAATCTACACATCTTGGAAAATCTTATTTTTCCTGTCACTTTTCTAGATTAAAAAAAAAAGTCTTCAAGTATATGATATACTCGTCATTTGATTTTTTGCACTTCCTATCTACTGAAGGGAACAGTAATGTTACAGGTTATTTTTAAATCATTAGTTTTGTTATTCATTATCACAATCAGAAATGTATACACATGGACAAAGTGACCTCCCTCTATGTTCAACCCCATGTCATTTCTGTGTGGACGTACCCAGAACATTTTTGAACAGGCAACTGAAAATTGGCTTCCTGCTATGTATTTCCAATCAGTCATTGCTCACTATTTTCCAGCGAGTGTTCATTTTTCTAAAGGCTATTTCAGTTAATGGAAACCCTGGTCAAGGTCACCATAAATTAGAGAAGACCATTTGATTTGGAGACAAAAGAAAACTTGGAGTTTCTGTAAGGTGACTCTCAAGTTATCCTCAAGGTCAGGGCAAAGCTTCGGACCAGTTTCCCCATCCTAACATAATGATGGAAATGACTGTTCATTTTTCTTGTTAATTTATTATGAGTTTCACATTAAATATGAAACATTTCAACAATTCAACCTTAGAGTATTACCTATGAGAGACAGCTCATTATTTTGCATGCAACAATTAAATATTGTGAAGAAATGTTGGAATTATTAATAAATCCCTGCTGGCTCAGATGGGAAAGATTTTGCCTGAAATGCAGGAGAACCAGGTTCGATCCCTGGGTTGGGGAAGATCCCCTGAAGAAGGGAATGGCTACCCACTCTGGTATTTTTGCCTGGAAAAATCCATGGACAGAGGAGCCTGGCAGGCTACAGTCCACGGGGTCTGAAAGAGTCAGACACGACTGAGCAATTAACTCTATCACTTTACCAACAATAACAAAAAATAATTAGGAGGTTCCTATTAAGACTCATGAGAAGCATGGGGCTTATTGCAAACTGAATTCTTCTGACCAGAAAAAAATAAAACTACATTAAAAAAAAAATAACTCAAGTTGCCAAGTAGATTTTCTTCTCCCTCTGTATAAAAAGCTCCCTGAAGAAGCTCAGGTAAACCACACTCTGTTCCCTAACTAGTCAGCTACACGAGATTCTATTTCTTCTGCAACTTTTCTTTTCCCGACCAGATAAAATTGTGTAAGTTACAGATCTTTATAAAGCTTGGAAGAATGAAACCTAAGGCTTGTCTGACCTTTGTTTAGAAACCCTTCCTTTTAGCGAGTTCAGTTCTGTTCAGTTCAGTTCACTCACTCAGTCGTGTCCAGCTCTTTGCGATCCCATGAATCACAGCACGCCAGGCCTCCCTGTCCATCACCAACTCCCAGAGTTCACTCAAACTCATGTCCATTGAGTCGGTGATGCCATCCAACCATCTCATCCTCTGTCGTCTCCTTTTCCTCCTGCCCACAATCCCTCCCAGCATCAGAGTCTTTTCCAATGAGTCAACACTTCGCATGAGGTGGCCAAAGTACTGGAGTTTCAGGTTTACCATCAGTCCTTCCAGTGAACACCCAGGACTGATCTCCTTTAGAATGGACCAGTTGGACCTTCTTGCAGTCCAAAGGACTCTCAAGAGTCTTCTCCAACACCACAATTCAAAAGCATCAATTCTTCAGCACTCAGCTTTCTTCACAGGCCAACTCTAACATCCATACATGAGCACTGGAAAAACCATAGCCTTGACTAGACGGACCTTTGTTGGCAAAGTAATGTCTCTGCTTTTTAATGTGGTATCTAGGTTGGTCATAACTCACCTGCTAAGTTATTGCCAAGACTTAACTTGTAGGCCAACTACCAGTGTGATCAGCCAGCTGCTCCAGAGAGATACTGTTTGAAGCTAGTACTAAGTGTATG
Organism: Redunca redunca; assembly: GCA_006410935.1. NCBI lineage: Eukaryota > Metazoa > Chordata > Mammalia > Artiodactyla > Bovidae > Redunca > Redunca redunca. The sequence goes on from SJYQ01001966.1 coordinate 292,244, forward strand.
CATCTTAATTTATTTTTTTATTGAAGGATAAAATTGTTTACAGAATTTTGCTGTTTTCTGTCAAACCTCAACAAGAATCAGCCATAAGTATACATATATCCCCTCCCTTTTGAACCTCCCTCCCATCTCTCTCCCCATCCCATCCCTCTAGATTGATACAGAGCCCCTGTTTGAGTTTTCTTAGCCATACGGCAAAGTCCCATTGGCTATCTATTTTACATATGGTAATATAAGTTTCCATGTCACTCTCTCCATGCATCTCACAGTCTCCTCCCCTCTCACCATGTCCATAAGTCTATTCTCTATGTCTGTGTCTCTATTACTGACCTGTAAATAAATTCTTCAGTACAATTCTTCAAGATTCCACATATGCAAGTTAGAATATGACATATTTTTTTTTTTAATAAAAAAGTGAACGAAATGCTGGTCACTTGCTGGGAATCCGCTCTGTGTATTGTGCGTAATGAGTCGCTTGGTTGTGTTCGACTCATTGCGACCCCGTGAACTACAGCCCACCAGCCTCCTCTGTCCATAGGATTCTCCAGGCCAGAATTCTGGAGTGAGTTGCCATGCCTCCTCCAGGGGATCTGGGATCAAACCCAGGTCTCCCACATTGCAGGCAAATTCTTTACCAGCTGACCCACCAGGGAAGCCCAGGTATCAGTTATACTACATCTAAGAACTGTACTAAAACTCTGGATCAAATAAAGAATCTTTGATTCCATTTTCTTTAAATCCCTAGCCATATTTTTTATAAGAGCATTTCTGAATGATAGTTAAAATATGAGGGAAATAGCTGTATAATAGGACATTTATTAGCAGATCTATATAGCATGCAATCTATCCTTTAAAAAAACCAAAAAGGGCTAGGACTTTGGAGAAAAACACAGAAAATAATTTTCAATCCTGGCAACAACATTTGTTAACCATGTAATTTTGGACTCATTACTTAATTTCATGGAGTGTCTTTGTTAAAAAGCTTGGATAATGATACCTTCTTCTCAGGTCTGTGATAAGAATTAGAGAGAAATACAGGTGACCCGGAAAGAGTAGGATACAACTGAAGCGGTTTAGCATGCACGTACAAACACCAGCATATACACAGAAGGAAGGCGGTAAATTGTGGCAAAACAATCATACTTGCTATGATTAATATAATTATAAAAAGGCAAACAGAGTTTCTAAAGGTTGTGGATCTACCGAACCAGTGTGTGAAAGTTCAAATAGAGACGCCACCCGCGGCGGGCCACACACCATGTGAGATGTTGGCTGGGTCCCCTTACTGGGGATCCAAACCGACCAGTTATCTGATCTTATGAGGCTTACAGACTCTTGGAATATAGACAGATAGAAGGCGGCATAGAATGTAGGACAAGAATGTAATGATTCCTGTAATGATGCGGTTGAAGTTTTGGCCTGTCAGGAGTGGAAATGAGAGGAAAGCACAGGCGGTTCTGGACAGACTTAAGGAGTGGTCAACAATGTGCAGAGTTAAATATAGTGTAGAAGGAATTAAAGATTGCACTTAATAATCAGATGCGGGGCATTTCTGGGGACTGACCAAATTCGGGCCGGTCATGAGAGTGGGCATCTGCGATACAGTGGGCCTGAAACCACAGGATGGACGAGATCGTCCCTCCAAGGAAGCACTGGTCCAGGGGCCTGACGACCTGACTTCATCACGGAGCTTCATCATCGTCAGGGTGCGAGGGGAGGTGTTTCTGCTTCTCTAAAAGGACTCAGCCAGACGCTGCATTGGTGTCATAGTGAAGTGTGCATAAGTGTGTGTGTGAATACACATGTGAAGTATGTATAAGTGTATGTGGTGTGTATATGTATATGTGTGTATATACATACATATAAATGTATACGTATTACTAATGTATATATGTACCTTAACAAAATAACAATAATAAAGCACTTAAGGTTTCTAAGTATTTGTGTTCAGGCTACAGTCCAAAGTTTTTTTCATATATTAAACAACTTTCACAGCAGAGATATCATTATCTCAGTTAACAGATGTCCCCTAGTTGACATAAAGGGGAAGTAGGGAAGTGCCTGGGACCAGAACCCAGCAGCCCAGCTCCAAAGTCATTGTTGCAAGCTCACGCCTTGCTCCCTCCCAACCACATGTTATTTTAATCCAGCATTTACCACACGCCAGGCTCTGATAAGCGACTAATATCCACATACCATTTAACCCCTACAACTCTCTACTGTGGAACATTAGGCAGTTGTGGCCAGGTTGCTTCTTTCTCTTTTGCTTTATCTTCCCCCCAATGAAATATATTTTTAAATGAGAAGTTTCACATAAAATGTTACCCCTGTGGTTTCTCTAGACTCAGTACAAGCTTGGGTGGCCCTCCACCCCCGCCACCACCACTGCTTACCACAGGCAGAGCAGCCTCCTGTATGTGGGCCCTGACTCTCCCCCCTTCCGCGGTCCTCACCAAGGCCCACCGCCTGCATCTGACTTAGTGTGTACTTCGCCTGTCTGAGCACCGAGGCTTTCTGGGCACACGACCCTCAGGTCAGCAGGTCTGTGCGGTGAAGAGGTGGAGCCGGCAGAGCTTGGACGGTGAGCTCACCCGACTGGGTTCAGCCCCTCGCCCACCGCGTTGTAAGTTCCCGTTTTCTTAATCTCCTTAAGCCTCATTTTACTCAAATCTAAAGTAGGGTGACTAATAGTACTTAACTCAGAGTGTTATGAAATAATTAAATAAGATGCTGCATGAAAAGAATTAAGCTTAGAATTCAGTAATGATTTTTTATTGCTGTCTTTTATTAAGAGCCATTGGAAGCTGAGGCACCCAGGACTGGAGTCCAGCTCAGAGGCACAGAAGAGGCTGTGGATGGCACTGAGAAAGGCTTGTGGCACAGGAGAGAACCAAATTTAGAGCAGCCCATTTTCCAGACAGAAGTACTGCCCAGTGACGCCCAGAAAAAGGTCTGTTCCAGTGGGTGCAGACAAACCCAGGCATCCTTTGTGGGTCTGCCTCCCTGAGTGGACCCCCCTGTGGAGCTGAAATACTGTATCGTGATGGAGCTTTGAATCACATTTGTGAGTAATTCCATTTTCGCAGGCATGCGTCACCGAGCCACGATTTCCTGATTAATGAGTACATCCTTCAGGTTCTTTCACAGCGCTCCTTTACCACCTGTCTGCCAAGACACCGCAGTAATCTAGACCCTCAGCTATGAACCCTAGATATACAGTTGAATAATTAACCTCTTTGCCTGCAATCTGTCACCATACTCAGTCCCAGTGATAAACAACTACAGTGATAAGAAACAGTCTTAAAACATCCCTTTATGCATGGTCTCTGTGACGCTTTGCCTTTGTCCTGTAGCCTGCAGAACAAACTCTAGAGGCACGAACCCTCACTGGGGCCTGCTGGGTAAGGCGGTGCAGCTCTGCGCGTCGGCCCCTGTTGCCTGCAGAGTTCTTTCTGCTCTGGCGCATCGTGGGCTCTGCTGTCTCAGCACTAAGCTGATCAGAAAGTCCTTCAATCTCTTAAAGACATCAGCATCCACATCATTTTAGCCTAAATTCTACGAATTTCTACACCGCTCTCATGCTGAGGCCTTGACCCACCGTGCCAGTGTTTTTATATTGGAGGTTGGCGGGCAAACCTTCTCCCTAAAGGGCCAGAGAGTAAACATGTCTGGCTGTTCAGGCCATGCAGTCTGTGTAGACACCGCTCAACCCTGATCCAGGGCACAAGAACACTGGTACAGGCAACACGCACAGACATGGAAGGAGCCACGTGTCAAAACTTTATGATGACGCTGGAATGCACATTTCATGTCATGATCCATAGCTCATGCAACATTATTCTTTTGAAGTTTCCCAACCACTTGAAACCATACAAAACATTCTCAGCTTGGGGACTGTACAAAACAAGTGGAGGCCACAGTGCATGGTGATTTCCAACAGTATTTTGTACACACACTGGTCCTGGACCACAAGTTCCTTTTCATCTTTTCATTGAGGTATGACTTACCTCAAGGTTCGTGACACTGTACAGGAGACAGGGATCAAGATGATCCCCATGGAAAAGAAATGCAAAAAAAAAAAAATGAAACTTCAGATACCATTAATCATTACAACCACACAGAAGGCGAATTTCCAGTGATGGGTGATATCTGATGAGAAACCCTGAAAGGCAATCTGGAAACACACATTCCTTTTTCCGAGTAGGCTGCCCACGCCGCGTCTCCTTACCTGGGCCAAGGTGAGCGTTGCTTGTTGGCAGGTGCTACACCGCACCCTGAGCTTTCCTGGCTGCACTCCTTGACACGGGCCTTTGCAGTAGACATAAAAGCTGTTGTAGGTCGGTCTACCTGCTGGGAAAACAGGCAGAGAGAGCAGCCAGTCAATGCGGAATCCACATTGAGACTTAACTCCTCCTGAATATTTTGAAACATTAGTAGGATAAATGTTACAATGAAGATCCAACAATTAAAATTTAGAAAATGCAGTTCTTTGCTCAAAAGACTGACACATTTTTCCTTCTTCTTGCCAAGAGCCCTGTGACTTACTCAGCAAAGTAAGCAGCCTGCTGCTGGGAGAGATGGCTAAGGGTATCTGCAACACAAGAAAATTAATCGCATACTGTGCTGTTGACATTTTTAAAAGAATGAGGATGTAAGACCATTTGAAATTTAGAGGCCCCTGCTCCCGAATTTTATTTCATGCATCTCTACCCAATCTTGAAGGCTTCTGATTTTTCCTCTTAAACCTTTAGCCCACTTCTCATGATTTGAATGGCATCATGACAGTTTGCTGAATTTCCAGTGAAGACTTTCCAACACAAAGTCACACACAAAATAAAACACAAGCCCTAAGGGGCTTAGCAGACTCAGCAATCCTGTGCGGAAATGGGTACTTTGCGTTTCATGAGTGTCCTCTATCTAGACAAATGTCATTCAAATAACACATACAAAAGCTGCAAAAACATTTAGAAAAAGATAATTAAACATCTCTGATCATTTCTCTCAAATACCACCATACAGGAGAGCATCAGCCTGTAAACTCGGGGAAGGTTCTTTTGAATCGTTTACCTCTACGTCTACAAAAGCTAACTGTATCCGGACACACTTACCAGTAAAGTAACCAACTTCCAAATTTCTAAAATTACTAAACAGTCCTTTTGATCTTAACTTTACTTCTTAATAGGTGGGGTATCATAAAAGGCCATGGCATAAGGATTTGTTTAAAATTAGCATTAAGAACATCTAGAAATTACGAATAGTAAACACGGTTGATCATTAAGAACAAAAATCTTGAGACATTCAAACATGTGTGGCTTAGGAAAAACAATTAGCACAGAAGATCACGAGAAAACAAAGGATCCTAAAGTCTTATGCAACTCCGTTTGCTTTGCTACCTTCAAAAAAGGGGCTCTGCAGACATATTCCTGTGTCATTTGTCCAGTAGCCGTCTCTACTAATATTGTAGGTGAGAATATACTGTAAAATGTAAAGCATGATTAAGATGTCAAGTTTTATAATTATTTTCTGGCAATATACTGCGTAATTATGAATTGTGGGATTAATATTTAGCTTCAATGTGGAAGGAAAGATGAATTATACATATATATTTGCAAGGATATGAGGTTAGATTTTCAGAACTGGGTTATTTTCAAATATTCTTTGATACTGATTTCTAACAAAATTCTAGAGATAAGATAACAGACTCTATGATTTGAATCCCTTTAGACCATGAAAATTTTGCGCCTTGTTGTATCTCCCTGGTATGTTCCAGTGTCTCCTGGCCTAAGGGAACTTGAATAGAATTTGTATTCTGCTCTTGTGTGACTATTACATGAACCTTAATTATACTGAATTGGTTCACAGTGCTTTTCAGTTCCACTTTGTTATTATTGTTTCGTTGTTCAACCGTGTCCAGTTCCTTGTGACCCCATAGACTGTAGCCTGTCAGGCTGCTCTGTCCATGAGATTTCCCAGGCAAGAATACAGGAGCGGGTTACCATTTCCTTCTTCAAGGGATCTTCCCAAACCATGGGTCAAACCCAAGTTTCCTACACGAGCAGGTGGATTCCTCGCCACTGAGCCATCAGCGAACTTTTCAAGTCTACTACATCCTTCGAATGCTCTGTGTATTCATTCTAGCAATTTTTGAGAGTTTGATATTGAAATTCCAACGAAAATCTTAATTTATCTAATAAAAAATAATTGTAATATATAGTAGAACTTAATATAACCTTCTTCTATATTTTCCGAGTCTCTTGTAAATGTGTTATCATACTTTCACAATTTCTAAAAAAAAAAGAAGAAAAATGTAAAGCGTGATAAAGATGCCAAGTTTTACAATTTTATCACTTACTAGCAATATATATTATAATTATTGATTTCCAGAGATTAATATTAGCTTTAATGTGAAAAGGAAGATGAATTATTTGCAGTGATATGAAACTATGATTTTTGAGACTTCTTTGCAGCTTTAGTGCCTTGTTGCGCAAGATATTCAAGTCTATGAGTATTACATAGCTATTAGCAAATACAACAATGATATGACATATTCTTAAAGTTTTATGTACATCATAAAATGCAACAGACAGAACCGTATACCAAAGTTATCGAAGTACCTTAACAACTGAGAGAAGATCACGAGAACTCTGGCAATTTTCATGTGTACTATGACAAGAGTAGTGAAGGAGGAAGGAGACTTTATTGTTAAAAATTCTATCAGCAATATAAACAAAATCAACTTATAATTTTCATAACCTACTGTAAAGGTTAAACCAAAAAAGAGGAGGGGCGGGAGGGAGGAAGAAATGAATTGAAAAAAAGAAACGTTTACAAAGGGGGTGGGGTGGGGTGCAGAGACACCAGCATTGTTGAAAGCGTGTATTAGCAGGGACTTGGCAATAGTAAGTGAAGCATCTCAGAAACTGCAGGGAACTAAATGATTTTTCTCTCTCCCTTAGGGCAAGGGCAACGTTCGCAATGTTGTTTCAGCTAATGACTGAGCCAGGCAGAATCCGAAGGCTGGGACCCCCACCTCTGGGCACTACAACCTTCACTAAAGTCCTTGAGAAGTTAGGCAGAAAACACCGCATGCCAGGGCCGGTGCTCTAGAAGCATGCAAGATGACATGCAATCTGGTACACAGCGCTACTCAGAGCCAGCACAAGCTGGGGACTAACAGCCAGTCGAAGGAGGGATCAAGGTCAGGCCAGTCTTGGCCACGGCACTTTTCAAGCTGTTGCCTCGACGTGGTCAAGCAGCGGGGCCTTCCGGGAAACCTTGAAAGCCCTTTCTCAGGACGGCTTCCCCACCTAGCTGGCTACATCACACCATTCCAAGTTGGCAAGCTTCTCTGTGGCACGCTGAGGTCTGGAGTGCACAGGACAGAAATGAGCACAATGACACCCTCACCATCTTCTGGGCAACGTTCCCATCGGCTGGATGGAAGTGTATAAGGTGGAGACTGGAAAATGGAGCCATCACCCCCAAAGGAACAAGGCAATGGGAACAGTGACCCCCAAAGCTTTTCTCTAGTAGATAGCTGCCTGCGGTTAATAACAAGAATCTTCCCCTCTCTTACTTCTTTTTGAATCTGATTTTTTTCCTCTACTAATCAACTCTGAGAGATTGCAAACTCTTCACTGTCCAAAATAATCAAAGCACTTGTATTTGTTTCATAGATAGAGTAAGTTTTCAAACCTGGAGATATTTCAAAAATCTTACAATCACCTTCCCTGCAATTCACTCATTGTGAACATTTTCACATATTTTGAGAGTGCCCTGTGTGTGTGTGTGTGTGTGTGTGTGTGTGTGCGTGCGCGCGCATGCACGCACGCATATACATAAGTACAACTATACTGCACATAAACAATAGTTTTTGGCTGAATCACTTATAATTAAGTTGCAGACATGATGGTACTTCACCCCTAAATCATCCAACATCCTAAAAACAAAAGAGTTTCTAGAGTGATTTTTGTTGTTTCGGCCGTTCTCTCTGACTGATGTGGTGTATTTCAAGTCTACCTCACAAAAAACGAGGGTGGCTTGCAAGCTGTTTCAAGGTGTCAAACCAAAGTACCAGGGAATCTGTAGTCAGACCATGTTAGGTGCTGCCAAGCTGAGGCGGTCCTCTTGCTGCAGGACTCCACAGAGTGAAGACAGGACACGCTGGGCATAGCACATCCCCGACTTTATCAGACTTCAGAAGAGTACCTTTTCTGGAGCATCTGGTGTTAATGTATTTCTTAGGAAGAAAAAAAAAAAAAAACTGGAGGAAGGATACAACCCACTGTGTAGGGCTTGATCAACAGCAAGCCCAAGGGCTAAAGTTTATGAACACAGAGGAATTAGACACCGCTACTGAAGAGCCTGCTGACAGTTAAGCTCACCCCTCCACCCCATCAGTAAGCTTACATATTTATTTTGTCAGGAACCAGAAGGGTGGGTCTGCTGATGTAATGATTTCATAGTGTACCCATTTCATACAGATGTTCTTTTATTTTTGCCTGAATAGATGTTATTGGAATTTTCCAGGGTAAAATACTGGAGTGGGTTGCCATTTCCTCCTCCAGGGCATGTTCCCGGCCCAGGGATGGAGTCAAGGTCTCCTGCATTGCAGGCAGACTCTACTGCCTGAGCTGCCAGGGAAGCCCCAGCTAACGTGCAGGCCTGTTAACGTGTGAGCCCGTGTCCATTCAGAGCAGCCAGAAGGCTTCCTTGTGCCAAGTCGCTCAGTCGTGTCCGACTCTTTGCGACCCCTGGACTGTAGCCCACCAGGCCCCTCTGTCCATGGGATACTCCAGGCAAGAATACTGCAGTGGGTTGCCATTCCCTTCTCCAAAGGCTTTTTCGCATTGTCATTTTATCATCTTTAGGTTCTCTCTCCCAGTTTGGTTAACATTACGCTTCCTCAAGTATTTTCTCTTATTTTCTTTTCTTGATTTCTTGGTCCCCCCAAAACATGCCAAACACACATTAACAATACTCACCACTCTTCCAGTAAAGTCCCTACTCAAAAAGAAGGTATATTATTTGCTTTGGTGTTTTGAAAAAACAGCATAATATACAGTTTTCAGTTTTAGTGTATTTTACATGATGGGCTTATGGCCTGAAGATGTTGTTTTTATAAGATAAATGAATGCTTAAGAAAACTCATTCCGATTCTGACAAAAACGTTTGATTGACCTCAGAAGTTTCTGTCACTGGTTGTCATAGAGAAATCAAGAGTTTAATTGCCTAGATAATTTGTTTTCTAGGGGAGAAAAGAAGTGAGTTTTCAGGTACTTTATACCTAGGTAAGATAATGTTCAGTATCTATCCACTATAAAGCCATGGGAGCACATGTGACTTCAAGGTATTTTTATCACACATGAGCTTATTAAAACATCAAGCAGATCAAGCTGCTGATGAGAACTTTCTGTGGGCATGAAAGTGTGAACCAACTGGAACTCTCTCACACAGTAGCCACAAGGACCTATTGAGAAGCTGGCTAGGAACTATTAAGAAACCACTGTTTTATAAGTAAATAAACGATCTACATTAGCATAGCCATACATGGGTAACATCTCCTAAAGCGGACAGCACAGAAGAGAGTCCATAACACTGATGTCTTGTTTCCTCTCGCCCTCCTTTGTTAGACACACAGATGACAATGCTAAGAAGATTCTTCGGTCACATTGGGAAGTGCAGTAGCCAGCTGTTAAGGGCACTGATATGAGGACAATGAAGGCTGGAGAGAGGAGGGTGGGAGCCGGAGGTCTGAACCTGAGACGCAGAGGGAGCGCAGAGATGTGCGGGGACAGTGACGGAGACAGGACCCGGCTCTCCCTGTCTCCTCCTCCACACGCCCCCGCACCCGACACCCACCTGGGCACTGCTCACCCTCTGCCCGTCTCCACTGATATCACCACCTTGGAAATCTGACCCACATATTCAAGGTCCAGATGGAATGGCATTTCCCATAAAAAGTCTTCCCTTGATTTCTCCTGAAGTAAAAGATATTTCCCTAAATAATTAGGAAAAGTAAGAAAGACCATCCAGCGAAGTCTTGTCACTTTTACACCGTAGACTTGTCCAAACATCAGAAAACCAGCTAAGAAGAAGGAACGAAGCATCTTTCACAGACTTCATCCAGCTCTTCCCCAGCACCCAGCCTGGCAGCAGTATTTTCAGCTTCTGCTCTCCGGCTCCTTTGGACCATAGTTTAGTTCCTGTTTTGTAAATACTGAGGATATGATTTTATTGCTGTCTGCACCACTTAGCTGCATTGATCAACTCTAACCTGCCATACTCCCTCAGTTTACCCCTTCCTTGAGTCACGTAGGGAGTAAACCAGTCCTGTTTGTCTCCTACTATCCCACTGTGGAATAGATCCATGACCAGTTTCTGAACCCACGACCTTGATCCCGTGATAAGGATCTAGGGCACAGAGAATCTCCTGTCCCCAAATTTGCCAGAATTCTTGCTCTTACATTTTTGGGTGGTGGTCCTTCTGCCTGTGCTCACCCAAATGCGCTGGAATATATTCCCTGGTAGCTCAGACAGTTAACAATCTGCCAGCAACACAGGAAACCTGGGTTTGATCCGTACCTCGGGAAGATCCCCTGGCAAAGGGAATAACCACCCACTCCAGTATTCTTGACTGGAGAATCCCATGGACAGAGGAGCCTGGCAGGCTACAGTTCACGGGATGGCAACACTTTCATTTTCTTTTCACATGACTTGTGTGAAAAGTCATGAAGACCAGCAAGCTGTCTTTGCACAGTTCATTTCTCCTCATGCTGGCCTGATACTATACATTAGTTCTAGTTTGAACAATGCATATTGAACCAATTTGTTTAAGGCAGTTCCATATAAAGTCCATTCAATGTATATTTCTGGAGTCATCTCTTCTGCATGAAATCTTCCATGGATCGTCAAAAACACAGAGAACATGTGCGCTCCAACCTAATGAAAACTGGAAGAAGAATTCTGCTCCCCCATCTCCGTGTACTTGTCCCACCTTTCCTGGTATTACAACTCCTCTGCTTCAGTTTTCCAAATGACTTGGGCAGTTCCTTAAATTTAGTCAGCACTCAATAAATATCCATCAGATGTCTCATATTTTGCACGATGTGACAGCTGGAGCAGGTATGATGGCATCAGAGTGGGATTCACATTAAACAGGATGTGTGCTGGTATGCATGCTCAGGCATGTCCGACTCTTTGCAACCCTTTGGACTGCAGCCCACCAGGCTCCTCTTTTCATGGTGTTCTCCAGGGTAGAATACTGGAGTGGGTTGCCTTTCCCTTCTCCAGGGGATCTTTCCAAACCAGGGATCAAACCCATGTCTCCTGCATCGCAGGCAGATTCTTTACCTGCTTGAGCCACCAGGGACGCCCCCAAAATCAAGTAGCCATGATCATCAAACATCTAGAATAACTTTCCACCAGCCAAACTTACTGGATTAGATTCAAGCATCCTTCAAAATATTAGCATATTGTATTTTAAATAAAAAATATTATCTTAACATCACAAATTATTAGTATGATAAATAAAAGTAAAACAAAATAGAATACTGAAAAAGTTTATATAGAATTTAGTATAATTGAATGTTAAGTGAAAAAAAAACCTGCATTCTGAAAGTTTATAAGTAGAACTACTTTAAAGGAGCACAGTTATTACACATAAACACTTTTACTTCAATCCTTTTCCAGTGGGTTACTACACCCCACTGAATCCAACCACATCATTCCAAGCTTTTTTAACAAGCCATCCTCTAAGCTCCTGCAGAGTAACCAACGTGATGCTGTACTATAAACAACTTCCAATTATATAACCATCCACCCAGTGTATGTACCTTTAAAACACGTTTAGCAATCTCTAAGGAGGCTCTACCCTTAAAGCTATAACTTAATTCTCAATTTCTGTGCTAGGGTGCTTTATATTAATGTTTCTGCCACATAATTTCATCTGGTGAAGCACAATCTGCTGATTAAAGCGAATGTCTCTTCTGGTTTTTGTGGCTGTTGTTGTTGCTGCCAATTTACTTTTTCATTATTCATTTTAATCGTAATAACCAAACCTCTACTGCCAAGAGAAAAAATGTAGAGTGAAGCATACTTTAAGGAACAGTTTTAAATAAATAACCAGGATTGAAGCCACGTGGCGTAAACCCAGATATGGACTTGGGCAGGAGACGTGTAAGGTGGATCCTAGAAGAGTCTCAGCTCTTCACTACATTGAGTGAAGGTCAGTAACTCAAATTCAGATGGAAGGAATGTTGACACTGGCGTCTCTGGGGTCGCACAGAGTTGGACACGACCGAAGCGACTTAGCAGCAGCAGATGTTGACACTGCAGATGATGTGTGCAGTTTCCTCGGAAGATAATCTCTGTGCTCGAGGACGTGTCCATCTAGGTCAGGTCAAGCCTTGTGTTCTCACCTTTGGCAAATCAACTGACTCCCAATGCTGTTTTCTTATCTGCAAACTGGAGATGGTGATAGTACCTAACTCACAGGCTTTTGTAAGAATGTTTGATGGAATAATGCAGGTGAAGCACTCCGCGCAGTGTCTGATATATGTTAGCTAGTTTCATTTGCTGTCAAGAAATATGGACCCTGAGTTACTCCCAGGTACTCATACCTGTGAGCACTTCATACCCTGGATTCCTCAGTGACCACTGTCCTGCTGTTATAAATGAATCACCATTTATATTCTTACACACCATTTCCATGTTAAACCTACAGCTAAATTTTTAGAAATATCAGAGGTATAATTCTTTTCAAAACTGCATCAAAACCAACTGAAGTCCTTTACAATGAAATATTTAATAATATAATGGAATATGAACCATAAACTATAGTGGAAAGTCCTTAAATTGATTTAAAGCTTACTAGAGTTTCATTTCTTTACATCAATCACTATTACTGTGCAAGCAATACAGGTGGATTGTATAAAAATTATTAGCAGGGGTGACAATTGTAAACAATGGTATGGATCTCATCTAGTGGATAACATTTTCAAGCTGGTTAATGCACTTTAAAAAAAAACTGAGGCATTTCCAGAAAATGAAAACAGTTTCATAATGTGTAGTTTGTAAAAGGGTATTGAAGCAGATGCAAACTGGATGGCAAAATTCCATTTCAATGGCAGACCTGCTGACATTAGTGCTTATTCTTCACTGAAAGGTAAGCGTGATCGTCACCACTTTAGAAATGAGGAAACACAAGTTCAGAGAGGTAGAGAGCCACCCCCAGGACAGCCAAAAGGTAGTCAGACATTTGCATATGACTTTTCCTGATTACAAACCTACACTTTGCTCTCAGCTGTGTGACAATTACCTTGACTTGGGTGCCAATTTTTGCTCAATACTGTAGAGGATTGATTCAATGGCTCTCAAAAGTGGCTCTTAAACACAGGTTGGCAATTAAGGCCCATGGCCAGCAATCACTACCCGCTTCAGCATCCGTCTCACCACCATACTTCCCTCAATCAGCAGTAAAAGTTTCATGGAAATTTCCATGAACGTCTTATGGCACTGGCATTCAGCAAGAATATGCAACAAAAATTATCAACCAAGAAAGGTAAAACTCATTTTTAAGAGGTAGCACATATTCTAAAATTATACTTTACAGCGAGAAATGGTAATCTATGGCATAACATTAGAATCAATAGGATTTCTTATTTATTTTTATAGAAGTGATGCCTTTCTTGATATTCTAAAAATGATTTTAAACTCTCCTCATTTTCAGTCTTCTAAGTGTTAGTGAAACCTGTAAAGAAAATGAATGCCCAGAGAAATGACATCAATTGGAGAGCAACAGGTAAGGCGTGACTCTCCCTACTCCCACATTTTTGATCTTATTTTATTAACAATAGCCATATCAGTATTTTGCTATAAATATTTCATATAAGTAGAATATTCCCAATTTCGCTACAACTGTTAAATATCTTCTTACAAATTCCAATGTTTCACGTATGCTATTTTACCTTATCAAATGATGAGTAAAATATATAATGTTAATAAATATGATCTTTCTCCATATTGATTTCAAAAGGTCTTCTGTGGTAATTCAAATTCATAAACTCTCTACTACTCCTTAAAATATGAGAAAAATGAGTTTTCTTCAGGGACAGAGTGATTAGTCAGAAATGTCAGACGATGTCATCATGCTGAAGGAAAAATATAAAATTACTGTCTTCTCTTAATCAAGGCTGATAATCCTGTGAACTTCGTGTTAATGGCTCAGCAGGCAAAGAATCCACCCGCAAGAGACACAGGGACACAGCTTCCACCCCTGGGTTGGGATGGTTCCCTGCGGGAGGGAGCCCTCTCCGGTACGCTTGCCTGGAGAACCCCAAGGACAGAGGAGCCTGGAGAGCTCTGGTCCAGAAGGTCGCAAAGGGTCAGACACACCTGAGCCACTGTGCACAGGCACTAAGAGAGCACGGTTGAACCATCCTGGCTGAAAGCGCCTCACAGCCACTCTAGGAACTTAGGGCCGCTACACGCTTCTTCAGGGCTTCCCAACTCAAAAGGCCTGCGAGGACCCATCTACCTGCAGCTCGTCCGGCCCAGCTCAGAGGCCCTTCTCTCCTACAAGCGTCCTATCTGCATCGCACAGACACTCGTCTTCTGCAGGGCTGGATTTGTTTCAACCAGATCCCAAGCCACTAAGGGCAAGGGTTACATACAGCTGCTTCATTTCCGTTACCCATCTCCACTTTCGACCTAGAATAGTGTCCTCCATGGAGATACTAACCCTACTCCTGGTCAAATATCTGAGAAACTGATGAGATCAGTTCAACTAATTTGAACTTGAGACGCACAGTAGGGCCACTGGACTTATGCCACAGGTTACAGAAATGCCTGCTACCTTCTGCAACTGCCTCACGCCAGAGAAGATGCAAATCTTGCTTTCGGAATGCCACAGAAGCTAGCCCAGGCTTCTCACCATCTCTGCAAAAGAAAACTAAACTTAGAGAAAGCTAGAAGATTTCTCAAGAGAGAAAATGAAGACATAACTGTATGATTTCTTGGGAAAGAGCTAAGAAAGGCCTATAGAAATTTCTGAACTTATTTAAACCTTGTCTGTCTAAGACACCAGATTGCTTGGGGGAGGGGAAGAACAGTGATAAAGAGGCAGAATGTAGTTATAAGGAAACAGAAGAATATTATAAACCTATAAGATTCCTTCCATCAAGGATATTAACATCAAACAAAAAAATATTTTAGTAACAAGAGAAAATCATAAAACATAACCAAGGCAATTTTTACCTTAACAACCTTTTTACAATCTAAGAATAGCTCTTGCATGGATTTATATAGACATTAAAGGGTAGCTAACAAGTGTGTACACAGCAGGAAAGAGCCCTAGTATTCCGAGAGTGTGTGTGTGTGTGTGTGTGTGTGTGTGTTTTAGTTGCTCGGTCGTGTCCGACTCTGCGACCCTCTGTGGTGTAGCCTGACAGGCTCCTCTGTCCATGGAATCTCCCGGCAAGAATGCTGGAGTGGGTTGCCATGCCCTTCTCCAGGGTATCTTCCCCACTCAGGGATCGAGCCTGGGTCTCCTGTGTTGCAAATGAATTCTGAGAAGAGAGAAGAATAAACCCAAAGAGCAGGGAGAAGAATACACACTTCTAACACAGAGACTTCTGTCTGGAAAGACCTGTGATATTCAGTTGCTGCAATGACCCACCGCACACTCCCACGATTCTGTCTCCCCTCCAGGTGCGTCTACTCACACATACTCAGAGACGGAGGAGGACCTCGGTCCCGATCAGAGCCACCTGCTCAGTGCTGTTGGGCAGCCACCCCCAGCCAGCCCCTAACATCTCTCCCCAGAGCTTCCTTCAGGTCTCGGAGATCACAGCACAGACACTTCATGGAAATCAAGGTGTTAGGAGAAACCTCCGAAACCCTTTGAAAAGGTGTGGATAAAACAAACAGCCCATTATTTAAGAGACGGCAAGGTCAGAGGTGGAGAAAAATCAACATGGAGAGTCTGAGACTTCTGAAACCTGCTCAGGCTGTATTTTAACTTCATTGTCTGGAGCCTTGGTACCTGGGGAATCCTAGGTGTCACCTGGCTTGATTCACAGAATCTCGGTCCCCATAGACAGACAAGTCAGAAACCTGGTTTGTCCTCTCTGAGCTGCGCCTTCTGATTCCTCGCTAAATCTCAAGAGGCGAATCAGAAATGCTCCCAAGTTTTTGCTCTCATCTCCTTCTAAGGGCCCCATGCTGACCGAGGCCTTTTTTACTATTCAAGAGTCTCCCAGGAATTCTCTCATCCTCTATTTTCCTCTCTTCCTGAGCAAGAAACTTCCAAACTGCTAAGAGAATTCTCCATAAAAACACACTGTGCCATCTACTGAAACAAAACAAAACAAAGTATGGTACTAGCTTTTTTTCACCTACAGCAGCAGCTTTCCACAGAAGGGGGAAATGTGTCACCCAGGGTCTCCAGGTTGGAGGCCAAAGGGCAGAAGGTAAGGACCTATAATTAAAGTACTGGTTTTATCTTCGCAAAAAAAAAAAAAATTCATTTACAGTTTATATCCTTCTACAAAATGTATATCTATTATGCTCTATAGAGATATTTTGAATCACTAACCATTATAAAGGCAACCCACTCCAGTTTTCTTGCCTGGAGAATCCCAGGGACCGGGTAGCCTGGGGGGCTGCCGTCTATGGGGTCGCACAGAGTCAGACATGACTGAAGTGACTTAGCATAGCATAGCATAACCATTATAAAAGGCAGCACTCCTAGAATATGGCACTAAAAATAATCATAAAAATTGCTATTCACAGCTGAAATTTTTTTTTTAATGTTTATTTAGGTACTTGCGTTTTCTGCCCCCTTTCTTTTATCTTCATGGTGTTTTGCTTGTTTTAGGCTGTGCCATGCAGGAAGTGGGATCTTAGCCCCAGACCAGGGATTGCACCTGCACCCCCTGCATTGGGAGCACGGAGTCTTAACCACTGGGCCAACCAGAGAAGTCCTCCCAGCTCAAACTCTTTATCACAGTCCCTCAGGGCTTTTTCCCAGCCGAGTTATCCAAACTTAATTACACTGTCTTCTGCAATACTGAAACCAAAACGCTTGTGATTTCCAAACCCTCAATCCTCAGGCCTCCACACCTGCGTTTGCCCTGGAATGCATTCACTTCGAGAGGAATTCCCAGTTACCTTTAAAGTCTGTACCAAGTGTCCTTGAGAAGTCTCGCCTGCCCTCGCCCACAAGAAGCCATGTGACCGTACCATCTCCATAGCTTCAGCACTGGACTCCTCGGGCGTGCTCACCTGCAATTGGGTTTACAGGACAGAAGAGTCTGGCAGCCTACAGTCCACGGGATCACGAGGGTCAGACACGACTTGGTGACTGAACGACCACCACAACTACTGCATATGTCTGCTTGCTTGTGGAACCCAGTTTTCTAAGTGTGAGGACCCTGATTTTCCCGTCTTTGTATCTTAGAGCTTGACAAGCCATGAGGGAGTCAATAGTGCTTAGCCTCAGTGATCAGTTCATGGGACAGACACAAAAGAAACATTAAATAGCCACCACCATTTGATGAAATCTTTCTATTTTCCTTAAATGTCTGGTTCTCGGGCTTTCTGATTTCCTTGATCTCATCACTGATGGTTGACTTGCCCACATTAGTAGGTGCTTTTCCCTTTATATTCTAAATGTCTGAACTTGGATGATCATTTCTTCCTTCTGCAGAAAAGCTCTCAAACCCTAATTATATCTGCATTCTGACAGCCGCAAATTAGATAAATATCTTGATTTACAATTAATTCTATTAGAAAAGCTTGGTTTAGACTTTTCATTCTATTATTATAAATGAAATTTACCAAGAGTGATAAATGCAGATAAAATCTTTTTAATACAGCATCAGTTTCACTTACACTCCCGGTAAACCAGCTTCTTATAAGATTGCCTGACACCCATATTTTCTACAACAGTTATTCATACGAGAAATAATTTGTCTTCTCTCCCTTTTCAAATGCGGGGAAAGAGGCAATGTCGTCGTGGGGCGCTGGGTAATAACCATGCGTCGGGTATGTGTGAACACAGACCGTCATCTGCTGTCCCTGTGAGTCTCCCTCTCTTCCCCCACCTTCTTCTGCTCTGGACCTAAGCAATTTCCTAGCAGGTCATTCTCTCCAGAATCTATCAGTTCTCCAAATTGCTTTCATATTAATTTTCCTAAAGTAAATCTTTGACCGGATCATTCTCCCTAAATGTATCCTCATTACCTTTTGGATGAGATTCAGACACCTTTGCTTAATAAATCTGGCCCCTCCATTCTTTGTGTGAGACTAATTCTATCTTCCCCTACTGCTCATTTCTGAAAGCTAAATCGGGGCCTCACAGGACACACCTTTCCCTCCCTTTATCAGAATAGTTATCTGAAACTTGCAAACGAGGGAAAAAATGTGGACAGCTGGCCTCTTGGATATCATGAAGACAAAAGCCACACAGTCCATGGAATTCTCCAGGCCAGAATATTGGAGTGGGTAGCTTTTCTCTTCTCCAGAGGATCTTCCAAACCCAGGGATCAAACCCAGGTCTCCCGCATTACAGGCAGATTCTTCACCAGCTGAGCCACCAGGGAAGAACTTTTACCTGTACATCTTATATATTTTGGGGGAGAGAGATTATGAACGTCCTAACAGGCACCATCTCTCATACGTACTCAGTAAACACTCACATCTATTTCTTCCCCTTTGCTGCTAACACCATCTAAACATGCATCAGTTCTCCTATTTCTAGAGGCCCTAATTCTCCTCTTCAGCATTTTGGGGTCCAGATGTACCACCCACCACCTCCAGGAAGTCTTACTGATTCATCCGTCAAATGTAAACCTTCTGCCCCTGCATCCCCATTACTTTAAATTTACATTTTTCTCTGGGTGCTTAAATCACTTTATAACCCACCATAAATCATAGATATTTTTATCAAACTTATTACACTTTAGATTTTTGACGATGGAGAATACATATCACTGTATCGTCCTCGTGTCAATGAACAAAAAAAATGGCACGGATATGAAGGAAGTCAAGTAACTAGATTTGAAACTAACACCGTGGCAGGAGAAAGTCTTCTAGCTTGCAGAAGGAAACATCACAATACACTGACCCTGAAATAATTTACTCTCTGTGACAATACAGGAGAAAAGTTCTTCCCGACCCACTACAATAACATGCATATTGACAAGTGTTTTTGCGGTGCTAGGATTTTAAAATGAAATGTTTCTTAGTTTCTGTTACTTGGCAATGCTGAAGGAATGTTGTCAAAAGATTAAATATAAATTGATTATAAATCTTCATTTCAGGGCAGCATGTAGGAAAGGCTACATTACAGCAGCCATGTTTGTGTCAGCATAAGGAAAACAGAGTCTTATTTTAATAGTATCA
Source organism: Redunca redunca (assembly GCA_006410935.1). NCBI lineage: Eukaryota > Metazoa > Chordata > Mammalia > Artiodactyla > Bovidae > Redunca > Redunca redunca. The sequence goes on from SJYQ01001966.1 coordinate 311,645, forward strand.
AGACTATTGGAATTACTGTACATAATTTGTACAGATTTGAGGATGGTAATGTTGATGGTCATCAATGAATATATGATTGAGGCTGGAAAAAAAAAACTACTGAGGACCATGAACTAGTCCTTCTGGACTCCAAATGGAAAGAATGGCTTCTCCCCAGTGGCTGCAGTCACTATTTGCAGGGCTCAATGAAAAGGTGTGCCCATTTGCCAACCAGACTTTGCAAACCAAAGAATCTCAATTCAGAACAGTCCCGTTTACACCCAGTTTGTCTGGCTTTCCAGGTGATGGCCCTTGGTGTGATCATCTGCCCACACCACCTGGTGCTTTGGAAGTCATCTAGTTGCGATTTTGTAAAGTCTCCCTGAAGCTCCGTAGTCACCCTTTAACTTTGAAGACTCGCCATCAAGCAGCCAGAAAAGCTTGATGAATATCCTCACTTACACATCGAGCTAGACTTTACTGCGTGATGAATGTGGGGTGATTGCTGTAAGAGTCAGCAAGTCTTCCTTACAAATAAAACTCCTCTGTTCGATATGTATTTCAGCTTTGCGAAGATTGTTCTGGAGGATGAAATAAGAGCTCTGGAAGAAATTAATGCTTTGATGATCAACAAAACCTATTAGGTTAAATCTGAATTGCAGTAATTATCATGACCTAGGAACTATACCTGGAGAAGACCGTAATGGACAGAAGATAGAAAGACAGATCAATGGATATATAGCAAAATAGATGTACTTCTTTTTGGCTGCTAAAAGGAGAAAGGCCAAGGATGTGGCAGGAAGAAAATAAAAAATAGAATATCAGAAAGATTTCCACATGCAAAAATGGTAGCAGAGAAGAAGCTATAAGGCAAAAGGAAGAAAAGTATCTAGAAGGAAAAGCACACACGGAACAGCCAGAGAGATATGGAAAAGACAAACACTGAGAGAGGAAAGGCGGGTTCACAGAATACCATTCTCATCTGCAGCCTCTTGGATACTGCTGTGTAACAGCCACGTCATACGTTCAAACTGTGCTTAGTCACTCAGTCATGTCCAAGTCTTTGTGACCCCATGCCCTGTAGCCTGCCAGGCTCCTCTGTCCATGGGATTCTCCATGCAAGAATATTGGAGTGGGTTGCCATGCCCTCCTCCAGGGGATCTTCCCAACCCAGGGATCGAACCCAGGTGTCCTGCATCGCAGGCGGATTCTTTACCATCGGAGTCACCAGGGAAGCCCCACAGGGTCCGGACTGTAATGCAAATGGAGCTATCCCCTCTTGACACGCCCTCCACGTGGGGCATAAACCGCTCCCCACGGCCACCACTAGCTCCCCGTCCAGCTCTTCTCTTGTATCCATGGCTGCCTCTGCCTCTCCCTAAGTCTTCGCGTGGGGGAGGTGAAGGGGTGCAGAAAAGTAGGCACTCACAGACCCACACATTCTCCTCTCCTCCTCTTCCCTTACATGCGCTGTAGTCAGAGAAGTATTCAAATATCCATGGAAAAGAATAATCACCTTCGGCTCAAGAAAAAGTGCGAACACGGTATGAGAATGTTGACGAAGGAAGGAGACAGAGGAAGTTGGAATGAAATTCCAGCACAGCGTCTTGGCAGAAGACACAGGTGGTTTAGGGTAACAAGAGAAATGCAAACAGCATCCACACACAACCTGCACCCAGCACCCGCCCGCTGAGACGCCGAGGACACGGGCGCGGCAGGGGGCGGGGCAGCAGGTGAGCAGGTGAGGCTCAGAGGCCTCGTCCCAGGCAGTGAGTTAGAGAAAGGTCGTCCTCTTATCTCCCGCTGCCTCCCTGCCGCCAGCACATATGCCTCTCTACTCAGACAACTCTCCTTTAAAAATCGGTCAGACTCAGCTTATCTTTATAGAAAACTGTCCACAAAGCCTACTAAAACCTAGGAGACAGAGATCTGAAAAGTGCATCTGCATCTAAACTGTGTACAAAACAACCACACTGTTTAGTAAAAATAATCAAAACTGACAGAGCATTCACTTTGTAGCTCTTTAGGCTTCCCCACTGTTCATTACTGGTTTTATCCTGTTTCTAAATTTTTGCAGTGCCTATTGCAAAACCTGGCCAAATGGATCTTTGCGTAGATAGGCGCCTCGGCTTCTGCCAGCGATGAACGAGAAAAAGCGATACTAGGTACACAAAGGCTTTGAAGTTTCAAAATAGAGTGGAAAACACAGGTGCATCATTCAACTGTCCCCCGTTTCATGGAGAGAAAACACACACTTGATGGAGATGTCTTTTTTGCTCCATTTCACAAAGGAAGAGCCACAGTTAAACTGCTTTTATTTAGGTTGTAAGTGCTTCCCTGCTTTGATTCTTTGTTTAGGAAGTAATTACATTTTAGAGATAAAATGATGATGGGGGTGTGCCATGAAAACAATAAATGCCACTGACCTGCAAGAAACACACACTATTGTGGTCACTGTCTTATGACTGGTTCTTCATTGCATGAAAATTAAATATAAACATCTGCTCTGAGCTCTATGACCTTGACACCCTGGCTTGTAATGACGCTATGAAAGTACACTACTTGTATGTTCTTTCGCTTACAGCGCCCAATAATTTTACGGCCTCTTCCATCACTATTGCATACCATTTACTGAGGATCTACTATTGTGCCTGCCTGATGTTAGACTCCATTGAAGATTCCTGAAAAGTTTATGTATCTGTTTCTTGAGTTTTACAGGTAGAAACCTCTGAGTCGCAGAAATGTCACCTTTCCAGAGTTGTGTAGCTTTCTAAATGTCACTTGTAGGATTTAAACCCAGCTCACTGTGACTTACTTGAGTGCCCTTGCTCTTTTGGGTATAGAATGATTCAGCCTTTGAAGCTAATTTGACACTTGAAAGGTAGCTTCTCTAAGAAACAGAATCAAAGAAAGGTTAAAAACTGTAAACAGGGCAGAGAGAGGTTTCATTTAACGTCATATTGGATTTAGGAATAACTGGATTCAAATACCAAGTGGGCAATTAACAGTTTATGATTTAAGACAAGACTTGAAAATTTTCTGAGCCTCAGTATCTCTGTCTATAAAATGGCGATAACAACTTAGGAATCATTTGTATCTGTTTTTTTAGATTCCATATACAAGTGGTGGTGTGCGATATCCGTCCTTCTCTGACCTCACTTAGTATAATAATCTTGAAGTCCATCTATGTTGTTGCAAATGGCATTAAAAATTATCTAAAAAATGATACATATGAACTCATTTACAAAAAAGAAACCTATTCACAGACTTTAAAAACAAGCCAATGGTTATCAAAAGGGAAAGGGGTGGGAAGAGATACATTAGAAGTCTGGGATTAGCATATATGTTGTTGTTCGGTGCTAAGTGGTGTCCAACGCTTTGTGAACCCATGAATTGCAGCATGCCAAGATTCCGTCCTTCACGATCTTCCAGAGTTTGCTAGAACTCAAGTCCATTGAGTCAGTGATGACATCCAACCATCTCATCTTCTGTCGTCCCCTTCTCCTCCTGCCTTCAACCTTTCCCAACATCAGGGAGCTCTTCGCATCAGGTGGCCAAAGTATTGGAGTTTCAGCTTCAACATCAGTCCTTCCAATGAACACCCAGGACTGATCTCCTTTAGGATGGACTGGTTGGATCTTCTTGCTGTCCAAGGAACTCTCAAGAGTCTTCTCCATCACCACAATTGGAAAGTATCAATTCTTCAGCACTCAACAGCCTTCTCTTATGTTCCAGTTCTCACACCCATACAGATTACTGGAAAAACCATAGCTTTGACTATATGGACCTTTGTTAGCAAAGCGATGTCTCTGCTTTTTAATATGCTGTCTAGCTTTGTCATGGTTTTTCTTCCAAGGAGCATATTTTATGGTAATCAACTATACAGGACCTACTGTATGGCGCAGGGAACTCTCTTATTTATGCTGTAAAACCTATATGGGAAAAGAATCTGAAAAAGAATGGATATATGTATATGCATGACAATCACTTTGCTGTACACCTGAAACTAACACAATATTGTAAATCAACTATACTCCAGTGTAAAATGGAAATTAAAAAATAATCACAGCAAAAAAACAAAAAAAACACCACACAATATATGCTTCAAATGATGGCTGAAGACAGTAGTCAAGGCCTGGAATATATTTCTAAATCTCCTGATTGAGAATGATCAGGGATGAGCCCAGCTGGGCCAGAATGCATGGAGAGGGAAAAAAGAAAAAAAAAAAAAATCTCTGCATAAACACAAACAAGTTAGGAAATCAACCGAAGGTAAAAAGTCAAGATTCAAATACAAGGAAACCTGCAAGGGAGAGCAGAGTCCTGGTGGTCCCAGAAGGGCTACTTGTAGCAAGGCTGGAGAAGAGCAGGTAGTCCTCAGGGGAGAGGAATTCAAAAGGCAAACTCACCAGAGACCTCAGTCTGTCCCAAGACATGGACCTCAATAGGTACTCGCCATGAAAGGATCAGTTCAGTTCAGTTCAGTTGCTCAGTCGGTTCCGACTCTTTGCGAAAACATACTATTGAAACATATTGTTTCTCTAGGATATTTGGCTAAAAAGAAAATTGTTGGAATGTATGCCAAGTGTATGTTTACTTTATGCTAACCATCTAGTCCAGTTCAGTTCAGTTGCTCAGTCGTGTCCGACTCTTTACGACCCCATGAACCACAGCACGCCAGGCCTCCCTGTCCATCACCAACTCCCGGAGTTTACTCAGATTCATCTTTATTGAGACCAATGTATAGGTTCATTTCACCAACTCCCGGGTCCACCCAAACCCATGTCTATCGAGTTGGTGATGCCATCCAACCATCTCGTCCTCTGTCGTCCCCTTCTCCTCCTGCCCTCAATCTTTCCCAGCATCAGGGTCTTTTCCAATAAGACAGCTCTTTGCATCAGGTGACCAAAGTACTGGAGTTTCAGCTTCAACATCAGTCCTTCCGATGAACACCCAGGACTGATCTCCTTTAGGATGGACTGGTTAGATCTCCTTGCAGGATCAGAAAAAGGCAAATACTGTCCTGTCAAAAGCCCAATGCCTTACTCCATTCCTTGTCTTGAAAAAGGGATACTTTTTGATGTATTTATAGATAGCATCTAACTCTAAATGATCGTGATTTCTTTTGGTTAACTGTCTCATTCTCTTGGAATGTTTGTTTCCAAGGACCTAACTGAGTAATTAAGGAAGAGAATGGTAAGCTAACCAGTCTGAGAAATCTCTCCCCCTTATGTCAGTGCATGATGGTGTGAAAGATCTGTTCCTCCTGGCCTACTTTACTTTTAAAGAATCTGAGGTACAAATAATGCATAATCTCGAGATGTTTATTTATGAAGTGAGTAAGGAATGCTTTATTTCATTCTGCCTCCGCTCCAGTACCCAGATGAGTACCTTGCGTTTACTCTTAGTTGAGGATGTTGGCAGCAAAATGAAACAGACCTGCTTCAGTCGGACTGTTTATCATCTTGCATCTGTGCATTTCTTTGACAGTAACTTGGCTGATGAGGGAAATCTGTTGAAGTACAACAGACGATAAGACCTTCCTGAAGCCTCACTTTCTGAGTTGACAGCTATCTTAAGCAAAAGCCATCGAACTTTTCAAGTGGGTGCACCTGACTCAGTCGTTCTGAATGTACTCAAATGTGAAGACCCTGCGCCTAGACCATGGCACAAGGTGCCATTTGTGTGATGGCCCAGTGGAGTGGCTGGGGCTTTGAAGAACTGCTCAGAACTTTTCCGTCAAATGTCTCAGCTTCATAAGCCATAACTGACACCGAGTATGCGTGCCGTAGTTGTCCAGGCAGGAACTTCTGTCTAACGCCTGTGGCCATGGACTGCAGCACATCAGGCTCCTCTGTGCTCCACCATCTCCCGGAGTTTGCTCCAGTTCACGTCCACTGAGCCCATTTCATCATCTAACCACCGCACCCTCTAACCATGCCACCCTTGTCTCCTTTTCCCTTCAATCTTTTTCAGCATCAGGATCTTTTCCAATGAGCATGCTTGACTGGCAGTATTTCATTACTAATAATTAGATTTTTGAAAAATGTTGATAAATGAGGATTACAATGCTCATGGGATATGAGAGAAAAGCAATGCCAACACATTTCTGCATTGGTTTTGAAGGGTAAGCTTTCAGGTGAAGTTGAAAAATTTCTGAAAGCCATTTTAACAAATGCAAATTAAGGGGAAATTGTACAATGACAGGTATTTTGCTTTATTGTAGTGAGAGCTCAGCTTGACAATGACATAATCCCTAAGAAGAAAGCATTTTAAAGAGAAAATGTTATCGGTGTAGAGAATTCAGACAGTGACTCAATTACACATCATCTCTGTGCGAATCGTTTCTAACATGAGACGTGTGTGCTGCGCTAAGTCGCTTCCGTCATGTCCAATTCTTTGCATCCCCATGGACTGTAGCCTGCCAGACTCCTCTGTCCATGAGATTCTCCAGGCAAGAATACTGGAGTGGGCTGCCGTTTCCTAGGGGTTCTTCCTGACCCAAGGATCCAGCCCAAGTCTCTTCTGTCTTCTACGTCAACAGGAGGGTTCTCTACCACTCGTGCTGCCTGGGAAAGCCTACTGAGCTCTTAACATGATGTATGTGTGGTGTTCAAGGACAAGAGACCCATGCTAGGAAAGATAAGAGTAGACTGCATACTTTCAGTTCCTCTTCTCTTTTGAAGCCATAAAATTTTTTAACAGCTAGTTTCCACACCCATGTAGCAGGCAAAAGTTTTCCTTTGTATTAAAAATAATATTGACAGAAACAAAAAGAGTGGATTGTATTGGGGTGTTTCAGAGTCAAAGATATTTGCGTATATAACCTGGGGCAATTTGGGAAGCAGAAATCTATGCAGGTCGCCAAGGTCCAGTATAACTAACACCAGCACCCCGCTTGGAGTGTGAGTGGGCACTGTGAGAAGAAATCACACATCCCTTCCTTTATTGGTGCTCATTACATGGCAAATGTGGAGGGATTCTGCAGAGGCACAGAATGTCCCAATCCGTTCATTCCGAGTTAATCAAAAAGGAGGTAAGTCTAGATAAGCTTGATCTAATCAGCTGAGTCCCACATAAGGGACCCAGGTCTTTTCAGCTCAGAAGCTGATGGCACAGACTGTGTGGGATGGCGTCCGTCTCTGGATTCTCCACACGGGTAACATTTTCTTTTGGAAATGCTTTCCTTCTAGGGGTCATGTCATTGTCAAGCTGAGCTCTCACAACAATAAAGATGAAGGAGACTCTGCTGCTGCTTGACGCAGCGAGCTGCCTGTGGTGAGAGGGCCCGCAAGAGGCCCGGGGCGAGAGACGCCGCGCGGAGCACGGGCCGCCTGCCAGCGGAAGAGCAGGGACCGCAGCCCTGCAACTGCAGAGCCTGAACCAAGGCAACAGGCACGAAAGCCCGGAAGGGATCGAGAAGCCAGACAAGAGCAACCGGATAGCAGCCCGCGAGACCGCAGCAGAGGCGCTGGTTACCCCGTGCCGCGTACCTGGCCTACGGGAATCCGAGGGACTGGAAACGGGGCTTGGAGCCACTGAGAGCGGTCATCTGTTACACAGCTGTTGTCTGCTCGTGCAGTCGAGTCCGACTCTTTGCCATCCCATGGACTGCAGCATGCCAGGCTTCCCTGTCCTTCACTAACGCCCACAGTTTGTCAAATTCATGTCCATTGCGTTGGTTTTGCTAACTACTGTTACGCACTACAACAGACTAATACAGGTGAGCTGTTCACGTAGCCTACCTAACATTGGTTTCATAAACATAAGTGGAGATCATAAAGCAGGTCACTATAATAATTCAGTCTGATTACACGCCTGTAACACCTAGACCCAGACATCTTGGAATGTGAAGTCAAGCGGGCCTTAGAAAGCATCACTACGAACGAAGCTACTGGAGGTGATGGAATTCCAGTTGAGCTATTTCAAATCCTGAAAGATGATGCTGTGAAAGTGCTGCACTCAGTATGCCAGCAAATTTGGAAAACTCAGCAGTGGCCACAGGACTGGAAAAGGTCAGTTTTCATTCCAATCCCAAAGAAAGGCAATGCCAAAGAATGCTCAAACTACCACACAATTGCACTCATCTCACATGCTAGTAAAGTAATGCTCAAAACTCTCCAAGACAGGCTTCAGTAATATGGGAACCATGAACTTCCAGATGTTCAAGCAGGTTTTAAGAAAGGCAGAGGAACCAGAGATCAAATTGTCAAAATCCGCTGGATCATGGAAAAACCAAGAGAGTTCCAGAAAAACATCTATTTCTGCTTTATTGACTATGCTAAAGCCTTTGACTGTGTGGATCACAATAAACTGTGGAAAATTCTGAAAGAGACGGGTGTACCAGACCACCTGATCTGCCTCTTGAGAAATCTGCATGCAGGTCAGGAAGCAACAGTTAGAACTGGACATGGAACAACAGACTGGTTCCAAATAGGGAAAGGAGTATGTCAAGGCTGTATATTGTCACCTTGCTTATTTGACTTATATGCAGTGTACATCATGAGAAACGCTGGGCTGGAAGAAGCACAAGCTGAAATCAAGATTGCCGGGAGAAATATCAATCACCTCAGATATGCAGATGACACCACCCTTATGGCAGGAAAGTGAAGAGGAACTAAAAAGCCTCTTGATGAAAGTGAAAGAGGAGAGTCAAAAAAGCTGGCTTAAAGCTCAACATTCAGAAAATGAAGATCATGGCATCTGGTTCCAACACTTCATGGGAAATAGATGCAGAAACAGTAGAAACAGTGTCAGACTTTATTTTTGGGAGCTCCAAAATCACTGCAGATGGTGACTGCAGCCATGAAATTAAAAGACACTTACTCCTTGGAAGAAAAGTTATGACCAACCTAGATAGCATATTCAAAACTAGAGACATTACTTTGCCGACTAAGGTCTGTCTAGTCAAGGCTATGGTTTTTCCTGTGGTCATGTATGCATGTGAGAGTTGGACTGTGAAGAAGGCTGAGCACCGAAGAATTGGTGCTTTTGAACTGTGGTTTTGGAGAAGACTCTTGAGAGTCCCTTGGACTGCGGGGAGATCCAACCAGTCCATCCTCAAGGAGATCAGTCCTAGGTGTTCACTGGAAGGACTGATGCTACAGCTGAAACTCCAATACTTTGGCCACCTCATGTGAAGAGTTGACTCACTGGGAAAGCCCCTGATGCTGCAAGGGATTGGGGGTAGGAGGAGAAGGGGACAACAGAGGATAGAATGGCTGGATGGCATCACCGACTCTACAGACATGAGGTTGAGTGAACTCCGGGAGTTGGTGATGGACAGGGAGGCCCGGCGTGCTGTGATTCATGAAGTCGCAAAGATTCGGACACAACTGAGCGACTGAACTGAACTGAACCGAACATGATAGGAGCTCAGTGAAGCCTGTTAGTAATAGTAATGCTCCTACAAGCATGGGGATCCCCACGTGGCTCAGGGGTAAAGAACCCGCCTGCCAGTGCAGGGGACACGGGAGACAGGGGTGCGATCCCAGGTCAGAAAAACCCCCTGGAGTAGGAAGTAGCAACCCACTCCAGAAATGACTCTGTCAAAAAATTTTTAATTCGTCTTGAAATAATAAACTGTGATAAGTCTTCATGTTTTGCTTGTATGTTTTCTTGCTTTTTATTTCTTTCTGAAAAAAATTAACTTTTGGTTGGATATAATGTTACATCTCAATTCACATATGTAATTAAATAAAGTATCACTACTCAAAATAATAATTAGTGACTATTTTTTAAAGCAATATTTGAACGTGTTGTCACTCAGCAGTGTATGAACCAAAAGGATGGGATTTTTCACTAACTCATTTACAACTTACTTCTGGAAGGCAGTGAGAAAATCTAAAGAGAAAGTAGATGGACTGTAGAAGGAATGAATGTTTAAGTTAATATAAATATAAGCAACATAAAAATTCATTTTTAAAAAATTGATATTTAATGAGAAAAATAAAAATACATATCAAAGTGTATTACTGATGAAGAACATACCTAAACTGTAAAAGGACTGAAGGAGAACTCTGCTTAGAAAGACATCTCGGATTTGGCAGTAAGCACTTTGCTTTATTCCTGTAGAATCAACAGTCTGAGTATAAATCACCAACAGCCACGGAGGGCTTCCCAGGTGGTGCACTTGGTAAAGAACCTGGCTGCCAGGGCAAGAAATACAAGAGACATGGGTTCAATCCCTGGGTCATGAAGATCCCCTGTAGTAGGAAATGGCAACCCACTTCCGAGTTCTTGCCTGGGGAGTCTCATGTACAGGGGAGCCTATCGCACTATAGTCCATGGGGTTGCAAAGAGTCTGATTACACGCCTGTAACACCTAGACTGAGTCAGCACATACACGCCAGCCCCGCACTGCACTCTGGCCTGCTATTTATATGTGACTACAGGAGAGAGGCTCCGTTTTAGGAAGCCTGAAATGTTTAATAAAGATGATAACATTTAGTCTTTGAAGACAAAATAAAATCAGGTTACTGAAATTGCATCACACCTAAGGCCCTCTCCAGGAACGCTTGGAAATGGTGACTGAGACACCGTCTGCAGCTCTGCACTGCTCCAGGTAAGGCCTGTGCACCCCCTCTGGCTCCCAGCCACCACATCTCTCTCCCCATCTGTCACTGTCTACTGAGCACATGCTCACACGGCCTCACCCCTACTTTTGGAATCAGATGAGGTCCTCATTAATAGACCACAACCTCAAACAAAATAAACCCATAATACACCAGCAAAACAAGCAGGCTCCCTGGGGGAATGTGTATCTTCTTTGGGGTCAGGCACATGTGCCTAGACTATCTGCTCCCCTCTCCAGAATGGATAATGTGGGGTAAACACGGGGTCACCTCGGTTTCTAGCAAAATGAGGAGCCCACCTACATCCCGGGACTGCCAGGAGGGTTAACAGGGTCCACAGAAGACTTGCAGAGCAGCCCCCAGGCGCCCACACGCTGGGAGTTTCCCTTCTGCCTGATAATCACGCAAATCCAGTGCCGTGTACAGGCTGCCAAAGCAGAGACGCCCACTGCTCTGCAGATCTGTTCCAAGACTCCCCCTCACACACTTTCCAGGCTTCATTACATTGAAAATCATAGAGACGCAGATCCAGGGGTTATGAAGCACAAAGCGATTTCCTAGTGTCTATTCATGAACAGGAGCGCTTTGATCGTTCTATATAGAGACAGGCAAACTCAGTGTCTTTTCCCTCATCGATGCCACATGTATTTTGGATGATGTGGTCAGGCAGACAGGCCCACGGGCTCCAGGGGTGCTGTTCTCACTTTGAACAAAATGGTTGATGCTACACGGAGACTGGATGCTAAATAACTATATAATCATGAATATGGGAATACTTTACTCACATATTCTTTAAAGATTACTTTCTTCATGAAAGCTCGTGAGTGGAAAAAGCATGAGCCTCGATGCAGTGAGAACCATGTTCAGACTCTGTCTCTGTCACTGTGGGATCAGTGGGAAGTGCAACCCGCGCCCCTGAGCCTTGATTTCCTCATAAGAGAGTCAATTCCTACGCAGGTTGATAAGAAGTCCAGGGTCCCTGAAAAGGAGGACAAAGGGGAGCTGGGGATCTTGAAGTGGAGATAGGGGGCTGGAATTCTCAAGGAGAAGGAAAGGACAAACATCTTTTTTTTTGTTTGTTTCTCTATAGTCCTTAGTCTTAGTCACATAAAACTTTTCCTTTAAGCCCCAAACCGATGATTACAAAACGAACAACTCAGTTTAAACTCTGTGGTGGGAAAGTGGGAAAGTCGCTCAGTCGTGTCCAACTCTTTGCGACCCCATGGACTGTAGCCTACCAGGCTTCTCAGTCCATGGGATTTTCCAGGCAAGAGTACTGGAGTGGGTTGCCATTGGATTAAATACCAACAATGGATCCTGCTTGAGGACAGTTTTTCCTTCCTGAAAACCTTCTGGCTAACCCTGTTATCTTAAAATGTAAATTGTGAGAGTGGGTCTAGTAAGATTTATTGTAATAACTAATTAAAACAGTATATAACTCCCTTGCTAACACTAGCAAGGGGAAGGGGGGCAGTCTCAGTCCCCCTTCTAATGTCTATGTCTGAAACTTTCTCTGTCCCTTTTCATACTTTAATAAAACTCTGCTACAAAAAGCTCTTGAGTGATCAACCCTGGTTCCTGGTTAAATCTTTGGAGATTCCAAATCTGACACCATTCACAGAAAGCTATGACTCATCTAAAGTGTAAACACTGACCTCACAGGTTGGTGAAGACTAAAATGAAAAAGAATACACACACACACACAGGACAAAGGTCTGTCTAGTCAAAGCTATGGTATTTCCAGTAGTCATGTATGGATGCGAGAGCTGGACCATAAAGAAGGCTGAGCGCCTTGATGATTTCAAACTATGGTGCTGGAGAAGACTCTTGAGAGTCCCTTGGACTGCAAGGAGATCAAACCAGTCAATCCAAAAGGATATCAACCCTGAATATTCACTGGAAGGACTGATGCTGAAGCTGAAGGTCCACTACTTAGGCCACCTGATGGGAAGAAGTGAGTCATTAGAGAAGACCCTGATGCTGGAGAAGGGGACAACAGAGGATGAGATGGTTGGATGGCATCACGGACTCAATGGACATAAATTTGAGGAAGTTCCAGGAGTTGGGGAAGGACAGAGAAGCCTGGTGGGCAGCAGCCCGTGGGGTTGCAAAGAGTCAGGCACAATTGAGCGACTGAAAAACATCAACATCTCTATTTATACACGTAACCGGATCAGATACAGGGATGCATCCTACTTTGAAGTAATATTTATAAGATATATATTTAAGAAACTGCATATGTGTATACAAATAAAGGGAGGAAGGCGCACTGATGCTAAGGGAAACCTATTGTTTAGGAACTGGGGAGATGGCATCAAGAAATGCGAAAAATATAAAATCAGGAAAATTCGGGCACTTAGAAAGAACTTGAGGAAAAAGAGTCAGCAGCGAACCTAAGAGAAGGAATGCGCGGCCCCAGGGAGAGCCAGGCAGGACAGCGGCCTGAGAAGCCTGCTTCCAGGCTACGCTGAGTCCTTCCTGTCGCTTACGCACATCTGACTCTTTGCGACCCCACGGACTGTAGCCCGCCAGGATCCTCTGTCCATGGAGTTTTTCAGGCAAGAATACTGGAGCGGCTTGTCGCTTCCTCCTCCAGAGGATCTTCCTGACCCAGGGATTGAACCTCCATCTCCTGTGTCTCCTGCACGGGCAGGCAGATTCTTAAACTCATGAGCCATCAGGGAGCCCCTCCAGGGTGCCCCTTAGGAAGGTGAGGGGTCTAGACCATCCCCACTGGAATTACAACACAAAATACTCTGCAAATGAAAGCAGTCATCAGCAACAGGGTTACTTGGGTCAAGTTACAGGAACTTGGGAGAAATTCAGGAAAGGAGTGTGGAGTGTGGGAGGGCTTGCTGTTTCTTCATGTTTTCTTTTGTTTTTTTTGCATGGCTTCCCTGGAGGCTCAGCCGGTAAAGAACCTGCCTGCAATGTGGGAGACCTGGGTTGGATCTCTAGGTTGGGAAGATCCCCTGGAGAAGGGAAAGGCTACCCACTTTCCCTGCATTTTCCCAGTACTCTGGCCTGGAGAATCCCATGGACTGTATAGTCCATGGGGTCGCAAAGAGTCAGACACGACTGAGTGGCTTTCACTTCACTTCACTTCACTCCCTGGTGGTTCAATGGTAAAGAATCAGCCTGCAGTGCCAGAGACCTGGGTTCCATCCCTGGGTTGGGAAGATCCCCTGGAGATAGAAATGGCAACCTACTCCAGTATTCTTGCCTGGGAAATCCCATCGACAGAGGAGCCTGGCAAACTAAATGAAATAAACACATAAAGGAAATAAAACAAGGAGGGGGAAAAAAATGAAGAGATGGGAGACTAACAAGTATAAGAAGATTAACTCTAGCCTGCTAATTCCTGGGCAACCCTGACTCACCACTTCTCCCATGGGCTCTAGTTAAGTCAGGACTTCAAAATCAAGCCCAGCCTCGTTTCCCCACTGGCACATGGTACAGCTGGAGAGAAAGCCCTAGAGCTGAGGATGGGACACTCAGTCCCCTGGTGACCAGTGAAAGGACTGAGGGGCCCGGCTACCTGTATCATCCCCATCCCCAGCTCTCCCAGCCGTTCCAGCCCAGACAGGAGAAGGAGAATGGTGAATGAACAGGTTACCCATCTATGTTTGTGTGTGTGTGTGTGTGTGTGTGTGTGTGCGTGTGTGGTTAGTCATTCAGTTGTGCCCGACTCTTTGAGACCCCGTGGACTGCTGACCACCAGATTCCTCTGTCCATGGGATTTTCCAGGCAAGAATACTGGGGTAGACTGCGACTCCTCCTCCAGGGGGTCCTCCTGACCCAGGGATGGAGTCTGCATCTCTCGCTTCTCCTGCATTGGTAGCAGATTCTTTTACCACGACAGCCACCTTATCTGTTACCTAATCATTGCAATAATATATGTATGATATAAATATACAACTTTCTACATATCTGTGTGTCTAAGCAGGCAGCACCGTTCTTCTATACAAAAGTCTGAATTTCGGTGCATGTTAGTTCCGCTTGCATCCACTCTCTTCAGTCACTGACTAGTTGGTTCAATTTAGCTCAGCAAATTTCTGAAAATATGATTTTTTTACCTCTTAGTGCAATGAACCAGACCACTGAATATTTTCTCTTAGTTTTCATTATCTGGAATAACTCAGTATTTTTTCTGCTACCCTTTCTACATCCATTAGAACCCAGTTGCTAAAAATCACGGGCTTTCAAAACCCAAAACACATCCAGCTAGTGTTATAATGTAAGACACTCTGTAAATGATCAATAAATCTAAAATCCACAAACGTTTCAGTTTTACATTACAAATGGTTCAAATATGTCAGTCCCCAATGATGAAATCATAGTGTTGATTTTCACTTTGTACTTGACCTCTGCGTTAAAGCACAAAGGACTGATGTCAGATTTTACAGTACTTTATCCTACTCTCTTCTCGCCCTTTAACTGGAAAACACGGTAGGGGAAAAACTTTGGACTCCCATCATTCTCACTCCCAAAGTGACATATAAAAGCAGAAGCAAAATTACCTACTTAGCCAAAGGTAGTGAGAGTATTATCAGAGTCCTTGGTGTCCCTACAGGAAGCCCTCTTAGAAAGCCTGAGATGGTATCTGTGGCTTCCCTGCTGGCTCAGTGGCAAGGAATCCACCTGCCGATGCAGGAGACGTGGTCCAAACCCTGGGTCAGGAAGATGCCCTGGAGAAGGAAATGGCAACCACTCTGGCATTTTTGCCTGGGTGATCCCATGGACAGAGGAGCCTGGAGGGCTGCAGTCCAAAGGGTCAGAGAGTCACACAGTACTTATCGACTGAACTACCAACTACCAGTGCGTGTCTATAGGAAAACTTACAGCAGGAATACATCAATATGTCAGAACTGCATTAATGAAGTCCAGCAAAATAGGCTCAGAGCGGGCTGGTTTTTTTTTTTTTTTAAAGTAGTTCTGTTCAATCAGACAAAGTACTTAGTAACCTGGCTGGAAGCAAATGATTTATTATGAGGTTATTTTCACATACTTGATTGTGAATGGGTAAAGTCCAAATATATCAGTGTTGGCAGGACTGGATTCTCCAAATCAAAGTTACAGCAGCCTCGCTCCTGAGTCCATCCAAGGAGTTGGATATGAAGCAAAATTTCAGCCCAGGAGAGACTGACCATTTCACGTATTAGATGTCTTTCATCTTCATTTCTATTTAAGAAAGTAAATCTTGGAACAGTGAGGACTAAGGATACCTAAAATTCACCGTTTTGAGGCAAAATTATAATAATTTTCTACTACTAGATAGGGCTTCCCAGGAGGCGCTAGTGGAAAAGAAGCTGCCTGCCGGTGCAGGAGACATAAGCGACGCGGGCTTACTCCTTGGGTCGGGAAGATCTCCTGGAGAAGGACATGGCAACCCACGCCAGTATGCTTGCCTGGAGAATCCCAAGGATGGGCAAGCCTGGCGGGCTACAGTCCACGGGGTCACAAAGAGTCGGATACGACTGAAGTGACTGAGGACGCCTATTGTATAGACAAGACTTCACCAATTTTATCCACCAGTGTTTATGTGGGTACATTTACTAAAATTGTACAAATGCCACATTTTTAATCTTTTGCAATATATAACAAAGAAATTGCTTTTATTCTGTTATTGTTCAGCTCACTCATTTTCATATATGCTTAATCCCTAACAGTCACTTGTGTTATTTCATTTTGTTCTGACTTTTCTTTTTTGTCGTTTCTCTTGATATATTATATTACTGGCTTCTGAGAACTCATTTATGACTAAGGATGTCATGCAGTGAAAAGGAAATACCATACTCTGTTGCCAAAAAACAGAAAGTATATCTTTTGATAGACATATTCTACTTCAAATGCAAAAAATCACAAAATCAGCAAACTCAAATCAAATTATCTATAAAACTTATCATATGGGCAGTGGAACTGATTCTATAAAACATATTTTGTTGGGAATAGAAGTTTAGAAGACTACATCTGCGATCTAAAAACCATGAACGAGTCATGATGTAACGACTGACCGTCTGCAAGTATTCGGGGGCTGGAGACGGTCCTTCACCCTCATAAGTGATGAATATTGGTAACGAGGGCCAGGGAATGTGTTATCTGCACGAATGTGAATTTTCACTTAAAAATTTGGCATAAAGTTATGATTCATTAAAATGGAAAACAAGAAATACAAGTGAAAATCTTTTAGCCCATTGATCTCTCACTTTGCTGACAGATAGTTAAACGGTTTGAAATTAATGCCTGATAAATATGTGAACTCATTGAAGTTATAAATATCTTCAAAGAGCTATTCAAGGCATATGAAAATCATTTTTAAATGAGCTGAAAACATGAAAATTAGCTCTACTTAATTGCCTAGGCTAGCCCACTATTGTATTTTATTTGTTGGTTTACCAGCATCATTTGCAGCCTCCTTGAAGAAGATCTTGCACAGTTCTTCCTCCAGTCACAGAAGCCTGCCATTAAGACTCTGTGTGCAACCCCATTCATGTTCAATTCTTAGTTAATCTGTACATATTGGAGGCGCTATGGTCCAGTCCCTGGACCTCTTGTTTTTTCTGTCTATACTCACTAGCTAGTTGATCTTCTCCAGGGCCATGGTTTAGAATATATACTTTAAAAGCATCTGCCTACAACGCGGGAGACCTGGGTTCAATTCCTGGGCTGGGAAGATCCCCTGGAAAAGGAAATGGCAACCCACTCCAGTATTCATGCCTGGAAAGTGCCATGGATGGAGGAGCCTGGCGGGCTACAGTCCATGGGGTCACAAAGAGTTGGGCATGACTGAGCGACTTCACTTCTTCATTTATGCAAAATTACATTTCCTGCTTTGAGCTCCATATTCACACAATAACTGACCTCTGTGGCTCATGTGCATTCATTAGCATCTCGAAATTAATATGTCCAAATTACCACTCACGATTATTTCCACAAAGCCTGCTTCTGCCTAGTCTCACCCATCTTAAAAAAAGGACACCACTATATCCTAAGTGTTTAAGATAAATCCCTATGAACCATCCTAAATTCCTCTATCTCTATCATACTCAGCCCAAGAGAGATGCAAGCTATCTTCAAACTCTCTTCAGAATTGGACCACTTCTCACCTATACATCCAGGGATGCATAACCCTAATCTAAGCTACTGCCATGCCTTCCCGTGAGCCTCATGGATGCTTCTTCTACTTCCATGTCTCCCTGGCCAAGCCATGTCTCCATCTGAGGGTAGAAGAGTCGTTTAGAGACATAAATCAGACCCCACTGCTCCTTCTCAGTATGCTTTGATGGCTTCACGCCCACATTCTTTACACAGCCCATCAGGATACTATCTTATCTTGCCTCTCCAAGCTCACACCTAGCACCTGATCCAGCCACAGTATCCTTGCGTTTGTGTGTGTGTGTGTGTGTGCTCACAATCAAACCTGCATCTCTTACGTGTCCTGCTTTGGCAGGTGGGTTCTTTACCCAACTTTAATCCACCTCCACTGAGGTGATGTTGAGTGCACAAAGAAATGTGATATACATTGGATGACTAGAGAGTGAGGTGGAAATGAACTTCTTCAAAAAGGGTGGTCTCTCTAAGCAGAGCTGTGAATGTATTTAGGGATCACTGATCTGTCATGGATCAATGTACACAAGGACACAAAACAGGACTGGAGCCTGAACAATAAAAGAAGAGGAACATTGGTATCAGATCAAGATATATCCCGCATCAGCCTGAAGTTTAATCTGAGAAGTTCCGGAATTAAGTTCTGGACTATACTATGCGCATGCCTACACATGGGCTTCCTCTGTGACTCGGTGGTGAGGAATCCACCTGCCAGTGGAGGAGACTCAGGTTCGATCCCTGGGTTGGTAAGATCCCCTGGAGAAGGAAATGGCAACCCACTCCATTATTCCTGCCTGGAGAATCCCATGGACAGGGGAGCCTGGTGGGCTACAGTTCACAGGGTCACAAAGATCGAGGCGTGACCGAGCGACTGAACACCACCAGCAAACACCACGCTCAGTGCTCTCACTCAGCCTGTGCCCTTGACATCCCCTCTCTCCACGCCATTCCCCTCAGCACTGCACCATGCTGCTCTAAATACATTCACAGCTCTGCTTAGAGAGACCACCGTTTTTGAAGGAGTTCATTTCCAGCTCACTCTATAGTCACCCAATGTATTTCACATTTCTTTGTGCACTCAACATCACCTCGAATTACATATATATATTAATGCATTTACTCTGTTAACTGACTCTCCACTGCACTGTCAGCTTCTTATAGAATGAGTTCTATTTGTATTGTTTACCATTATTTCTAAGCACTTAGATCCATGCTGGCACAGAAAACGTTAATGAATGTACATACTTTTTCATAGGCTATGTTATGAACAATTCTGAAAATCTATTATTATAATATAAAGTGATGTATAAATATACATGCCTGAATAGCAAGCTTGGTAGTTTTAATCAAGTATGCATATGCATATATCTTACTTCAAATTGTGCTGCTGGAGAAGACTCCTGAGAGTCCCTTGGACTGTAAGGAGATCAAACCAGTCAATCCTAAAGGAAATCAACCTTGAATATTCATTGGAAGGACTGATGTTGAAGCTGAAGCTCCAGTTTTTTGGCCATCTAACTCTTTAGAAAAGACCCTGATGCTGGGAAAGACTGAAGGCAAGAGGAGAAGAGGGCAGTGAGAATGAGAGGACTACACAGCATCACCAACTCAGTGGACATGAATCAGAGCAAACTCCAGGAGAAAGTGAAGGACAGGGAAGCCTGCCGTGCTGCAGTCCATGGTGTTGCCAAGAGCTGGACATGACTTAGCAACTGAACGCCAATGATGTCTTACTTCAGCATCACGAGTAAATCTGGGACCAGTGAATTCATGACGCAATTAGATGCGTGCATCTGTTGACCATAAACTTAGAAGTAGCTCTGACAACAGCAAATGTTCACAGAGCAGGACGTGCCCAGATGCATTTGGTTTATTCCACGTCATCTCTCTGGCTGGAAACATCTGCTGAAACACGTGGGAAGAAGGACACCCTCTTGGAACTGAATGCTCCTGCCACCTTTCTGCTCTGAAGAAGATTCATCAGTTTTAACTCTGAGCTCTCCAATAATCTTGGAAGACAGACAAATGGACTGCAGCACGCCAGGCTTCCCTGTCCCTCATTCTGTCCTCTACAAAATAGAGCTTGAAGATAGGAATCTACTCAACAGCTGATAATGGAGAAGGTTCACAGAAATCTAGCAACAGTCTATACTAGAGTCACGTTCTGGCTTGCTACCATGCCAGTCACCTACATTCCACAAGAAACCCTTCCTGTTAATTCACTGCTCCTACTTGTACCAGGAAAACCAATTCCAGTGAATAAGGTTTCCAATTCTCTTTGAAGCAGTACTTTATGAAAATTCTATGCATGCCACCTGAAAATGATTTTATATCTCTATTGTAACTTTCTGGTTTTCTTCCCGTGAGAATTTTTTTTTTTTTTAATAAACTAGTGAATTCATACCTCTCCCTCCCCGATATGAGGTAAATCCACAACTTGACCATTGGGAATACCAGACCACCTGACCTGCCTCTTGAAAAATCTGTATGCAGGTCAGTTGGAACTGGACATGGAACAACAGCCTGGTTCCAAATAGGAAAAGGAGTATGTCCAGGCTGTATATTGTCACCCTGCTTATTTAACTTATATGCAGAGTACATCATGAGAAACGCTGGGCTGGAAGAAACACAAGCTGGAATCAAGATTGCTGGGAGAAATCTCAATAACCTCAGATATACAGATGACACCACCCTTATGGCAGAAAGTGAAGAGGAACTAAAAAGCCTCTTGATGAAAGTAAAAGAGGAGAGTAAAAAAGTTGGCTTAAAGCTCAACATTCAGAAAAGAAAGATCATGGCATCCGGTCCCATCACTTCATGGGACATAGATGGGGAAACAGTGGAAACAGTGTCAGACTTTATTTTGGGGGGCTCCAAAATCACTGCAGATGGTGACTGCAGACATGAAATTAAAAGACGCTTACTCCTTGGAAGAAAAGTTATGATCAACCNGGCCACCTCATGCGAAGAGTTGACTCATTGGAAAAGACTCTGACACTGGGAGGGATTGGAGGCAGGAGGAGAAGGGGATGACCGAGGATGAGATGGCTGGATGGCATCACTGACTCGATGGACGTTGAGTCTGAGTGAACTCCGGGAGATGGTGATGGACAGGGAGGCCTGGTGTGCTGCGATTCATGGGGTCGCAAAGAGTCGGACACGACTGAGCGACTGAACTGAACTGAACTGAACTGACCCAACTATAATGCTATAGATGCTGGTGAATTTCCAGAGCCACTTTACAGGCTTTCTTAATAAGCAAAGGAAAATTCATACTTCCCTGGAAAAATTAAAGACCCACTCTCCCTTCCTCTATCCCTCTTCTACTATAAGCCAAATCAACTTGGGAACAAAATATTAAGAGTACTAAGATATCAACCACGTATACAGACACCAACTCCATCCCAGACACTCTCCATGGAGGCTTTCTTATTGACCATAAATTCCCATTCAGATAGTAACATCTCTGATAGCTTATGGAGAAAACTTATTTTTAGAATAGGAAAACCTAATTCATTGCCCCACTGTTCTAAAGAATATTGGTATTACACATGGACTTCAAAACGATACAGTTCAGTCTTAATAGAAAAACATACATTTTAAAGGGGGGAAGAAATCCTTGAGAAGAAATTTAGCAGCAGTGTTACATGTTTCCTCTAATTCCCCAAAGCCATTTTAGATGAGGAAATGCTTCTTATTTCTGTTCAGACCTGCAAGAAAGTGACGTGATGCGGGAGCGAATCCTGGAAAGACAGAGACGACGGGAACGACTGTGTCTCGATGCGTGTCCAGAACGGCTGACCCTGTTTCGCATCATGTGAGAAAATAACAACCCCGATTATAGTATGGTCCCCAAGAAAACTCCTCCTGTGTGGAAACCCACACTCAGCCCAGGTCAGCAGCCTCTCCCTACTGTCTGATCTGCTCTCCTTATAAAGTTACCCCTGAAGATCCCCTGGAAAAGAAATGGCAACCCACTCCAGTACTCTTGCCTGGAAAATTCCCTGGATGGAGGAGCCCGGCGGGCTACAGTCCATGGGGTTGCATACAGGGGACACAACTGAGCGACTTCACTTCATCTTCACCCTTCTCTGTCAGCCAGTTCTTTCGAGCCTTGTCTCTTCCTCTCTATAAAGGAAAACCTCTTCTTCCAAACTCCAAACCGGCTTGCAGATCTTCTGGTCAGAATGGTCATACAGTTGTAGCAGGCCTCTGGACCTCCTGCAATGCTCCATCGGTAACTCCTTCAAATAAGGTCTCTCCTTAGTAAATGGGGACACATGTTTTCATTTGACAGTATTTACAAGGAATGCTTTCTTAAGAGGTTAGAATAGTTTTCACTGTTTCTCAGTTTTGTCTAAGTTTCCCTCTAGAATTCGGAAGAAAAATCGTGCCCGGCATAGATATGACATATACAAGGAAACTGAAAATTATTAGACAACAAAAAATTAAATCACCAAAGAAATTTATACAAAGCATAGGGCAAGACCCAGCACATGAAAAAAAGTCAGTGAAACAGTAACAACGACAACATAACAAGGTACCCACAAAGGAAAGATGATTTACATAATCATTTGCACTTTTTACCCCTTCACATTATGGAAATTTCTTTGTTCACACTATCTCCAGAAGTCTGTTAAATGTTTATGATGCTTCAGTGCTTTTCTGAAGAAAATTTTGTCAGGAATGAAAAGAACCTTACCTATCAATAACAGAGGCAGTTGAAAAGATCAGAGGAAAGAAATTAGTCTGTCCGAAATACATGGTTTCTGTCTTAGCTCTCGATCACGGAAGCAGGTAGAGAAGGACAGCTTATCCTATTCCATCTTTACATATGAGAATTTTAATAATAAGGAAATAGTAACCCAAGTATTTAAAAAGGTCATGAATTCATGCAATCTTCTATCACTCTCAATGTGAGGTGTCCAGTAAACTCAGATGATGTTTCAAAATACATAAATAGTCATTTTATTTCAGTATCAAGGGTGGCATTCCATTAAAAGGTGCTTGCAAGTACTAGCTGTCAAGCCAGAAGCAAGGCAGACAGCCCCAGCCCAAGACCTAGAGGAACTTCCTTGGTCCCTGGGGCATAAGACATGAGAGCCCAAGGCCAGGTTGTCCTGGCAAAGATGTGTCTCAGCAAAGAGTTGACTCATTTAAAAAGACCCTGATGCTGGGAAAGACTGGGGGCAGGAGGAGAAGGGGACAACAGGGGATGAGATGGTTGGATGGCATCACCGACTCAATGAACATGAGTTTGGGTGGACCCTGGGAGCTGATGATGGACAGGGAGGCTTGGCGTGCTGCGATTGATGGGGTCGCAAAGAGTCAGACATGACTGAGCGACTGAACTGAACTGAACTGAACCAGTATAATATGTTCTGCCTAGAATGATGGTTTGAAAAAAAGGGATAGAATCACTGACCTTGGACTGATATCCATCTTTTACTTTTCAGCAGAGAATTTTATGTGTTGACTTGAATTTCCTTGCAATGTTTGAAACTGAAAGTCGATAATGTGTGTTAAAGTTAAAAAGCTTAACAAATTACTTTGCTCCATTGCACCCTGTACTTTTACTTCAGTTCTGCCAATTGTCCTTTATTAGGCCTTAAAAATACTGTCACCATTGTCATCACTATTTTAGTCAATCATGTAGGGAAATATACCTGGATTTGGATTTTGTTAAGAGGTTTGGAACACTTTAGAATTCTATAAGAATTTTAGTAACTAAATTGCACCAACCACTAACAGTATAATTTAGGGGCCTCCCTGGAAATCCCTGTGTGCAAGGGGCCCTGGCTCTATGCCGAGTCAAGGAACCACGATTCTGCCCGCGACTTAGCAGTACAGCGTGTGTATGTGTGTATATACATTAATACGTATATATATAATACACAAACGATATATAAGAAATGCATCAAGACTTTCATTCTTTTATCCCAACAGCTATAAAGTCAGTGTAATGAATTGACAGATAACACAGATACATCAGGTTTGCTTCAGTTTAGATGGTGACATTTTATTTAGTTTCAGTAGAATTCTTTCTAGAAGGAATTTTAAAAACACTGAATTTCCTGCATATTTTCCCCCGCAAGTAACTGTCTAATATAACAGTCTCCACTCTAAAATCATTTATGTATTTATTGATAGTACAGCCCTTGGATGTCTCTAAAATAGACTTCTGCATTTAAAATGAGAAGCTACAGAAGAAATTTTTTAAAATAAGAAATCTCATATAAGAGAAGGAAAACAAAAGTAGACATAAATTGATCTTTGACCCTCCCAGGATTCAGAGCAAAATATACACACAAATATACCAGGTTGTCATCTTATTGCTGGACAGTTTTTCCTCATTTCCCATGAATCCAACAGGTGCAAGTTTCTTCAGTATTTATCGTGAAAATGCAGTTTCCCACAATATTAATGCTTATTATATATTTGCACCAAAAAGAGAAATTCAGCTGTGAAACTAAAAATGTTATTTAGTACTTACTGAAAGCAGATGGTCTAAAGTGACCTCCTAGCCGCAGCGTAAACTATCCTAATTTTGATGTAGTATCCTTTTATTTTCTAATTAGTCCATGCCTGTATAAAATCTCACTAGGTATTTACCTTTTATGAAGTATATTTAAACAAATGAGTTGTCTCCTAAATATAATCACTTCTTAAACAACAAACAACTATTACCTGATGCAAAACTATTTTCTGGTAATATATTCACAATGCTGTGGTGCATTAAAAGATCATATTCACATCTACAAATACCTTCCCTATCTGGCCATGAAAAATCTCTGAGTTACATCAGACAAAAGCTAACTCATATGTGCTCTCACCTCCTTGCCCCTTACCTTGTCTATGAGACCCTCCACTTCAATTTACATGAAAGACACTTAAGAACAGGAACATAATTAGACACTTTCATGAGAGGTAATTATGTCATATAATGATGACTATTCCTCGAAGTGCTCCTGGATCCATTAGAAGAAAACATTTCTTTTCCACGTGAATATTGCAAACTCCCGGGGTATGGGCAAAGGTGACGTTGTCATCAGAGTTCAAAGCATATGATATGAATGGGGTCCTCCACATGACGATGACTGCAATCAGTTACCAAGCGTGTGTTCCGTTTTCTGAGATGGGCTCAATTTATCATTTTATCGAAAAGGTTTCATTATGCTAATGTCTTACAAAATCACCCTCTGCCGTTGCTGGAAGGTCATGAGGGGATATAAATTTTCACATTGAGAACCATGAGGTTGTATAGCAGTCTCCAAGGGTTAATAAGAAGCCATCCAAGTGTGCTCAAGGACTTATCAATGGCAACTTGGATGCTTGTCTAGTTAACAAAAGGAGAAACAGGAGGATATTTGAAGTTAAACATTAAAAAAAAATAAAAATAAACCTAATGCTGTAAGTATAGGGGTATTAAAACTTGGCTTCAAGTGAAAGGGTAGCTATTCGGAAAAAAAAAAATCTTCAGTGAAATTTTGATTTACCTATCAATTTGAAGTTTCAGTAAATCAGACACATACTAAATAGGTCTGTGTTACAGAGTATTTAGACTGTTTCAGTTCTCTACCACCTTCATCCCCATTTTCAAATATTCTCAAAAATAAGCCTTCTAAAGGTCTAGTATATGTGCAAAATTAATATGTATACTTTTGTGTAACTTTGTATTTATCAGGTGGGTGTTTAGGTTTTTGTCTAGCCCTTAATCCCACATCTGAGTCTCAGGAAAAGAAGTAGGATGAGCTACTATTCATTTCAAACTGATATCATTCCCTAGAGTAATGTTTGTTTCCATCTTTCTAAGAATTATTGATTCCTTACAATCACTGAGGACTGTGAACATAATTCATGAATATATTCCATTATCAATCCATCAATAATTTGTAGTTATGGGTAATGACTGTCAAACAGCTGAGTAAAAACACTTATAACCAGATAGCTCCCTTTGGACCAATTACTGTAAATCAAAGCAACACTGAAGAAAAACAGTTGCTCTTGGAAATATTTGTGTGGTATACATTTGACATCCATTATTCCAGGGAAGCCTGAAAACAAGCTGTGAACAACAGTGACTGCTTGCTGGCCTGGCATTCTGTTACGGCTGGTCCTCTCGCTGTGTGCCCACATAGGTTTATGTTCTATAAAATGAGTGTTCTTTAAATCCAGGAGGCCATTGGGAATGGACCACCCGTCACATTGTGATTCTATTCTCAAAGAGGTGATGACTAAGAAGCCAGGTAGGATTCAGGCCTGGGCAAGAGCAATCTCATACTGTGTTAAAGCACAGAGATGGAGTTATACAACATGTCCTTTCATGACCTGGAACTAATTTGACAGAAAAAAAAAAAAAAAAAAGTTTTAGAAACATGTCTAAAATGGTTTGAAAGCACAGTTCATAAAATTGTGTTTCAACAAAAAAAGAGAGAAACTATTACATAACTCATTGAAAAATGCATATTATAAAGTTTCTCATTAACTAACACAAAACATATTGAAAAGTGGTTTTCCTGTGGCTGTTACGCATTTCCTGTGAACTGATACATGCGTTCACGTCAAAGGCAAATCTACGAAAAGCAGACATTCTTAACATGGGAAACGGTTACTCAGATACCTTATAAAAATGGAGGTATCTATTGAAGGTTTCAGGATAGGGTGGCTGTTGTGTCAAAGTGCATACCATTAGTTTAATTTTATAAACCAGGCCAAATCAGGCACTCATGAATACCTGGATCAAATTCAAAGAGAATGGAATTTTGAACCAAAAGATTTTGGTTCAAGTCTTAGTTTCAATGACTTTTAGAAATGGATCTTAGACAAAACATTTTGTCTTTACTCTCCGATTTTGTGTAAAAGACAGAATAATAATTACGTTCCAAGTAAAAATCAAGAAAACATACAGGTAAAAGTTCCATAAATTAAGTGTTAGAAAAATAATAGTTATTCTATTTAGAGTTAAAAACAAACATGTCTCTCCAATGGATTTAGGGCAATGGTTTGTGGGAAGAAATACCATTCTCTGTAACAATTCACACATTAAATAGAAATGCTTTAGTTTCCCTTTCTCAACATTCAAAGAAATATATATGAAACTTGGAATTAGGTCAAAGAGATTATTTTTGTTTCTTAAGTGCTATGGAGATCTATTCCTTGGATCAATTTACAACATTGTAGCGATCGGAGTTTATTTCCATTAGAGATGCAAAGAATTTCTAGCTCATGGAACAGATGGGCCCAAATGTTATCTATTGCACAGCAAGAACTTAACAAATTTTGTATCTAGCAAAGCAATCTTATTCTAACTTGTCTTCATTGAACTATCTACCTAAAATCCCTAGGATTGCTGGGAGAAACATCACCGACCTCAGTTATGCAGATTACACCACTCTAATGGCAGAAAATGGAGAGAAACTAAGGAACTACATGAAGACAGTGAAAGGAGAGAGTGAGGAAGCTGGCTTAGAACTCAGCATTCAGAAACAAAGACCATGGCATCCAGTCCCATCACTTCATGGCAAACAGAAGTGGGAAAAGTGGAAACAGTGCCAGATTTTATTTTCTTGGGCTCCCAAACCACTGTGGAAGATGACTGCAGCCACAAGATTAAAGTATGCTTGCTCCTAGGAAGGAAAGCTATAAGAAATCTAGACAGTGTAACAAAAAGCAAAGACATCCCTTTGCCAACAAATGTCCATGTAGTCAGAGCTACGGTTTTTCTAGTAGTCACATACGGATGTGAGATTTGGATCTTAAACAAGGCTGAGCGCCCAAAAAATTGATGCCTTCCAGTTGTGGTGCTGGAGAAGATTCTTGTGAGTCCTTTGGACAGCAAGGAGATCAAACCAGTCAATCCTAAATGAAATTAACCCTGAATATTCATCAGAACGCTGAAACTGAAGCTCCAGTATTTTGGTCATCTGATGCAAACTGCTAACTCATTGGAAAAGTTCCTGATGCCGGGAAAGATTCGGGGCAGAAGAAGAGGGTATCAGAGAATGAGGTGGTTGGCTGGCGTCACTGACTCAATGGACATGAGTCCGAACAAACTCCGGGAGACAGTGAAGGACAGGGAAGCCTGCCATGCAGCATTCTGTGGCCACTCTAAATTCTTTGAAGCAATTTACACAGTTACCCGTTTCCTTATTAAATAATTAGTGGAATAAAATGTTGACATCTGTTCATTTTGTATTGGCAGGACAGTCATAGTTTTACCTATTTGAAAATCGAACTTCAGCCACTTTAGAGGACTCAAGTAAACTGCCCTAGCACAGAAGTCATGGACAAGGCACATCTTTTCTTGGTTCCTAAGGAGTATCTTGAGTAAAAGGAACGTTAACTCTACCAGCCCAGTTACTCTGTGTTTCCCCTTTCTGCCCCTTTCATGCTGCTGGCGTATTCACTCCTTGCAGGTCACAGGAAACGGTCTTGTAGTCTGACTCACAAGGTGTGAAGATGGAATTAACTCTCCTCTGTTGAGGCTTGCTGCTCAGTCACTTCAGTCGTGTCTGACTCTGTGACCCTGTGGACTGCAGACTGCCAGATTCCTCTGTCCATGGACTTTCCCAGGCAAGAATACTGCAGTGGGTTGCCATACCCCCTCCAGGGGATCTACCAACCCAGGGATCAAAGCTGCATCGCCCTCATTGCACCTGGGTTCTTTACCACTGAGCCGCCGGGAAGCCCATATATTATATAGGTTTATATACATATAATGCCATATATATATATATATATATATATATATATATATATCTTGGTAGGTAGAAAAAGAACACTGCTTAGTCTCTAAGTTTTGTCCCCTTCGTGACCCCAAGGACTGTGGCCCACTAAGCTCCTCTGTCCATGGGAATATTTTAAGGCATCAATACTGAAATGGGTTGCCATTTTCTCCTCCAGGGGATCTTCCTGGCCCAGGGATTGAACCAGCGTCTCCTGTGGCTCCTGAATTGCCGGCGGATTCTTTACCACTGAGCCACCTCAGGCCTTTTTTTTTTTTAAGCTTATTTTCCTACCTGTGACCTCAAGTCAATTAAAAACTTTTAACTTCCTGGGAAAACAAAGAGGTCTCTGAAATCCGGACTGGTAAGTTTCATTGGTTCTATGCTTACTTTTGGCCTGTTACTAAGGTTGTCGGATTGAAACGACGAATACTCTTTAGGGCTGTGTGTCCACATATCTGTGATTCAGAGAGCTCTCTGCTGCTTGTCAGGTGTGGGATGTTTGACTGCTACCAAATGTGATTAATAAATCATTAGGTCTCATGAATTACAGATGTTTGTATCTGGTTTGCTTAAGGATATAAGTACTTATACAAATGAAATATTCACAAAAAGAAAAGAAAATGAACTTTGAATGTGCTAGACATTAAAAAGAAAAAATCCTTCTTATAGAAAATACTGCGCTTCCCTGGAGGCTCAGTGGTAAAGAATCTACCTGCCAATGCACATTCTATCCCTGGGTCTGGAAGATCCCCTGGTGAAGGATATGGCAGCCCACTGCAGTATTCTTGCCTGGGAAATCCCATGGACAGAGGAGCCGGGTGGGCTACAGTCCACTGGGTCACAAAGTGCCTGAGATAATGCAGCACATAAACAAGAAGCACAACAGGAAACACTAGCTGAGGAATATCTGAAGAATTCAAGTTCACACGAGTAAGGTGAGTCTACGGACATGCGGACTGTTTTAATAATGTGGATTTAAGAAAAACATCTCTATTCTTAGATATATCAGCTTGAAATATGGGATAAGATATTTATATTTTATAAAAAGCTAGGTCTTGATTTTCTATGAAGAGAGTAGTTAATCTGAATGCCCTACACTTCTCATAATGATTTATTGATTAAATAATTTAACATTACATGATATTTAAGTTTATTAAAAATATACTTTTCTGCATTTGAATTTGACTAGATTGGGTCATGATTCCGACAAGTGTTTTATAACAGTTATATTTTATAGTGTCTCATCCAAAATATAAGTTCTTAGATCCTTATATAACTTAAAAACTTAGATTAATATTAAATCAAACTATTTAATGAATAATATTTATGTAGTTGGATGACTTCTATTTAGACTGAATACAAAAGCATTGACACATAGGTAAAACTTTAAGTTCATATACTTATGGTTCTTAAGTTTTATATGCAGCCCGCCAAGCTCCTCTGTCCATGGGATTCTCCCCGCAAGAATACTGGAGTGGGNATATTTTATAGTGTCTCATCCAAAATATAAGTTCTTAGATCCTTATATAACTTAAAAACTTAGATTAATATTAAATCAAACTATTTAATGAATAATATTTATGTAGTTGGATGACTTCTATTTAGACTGAATACAAAAGCATTGATACATAGGTAAAACTTTAAGTTCATATACTTATGGTTCTTAAGTTTTATATGCAGCCCACCAAGCTCCTCTGTCCATGGGATTCTCCCCGCAAGAATACTGGAGTGGGTTGCCATTTCCTTCTCCAGCGGATCTTCCCGACCCAGGGATAGAACCCAGGTCTCCCACATTGCAGGCAGACGCTTTAACCTCTGCACCACCAGGGAAGCCCCTTATACGATATAGAATGCTAATATATTTGATTTATAAATATTAATTTAATGTCCATTTGTGTTATTTCAAACATTTACTTATGGCTGCTGCTCCTGTTGCTGCTAAGTCACTTCAGTCGTGTCCAACTCTGTGCGACCCCATAGACAGCAGCCCACCAGGCTCCCCCATCCCTGGGATTCTCCAGGCAAGAACACTGGAGTGGGTTGCCATCTCCTTCTCCAGTGCATGAAAGTGAAAAGGCACAGTGAAGTCACTCAGTCGTGTCCGACCCTTAGTGACCCCGTGGACTGCAGCCTACCAGGCTCCACCGTCCATGGGATTTTCCAGGCAAGAGTACTGGAGTGGGGTGCCATTGCCTTCTCAATTACTTATGGCTACTTGTTAATGTTATTTGTGTTGCTTTTACAATTCTTTTCTAATGGATCTATTAGGATCCTTTTCTTCTTCATTTACTTCACTTTTAACTTAGTAGACTATGACTTTGTTTACTGAACTGAAACATTTATAAATAGTATCTGATTTTCACTGGTTCACAAGTTTCAGAAAAAAAAATACCTTTACTGAACTTCTTTACTTTCCATGGCAACAGAGTTATTTGCATAGGTTCGAAAAGAATTTGTTCTCAACTTACCAGGATATAATTGCACAAACTGATTGTGTGACAAAGGGTATGCACTGAGAATGTTATTTGAGAAGAATTTCCACTTCATCACACTATGGCATGATAGCATACAATTAAGGGATGATAACTGGTTTTATACTTATAGCCAATACGTACAAGGCCATCAGAGAAAACGAGTTCGGTACCTGGAAAACAGAGTCCCATTCATGTGGTCATGATTGCTGTCCAGTCTAATAGACAACTCCACAGAGGAATGTTTATTAACCAGTGTGGTATCTAATCCAGCAACCTCATCCACACATTTCTTCATTACACACACACACGCACTTACACACACACAAATGCTAGAAGGGGCTTTTCTTTATTGCTACTTTGAAAAATTTATACAAAAGTAAATGACAATAGTAAATAGTATAAGAATGCATGAAGGGGAAGAAAGCTTAGTATTTAATTAAAATATACCATAACTTGAATATTAATATATGGGAAAAATGAGCAATGTGTTGGATACTGTGGTTTAGAGATGGCACTAAATGACATCATTGCAACATGGAATAGAAGGTGTATCATAATGCTTGTGTGCACATGTAAGGTGGAGCACTTGGGAAAGAGATTCAACTACTTGTATACAGGATTTTCAAGTCAGAGTCCCCTGTAATGTTGATTGCAGTGATTAAGACAGCTGTTTGTCTCTGACAGAAGAACTGGATCCTGCTTCAGAAATCTATACTTTTCCCACAATTTAGCATCTTGGATCTAGATGAATTACATTCTCTAGTCTCAAAGTGCATCAACAAATGAACCAAGAAATGCTGACTTTATTCATGTAACATATTTTAAGCATCTACTATCTGCTAAGCTCCAGGTTAGGGAATACGCAGAGCACAGAAGAGATGAAATCTCGTCTCTTAAAGCTTACTTTCCAGTGGGGCTTGTACAACCTGTGTGAGCCTCTCCTCTGTTTATGGTCCTAATTGTATACTGTAAATCTAGTAAATTAACTATGTTAAAAGAGCACATTTCTTCACACAAACAAGAAAATGATTTGCCATGAGTTCCAAAAGAGAAAAGATACCCTTGAAAAGGATAAACGTAAGACAGAAAAATAACAGTCATAGAAGATACTGGGTTGTTCTGTAAATGAAGGGGAACAAAAGATTCCTGTAACATGAAGCAAGTGATAGAAATGTGCCCTACACGCAGCATCCCTAAATTACTATCATTGAAGATGTGCAATATTTCTTATGGGCACAAAGAGAGTAGATTAAGCAAAGGAACTAGAGCTATGGTTAGAACTTCACCAGGATAAGGTGGCACATCTAAGATACAGCAGCTATGCCAGAAGTAGGAAAGCACTGAATACTTCATAATAATCTTTATCACTTTCATATATGGTCAGGTTGCATTGTGCTGCCTTCAGTTCAGTTCAGTCGCTCAGTCTCGTCTGACTCCTTGCAACCCCATGAATCGCAGCACACCAGGCCTCCCTGTCCATCAACAACTCCCGGAGTTCACTCAGACCCACATCCATCGAGTCCGTGATGCCATCCAGCCATCTCATCCTCTGTCGTCCCCTTCTCCTCCTGCCCCTAATCCCTCCCAGCATCAGAGTCTTTTCCAATAAGTCAACTCTATGCATCAGGTGGCCAAAGTACTGGAGTTTCACCTTTAGCATCATTCCTTCCAAAGAAATCCCAGGGCTGATCTCCTTCAGAATGGACTGGTTGGATCTCCTTGCAGTCCAAGGGACTCTCAGGAGTCTTCTCCAACACCACCATTCCAAAGCATCAATTCTTTGGCACTCAGCTTTCTTCACAGTCCAACTCTCACATCCATCCATGACCATAGGAAAAACCATAGCCTTGACTAGATGGACCTTGGTTGGCAAAGTAATGTCTCTGCTTTTGAATATGCTGTCTAGGTTGGTCATAACTTTTCTTCCAAGGAGTAAGCATCTTTTAATTTCATGGCTGCAGTCACCATCTGCAGTAATTTTGGAGCCCAAAAAAATAAAGTCTGACACTGTTTCCACGGTTTTCCCATCTATTTCCCATAAAGTGATAGGACCCGATGCCATGCTGCCTTATAAGCATGGGAAAAAATCCTAGTTCCTAGTACTCCTGGTCCATCTGTTCCTACAACTGCATTTATTTGTTTAACATATGAGACACCACCAAAATTTCAGTCATGTCACCATGAGAGTTAATGCAGTAAAATAAAATTTTTACGTGATTCAACAATTTTTAAAGAAAGCTGTCGTCACAGCCATCAGCGACAAATCAAAGAATTCTGGCTGGCTTTTATCATCAAAATCTTCATACTGGCATCAGAAATCCACACAACAAGCAGGTTTACAAATAACTCTTCAAACAGAAAAATCACTTCCTAAGCTGTGTCTTTCTGTTCTTTGTGACAATAAAGAAATTGCCTGGCAAACAGTAGCAATCCTCGAAGGCTGGCAAATCTCACTTGCCTACGCCATCTTTCTAGGTTAAAATGCTTGCCTTCGTTTGTCAGTGGGTTAGTGAAAAGTGTCTAGTCTTTGAAAGGCAGAACATCATGAAAATGTATACAACTTTTTTTCTTGAAGCTATGTAAGAGTGAATACTATCGGGCCCATATAAGTCTCCCAATGGGCTTCCCTGGTAGCTCAGCTGGTAAAGAATCTGCCTGTCAATTTCTGGGTCAGGAAGATCCCCTGGAGACGGGACAGGCTACCCACTCCAGGATTCTTCGGAGTCTCTGATGGCTCAGATGGTAAAGAGTCCACCTGAAATGCAGGAGACCTGGGTTCTATCCCTGGGTTGGGAAGATTCCCCTGGAGGAGGGCGGGAAAACCCAGTCCAGAATTCTTGCCTGGAGAATCCCCATGGACAGAGGAACCTGATGGGCTACAGACCATGGGGTCTCAAAGAGTCGTACACAGCTGAGCGGCTAGGCACAGCACAGCAGAGCACAGAGATCGACATATTAGATCCACAAAAACACGAAAGGCTTCCCAGGTGGCTCAGTGGTAAAGACTCTGGCTGCCCGTGCAGCAGACATAAGTGACAAAGGTTTGATCCCTGGGTTGGGAGGACCTCCTGGAGAAGGAAATGGCAACCTACTCCAGAATTCTTCCCTGAAAAATCCCATGGACAGAGGAGCCTGGCAGACTATAGTCCATGGGGTCGCAAAGAGTCGGACACGACTGAGCAGATGAGCACGCACGTGTGCAAATATCAAAAAGAGAAATCAATAGCACTCAGTGCCCAGTGCTGTGCTTCACACAGGGACTCTGGTCTGAAACAGGTGCCCCATCAGATCAAACCTGAATCCGTGTGCACCGCCTGCTTGCTGACTTAGAACCTGAGCTCCGTCTGTGTCATGAAGCTCAGCACTAATTTGTTCCCGTACTGCTCTCGTCCATCGCTGGTGCCAGGGCCACGTTGACAGGGTCCCCTGTGGTCCACATCTGTGATTCATCCCCAGATAATCTGCTCTTTCAAAATATTACGAGGAGCCAAGGGGCCCTTTGAGCAAGTCCCAAGAGGAAAAAGCATCATTCTTGTCCTTTTTTTCCCCTTTATTGAAACTTAATTCCTGTCTAAGTTGTTCCCAATGATGAAACACAGATTGTCAAGAGCCAAACTTATCTGCATTTTCTGATGGGATATTGTAAAAGGAGTGGTGCGCTGTCTGCTGGAACATGGGGAGACGTCCCCACAACACCGCACACGACTTAAAGCTGAAAGGCGACAGAAGCTTAGAAGCCTGAGAGAACAGCCCGAGAAGCTTTGTCTTTCCTCATTACCCTGGAACACTCGCTGTTCTAACTTGCTCCTAATCCTGTGGTAGAAGTGACGACAGTCACAAATAAATAAGCTAAGGAAAATAAAAACCCCCACTTCAAAAGCAGAATAAGCAGAAAGAACGTAGTCATGAGTAGGACATCTCCAAAATATGGAATGAGGGACCTAAGTTCTGTTTTTTTGTTGTTTTTTTTTCAATAAATTGATGTGGTAGCCCTCGATCTGTAAATTTAGATTCATTTGAGTTTCAGGACCAATATCAGGCCTTTTGATCATGTGAGCTGAAAAGGGAAAGTAAAAAACGGCTGTAAGTTATTAAATGCTCAGCATATATCAGGCTCTGGTGGAAGCACTGGTCAGAAACCAGCTAGGGTCAAATCTATGAGGCAGGTAACCCATCAGTCTCTATATCATAAACGGGGAAACCGAGGCCCAGCGTGTCTGAAACTTCAATGTGTGTAATTGACCTGTGGACCTTCTTAAGCGGCAGATTCCGATTCAGCAGGTCTGGGAAGCAGGCCTGAGGTTCCGCCTTTTCGACAAATTCCCAATCGATGCTGACACTGCTGGTCCACAGGCCATACTCTGAGCAGCAAAAAGGCAACTGTCTAAGGTCACAGAGCTTGTAGGAAGCAGAGCCAGGAAGGGGCTCAGTCAGCCTGGCTTCACAGCACGGGCTCTTTGCACGGAGCTTCGTATCTGGGTCTCAGACATTGCTCCCTGGGATACTGCGCATGGATCAAGGACTGGAAGCAAACGCCCGTCACCTTCCCTAGAGTATTTTTCAGCAACAACAAATATTTATTAAGGGCCTACCACCAAGAAACAGGCACTGTGGTAAACACTCAGGATACATAAAACCTTCCAGGCTCAGAGGAGTTTCATTTAATCCACTAGCCAAACAACTGGCCGTTTGGTTCCCAAGCAAATCACAACTCCACGGATGGACTGAATGGCTTCCCCGGTGGCTCGTTTCTAAAGAATCTGTCTGCAATGCAGGAGACACAGGTTCAATCCCTGGGTCAGAACGATCCCCTGGACAAGGCCAACCTACCAGAGTAATCTTTCCTGAAGAAAGACTGAATATTCGGGTTAAATTGCTCTTCACAGAGAAGGCAGAGCATTAACTGTCAAAGAATCAGGCTGTAAGTACAGACCTCTAACACCAGAGGTGTTAAATTCAATTTAGTCTTTGGGGATTGAGGAAGAACTTTCCTGACCTGAAAGTCAAGTCATGACTTTCAAGACATTCAGGAGTATCACTTGGAAAAGTAATTATCGTTCAATAGATTTACAGACTGTATGTCTGGGCTGCATTCTATGGTATCACCTAAAGGTGAATAAAAAAAGAAGGTCATGATGGTTTGTTTACTTGTCATGAGGGTTTCCGATTCCATTATAAAAACACGGGGAATGTTTTGCTCTGCTTATGGGCAGCCTGGATGGGAGCGGGGTTTCGTGGAGAATGGATACATGTATATGTATGGCTGGGGCCCTTCGCTGTTCACCAGACTCTATCACAACATGGTTTGATAGCCGGCTATTCCGATACAAAATAAAAAGCTAATTTCTTTCGTGGGAACAAATATTTCTGAATTAGGTATAAAATATTTTGAAGCTCCTGGTCATACAAACCAAGGCCTTCAATAAATGTTTCAAAAAATTTAGTAAGTTTTAAAAGAGTTTATTATAAGCAGTCAATTTTTATCACTTAATTTTCAATTTTTTTCTTTATCTTCTTTCTAACCAAATCACACACACAAAACGAATCCAGCCACCTGCTTGCATTTCTGGCACAGTCTGGATTAATTAGAATGCTCCAATGAGTCCCAAGACAGACTTCACCAGCTGAAAATACACTGCCTCAGCTCCCTCTCTCTTGTCAAGAGCAAATCTGACCATCCTGGCACTGGGCAGAGTCCTCTGAAAGTCCTCGGGACTCCAAGAGCAGAAAGGGGGCGTTGAGGCCCCAGGCCCCACACGCCTAGAGGCCGTGCACGAGGGAGCACACACTCACGTTAGTCCTCACTGAGTCCGGGTTCAACTCTCCTTCCACTTTTAGTCACACCACTACTCTGCAGAGAGGACTTCAGAAAAACCAAAAATGTCCCAAGGTCCCCAGCACATACCGTGCCGAACCGTCACAACTTCAAAACCGCCACTGCCCACCACTCTCTCCGACAGCTCATTTCTAACTGCTCATGTTCTAAAAGAGACAACAGCAACCCAGAAGGCTTCCACAGACTCAGGTGCGCCCCCACTGGTGGGAAGAAAGGGCAGGGCGAGAAGGCCGGCCTCCGTGCGTCCTCCCTGTTTAGGGCAGGGAGCCCCACCCGCCCAGCTCACAGGGACACACGCTGAGGTCAGTGGCTCACCCATGTAAGCATCTGGGGTCTCCTGTTTGGCATATTCTTTCTAACCCAGACACTAGGCACTCCAATCCAGCTTTACTGGACTGCATATCTCTTTTGTATTTAAAGAAAAAAAAATGTGTCATGAATTGCAAAGAGGTGGACGCAACTGAACAGCACCAACTGGCTGACACATATACTCATCTGTATAGAGTGCCTCATGGTCTAACCTTGCCTTTATTGACTTCTGAGGCTTAGACTGTGATGGGTGCTCAAATACTCCATGGCAGGTCGCCCCATGCTATCTGCTGCTGCTGCTAAGTCACTTTAGTCGTGCCCGACTCTGTGCAACCCCATAGACGGCAGCCCACCAGGCTCCTCTGTCCCTGGGATTGTCAAGGCAAGAATACTGGTGTGGGTTGACACTTTCTTCTCCAATGCATGCATGTACGCTAAGTGACTTCAGTTGTGTCCGACTCTGTGCGACCCGATGGACAGCAGCCCACCAGGCTCCTCTGTCCACAGGATTCTCCAGACAAGAACACTGGAGTGAGTTGCCATTTCCTTCTCCAACCATGCTGTCTACACGCAGGTATGCACCATTTAACCCTACCATATGTGATGCGATAGAATTGTGAGTCGTTTTACAAGCTGGTTAAACTTTTTGGCAGTATGACAGACAATATATCCAAGACCAGCCATACTCGACAAGTAATTAATTACACGGCAGTAAGTCATCCCTCGGTGTCCATGAGGTGTTCGTTCCAGGAACCCCCTCAGACATCAAAATCTGGGGATGCTCATGTCCCCTATACAAAATGGCATACTTTTTGCATATAACCTGCACTTATCCTCCCATGTATGTTAAAATATATCCTGACCTGAGTTTGAGCAAACTCTGGGAGATAGTGAAGGACAGTTCAGTTCAGTTGCTCAGTCATTTCCGATTCTCTGCAATCCCATGAATCGCAGCACTCCAGGCTTCCCTGTCCATCAACAACTCCCGGAGCTTGTGCAAACTCACGTCCATTGAGTCGGTGATGCCATACAGCCATCTCATCCTCTGTCGTCCCCTTCTCCTCCTGCCCCCAATCCCTCCTAGCATCAGAGTCTTTTCCAATGAGTCAACTCTTCACACGAGGTGGCCAAAGTACTGCAGTTTCAGCTTTACCATCATTCCTTCCAAAGAAATCCCAGGACTGATCTTCAGAATGGACTGGTTGGACCTCCTTTCAGTCCAAGGGACTCTCAAGAGTCTTCTCCAACACCACAGTTCAAAGCCATTAATTATTCAGCGCTCAGCTTTCTTCACAGTCCAACTCTCACATCCATCCATGACCACAGGAAAAACCATAGCCTTGACTAGATGGACCTTGGTTGGCAAAGTAATGTCTTTGCTTTTAAATATGCTGTCTAGGTTGGTCATAAGTTTTCTTCCAAGGAGTAAGCTGCAATCACCATCTTCAGTGATTTTGGAGCCCAAAAAATAGTCTGACACTGTTTCCACTGTTTCCCCATCTATTTGCCATGAAGTGATGGGAACAGATGCCATGATCTTCATTTTCTGAATGTTGAGCTTTAAGCCAACTTTTTCACTCTCCTCTTTCATGTTCATCAAAATGCTTCATATATAAAACTGGTAATTATGAGACTCTTCTGCTTACTATGGGTTGACGTGATTTGTCCACCTGTCTTTCCCAGCCTTTTCCCCACCTGGTTGAAGACTCTAGGTAGGACTCACAGTTAGAAGGTGGGGAAACATTTGCTATAGGGCAGCACTACTCAGAATAATGGCAGCACAAGCATTTCTGAGTCTCTGTTCTTGGCTAACAGAATCGGACCTTCTGGTTCTGGAATAAGCATTGAACAAACATTCTCACTAGTGTTTGTCAGTTTGCAGGAGAAAAGGGGACGACACAGGATGAGATGGTAGGATGACATCACTGACTTGACATACATGAGTTTGAGCAAGATCTAGGAGTTGGTGATGGACAGGGAGGACTGGCATGCTGCAGTCCATGGGGTCACAAAGAGTCTGACACTATTGAGCAACTGAACTGAACGGACCCTGGCCTCATAGAGACACACATAAGGAACCAGGGTGCAAAACAGAAGACAATGATAGGAATGAGCATGCTGAAGAGGAGATGATTCCACTTCAGAAGGTTAAGGGATCACTCCTTGCAGCTGAAAGTTTTCAGCTCGATGCAGAGTAAAGTCCTTAATTTGACCTGCACAACGCCCCTTATTTTGCCTGTTCCTTAACACATAACTTTTGCCTCCCCTACAGCACAGGAAAGGTATCAGGGGAGCTCACTCCTGAGCTGAGGTGATGCAGGAAGAAACAGAACAGCATGCTGGCGAACTGGTGTGCCAGTGATGGGGCCCAAGGCGTTCCCAGCCAGCAAAATATGTGCAGCGGCCAGGTCACCACTGGTCAGTGGGTAAATGAGAAACAGGTGACGAGAGGTCAGACTACACGAGGGCTGTGTGGAAAGTCAAGGTAAAAAGTCTGTAACGAGAAACAGTCAGGAGTCTTCAGGCCCTTCTTACACTGGTACTGTACAGCGTAAATTTATACCAGTTTCTTGGACTGATTGTGTTGGCTGAAATGATTATACATTTCACTTAAAATGTAAGTAGACTATTAGACATCTAGAAGAATTTTCTGAGTATACCTGAAATTTTTATAGTATACCAGTGATGATAGAAAGAGAATATTTTCTTCACTAGAAGTATAATCTACAGAGAGAAGCAGTGGAAGGTGTCAATAATTACAAAGTTATTCATCATAAAATAATATACTCAAGAAGACTGAAGGCAATTTTATAATAAACTAACCAGACTGAACTTCTAAAATCTTCAGATAAATACCCAGTGACCAGATGGTAGAGTCACATACATTAGGAAACACTAAAGTATCTGAATACTTACAGATGACAACTATTCTACTTATATTACTATTAATGTTCAGGTGATGCATGTACAGGTTTAATTTTCACCTAAAGAGTTTGAATTGGTTCATAGTGATTTTCAGTTCTACTGTAGCCTTCTCCTTTTCCATTCATTATCTCAGTTTTGGGGAGTTTGGTATTGATATTGAAACTCAAACTAAAAATCTTAATTTATCCACTGAAAAAAAATAATTGTAATACATAGTGAAACTATATGCAACTTTGTTCTTTGTTTTTTCACATCTCCTGTAAATGTATTACCATACTTTCAAAATTTATGAAAGAAAAAAGGAGAAAAAAAAGATTTCCTATCAGATATGTTAGGACAGCTAATACCAAACTCTTCATCTCTAAGAACTTTTCTTTTTGTAAACATGTTAACCTGTGTCACACTATGGGAAATTCCCTCAAACATACCTTTCCATTCATTAATTCTCTTTCTGGCATTGATAAATTGCTCTTCTCACTGATCTGCTGAGGATTTTTTTTTTTAATTCTAGTAGTTAAATTTATATTCTATTCAATAGCTACCTTTTTCTATTAGGTCTGTTTTCTGTTTTGATTTCCAGTTTTTTAAGATTTTAGGTCTTAATTAACAGTAAACATACCTGTGTGGTATTCTGTTTCAAACTGTCCTTCTATTTTCTCACGCTTTGGGGGAACCAGTCTTGCGGCTTATCTTACATGCTCTCCTCCACTCAGGGCAAAGTACTCCTCTGTTTGACTTATAATGTGTGTCATGAGGACGGCTTCAGCAGAGCTGGATTCTCCCAGGAGCTGCCAATGCCAGGCCCTCTGAGCCCTCTCTGGAATGCTTCTGCCCACACCCTGCTTGGAATTTCAGAAGTCCCAAAGCTTGGGTCTGGTATTTATATTAATTCCTCACTCTGGATAACAAGGGTGTTGCAGAGGTTGAGGCTGGTCTTGTTCCCCCTCGTTCCCCACTTGTTTTTCAGTCTCCTTGATGCCCAGCATGTGGGAAGGAAGAAAAGCCCAACACAACCACCTCAGGCTAGCAGGACTGCGGCTCATGCACTTAAATTCTTGGTTTATCCACTCTTCCAGTCAAAGACAGCTGAGTTTTTACCACCTCTTCACTTATCCCTGGAAAATTTTGTTTTTGTTTTTTTCTTAAATCTGATTTATGACTTTATAAATATTTATTAAATTTTACTTAGTAATTTTAGCAAGAGGCCTCCGTCTTGCTGGTTCCAGACATCTCTGACCCCGTGAAAGTCATCCCAGCCCAGGCCGCTGCTGTCTTCAGACACTCCATGTGAGAGAGAAAGTTACTGTTACTGTCTCGTGTTTCCTGTCACCTTCTCAAAAACAGTCCTGTTACACCTTTGACTATTTAGACTGGAGAGGAAAAACGAAGGGAAACATGGAGTATTGTCAAAATAATAAAGAGATTGTCATTCTTGCCAAAGCAAACTTTTGAAATAGGCTGCACAATACAGACAAGGAAAACTTCTTTAAACACAAAAGGATATGATTGACACTGTCATTTTTTCTACCTGAAAAATGACTAAAATTACTTCTGAAGTTCTCTTTCTACTTAAAAAAAAATTTGATCTATTTCATCAGAAACACAATCAATCAAAATGCACTTTAAGTAAATTAACAGAAGAAAAGGGAAAGGCCCAAGTGAGAGGGATACACAGTGCGTATGTTGTGAGCCCATCACCCCTAGAACCTCCAAACAAACAAACCGAGGACGATCGCTACGGGCCTGACACTTTTCTCATCCCTTACGTTCATTCCTAATTGGAACGCTCTGCTTTGCAGTTCTTGTTAGATGCGTCACCTCCAATCTTAGAGTAACAACGGACTCTCCTAGCCATGCCTCCTTCCAGTGATTCAGAGCGTGTTGTGATCTAGGTGTTCACACACAGAGGGAGGCCGCTCTCGGCGGAGAGTTCAGCACGCAGAACCCTGTGCGAGCCCGGAGAGAGGCATCGTTACCTGGCCTGCGGGCGGACGAGGCGCCGCTCTCCTCGCGGTCCTGCAGGATCACAGCCAGCCCCACCGAGTCGGCGGGGAGCACCGAGCTGCTGAGGTCCACGCGAGTCAGGCTCTCGGGCTCCCTGCCGGAGCGCCCCCAGGCGGGCCGCGGGCTGTCCCCCCGAGGTGCGTGCCCTTCTGGGCCTTTCCTCCGCGGTCTCAGCACAACGTGAACGATGCTCTGCTGATCCAGGTCACAGCTCTGAGTGAGGGAGACAGAATCACAAGAATGAGCAGGCGCCAAAGCACAGGAGGAGCTGGACTTGTCTTCAGTTCCACAAAGCAGTTATGTTTCAAAACGGACTCACCGGAAATGGCATGCCCTATCATTATCAAATTTAAATACTACCACCCCTTTTTGTATTTTTTTATCCGCCTTTCTGTTTTTTAAAAAGTACAGAGTTTGTTATTAACAATCACAGGGCAATTTCTCTAGAATTTACAATATACTTATTTCCAGTAGACCACACAAATACTCCAAAATCACTAGCAATCACACCACCAGGCCAAGAGGAGAGGTTACCAACACTATTCTGATCTTTCACTATTTCATCCTATCTCGCAATTAAAACCACTGAACATCTACAAAAATGTTCTGCAACTATATAGTGATTTGTATGAACCACAGCTAGCATCATTCCACTGGTGGAAAACTGAAAGCATTTCCTCTAAGACCAGGAACAAGACAAGGAAGCCCACTCTTGCCACTTTCATTCAACATGGTTTTGAACGTCCTAGCCATGGCAATCAGAAAAGGAAAAGGAAAAAAAGAAAAAAAAAAAGAATCCAAACTGGAAAAGAAGTAAAACTGTTAGTGTTTGCGGAACATGATAGTACGCATATAAAATCGTAAAGATGCTACCAGAAAACCACGAGAGCTCCTCAATGAATCTGGGAAAGAGGCAGGGGAAAAAAATAATAATAACTCACGGGAATCTCTCACAATCTGATATACTAACAACAAAAGATCAGAAAGAGAGATTAAGGAAACAATCCTACTTAATATCACAACAAAAAGAATAAAATGCATAGGAGTTAGGAATAAACCTACCTAAGAAGACAAAAACCGGTACTCAGAAAACTATAAGATACTGATGCTGCTGCTAAGTCACATCAGTCGTGTCCGACTCTGTGCGACCCCACAGACGGCAGCCCACCAGGCTCCCCCGTCCCTGGGAT
This sequence comes from Redunca redunca, assembly GCA_006410935.1. Lineage (NCBI taxonomy): Eukaryota > Metazoa > Chordata > Mammalia > Artiodactyla > Bovidae > Redunca > Redunca redunca. The sequence continues at coordinate 354,770 of SJYQ01001966.1, forward strand.
TCTCTAGGCAAGAACACTGGAGTGGGTTGCCATTTCCTTCTCCAATGCATGAAAGTGAAAAGTGAAAGTGAAGTCGCTCAGTCGTGTCTGACTGTTAGCGACCCCATGGACTGCAGCCCACCAGGCTCCTCCATCCATGGGACAATCCAGGCAAGAGTACTGGAGTGGGTGCCATTGCCTTCTCCTAAGGTACTGATAGAAGCAATCAAATACAAGACAAACAGATGCAGAGATACAGCATGCTCTTGGATTGGAAGAATCAATATCACGAAAATGACTACAGTACCCAAAGTGCCCTACAGATTCAATACAAGGCCTGTCAAATTACCAATGGCATTTTTCACAGAAGTAGAACAAACAATTATACGCTGTGTATGGAAACACAATAGACCCCAAATAGCCCAAGCGATCTCGGGAAACAAAAAGGAAGATGGAGGAATTGGGCTCCCTGACTTCAGACTATACTACAAAGCTACAGTCATCAAGACTTTAAAATTCAGTAGAATTAAATCTGGACATCAGCTAATTTGCTAAGACAGAAGCTAGTCAAGCCTCAATTTCCAAATAGCTACCAGGTAGAAACAGTTGCTCATGTGTCTGCCACTTCTCCCACAGAGCAAGGACCCTCCTCTCTCAAACCGCCCCCCACGACTGTCATTCTCCTCCATCTTTGGAAATTTAAAGAACACCCATACAAAATACAACAGTACTGGTAACAACTATACCACCTCTACGCACCCTCAAGTGCAGTGTTGCCACGATCATACTTTTGCAGGGGACTTAACTGTAGTGTATTATCTTTGTCAAACAAAGACAAAAATGGCAATTATTTAGGAGGCATTTCAAGGTTTTGGTTTTTTTTTTTAATGTAATGGTTAACAAATGTTTTGTATGGCTATTGCCAACAACGAGATACTGTGGTTAAAGACAGCATGAGCTTAGGGTAATCAGTGGGAGTCAGAAGGACCAAAAATCATTCCCACTGCTTTCTCCCTCTTGTGTTCTCGGTCACCTCCATAGTGATGAATGAACACAAACGCCAATTTATATTAATGGGATGAGAATAAAAACTGTTCCTTCAACTTGATCTTTCGTTTAAAAAAATAAAGACTTTGAAAAGACAGGCACTTTGTGATTTATGCTTTGAATTTATTTCACATTTCTTACGGCTACTTTTCATTATGATCAAAGATATGATGCTACACAGAGATACTGAAAGGCCCCCCCTCTCTGGTTGCCAAAGGCTGAGGAATACAATTACTGGGAAAGGTCAATTAGCCGCACACTAATTAGCCGCTGTGGGTCTCAGCCCTGTCACCCAGGATGTCCCTCCCACCGCAGGCCCAGGACCATTTCACTGCTCATTAGGACCTGCACAGAGAGAGCTCTGCAGGGAGGGGAGGGGACAAACAGAGTCAACCGACTGCTCCCCTCAGCTGCGCAGTAAGGGGTTCATTGTGAGAAGAGGTCCGAGCTGTTTGCACAGCTGAGTTCTTTCGGGGCTTCCACTCGTCCAAGATCACACTTTCCTAAATACAAAGGACAACAAGCTAGACAATTATTTGCCTAAAACCAAGTTAAAATTGTTCTATATTGCAAACTTTATAAGAAATACCTCCCAAGTGTTCTTTCAAACAACTAAGATCATGGTATCTGGCCCCATCACTTCATGGCAAATAGATGGGGAAACAATAGAAACAGAGACAGACTTTATTTTCTTGGGCTCTACAATCCATGTGGACAGTGACTGCAGCCATGAAATTAAAAGATGCTTGCTGCTTGGAAGAAAAGCTATGACAAACCTAGACAGTGTATTAAAAAGCAGAGGTATTACTTTGCCAAGAAAGGACTGTTTAGTCAAAGCTATGGTTTTTCCGGCAGTCAGGTACAGATGTGACGGTTGGGCTACAACGAAGGCTGAGCGTTTAAAGAACTGATGTTTTCAAACTGTGGTGTTGGAGAAGACTCTTCAGAGTCCCTTGAGATCAAACTAGTCAGTCCTAAAGGAAATCAGTCATGAATGATCGTTGGAAGTACTGATGCTGAAGCTGAAATTCCAATACTTTGGCCACCTGATGCGAAGACCTGACTCACTGGAAAAGACCCTGATGCTGGGAAAGATTGAAGGGGATGACAGAGGATGAGATGGTTGGATGGCATCACCGACTCGACGGACATGAGTGTGAGTAAACTCTGGGAGATGGTGAAGGACAGGGAAGCTTGGACGTGACTCTGAGCGAGCTCCAGGACGTGGTAAAGAACGGGGAAGCCTGGTGGACCGCCCTCCATGGGGTCATAAAGAGTCGGGTACAACTAAGCGGCTGAGCAGCAACAGGCCCCGCCCACACGCCGCGCTCTTCCGCTGTGTCTCCACTGCTGCTCTGCCACATGGATGCGTGTACCTGCGTGTGTTAGCTGCTCAGTCATATCTGATTCTTTGCGAGCCTGGGGATCGTAGCTCACCAGGTTCCACTGTCCATGAAATTCTCCAGGCAAAAATGCTGGCGTGGGTTACCCTTTCCTTCTCCAGGGAATCGTCCCAACGCAGGGATCGAACCCACATCTCCTGCATTGCAATCTGAGCTACTAAGGAAGCCCCAACAGGACGTATACATATGGCTGATTCATGTTGATATATGTCAGAAACCAACACAAGACTGTCAAGCAATTATCCTCCAATTAAAAATAAACAGATGTTTATAAAATAAATAAGTGAATGACAGAACGGGATGGCCTCTGGATGATGGCCACTCCTCTGCCCTTCCCTTCTCTTGTCTTGTTCTTCCCCTTCTCCTGCCCCCACTTCCCTGTTACCCTTTCCTCCTATGCTGCTGTTCTAGCCCATGCTTTCTCACAGCAGGGAACTCAACCAGGCCTGTCACCGCTCATTCACAACCAAAGAGAAGCAGTGGGCCCCTTGCTTGGTTTCAGCCCCATGTCCAACTAAGAACAGCCCACTATACAACTAAGAACCAACCGAAATAATACATCTGTTGCTTGGAGGTTGTAAGAAGTTTGTAGTCAGCCAGAACGGAACCACTGTGTTTTATCCCATGGCTTTTAAACAGCCTCAGTTCAGTTCAGCTCAGTTCAGTTGCTCAGTCGTGTCCGACTCTCTGCGACCTCATGAATCACAGCACGCCAGGCCTCCCTGTCCATCACCAACTCCTGGAGTTCACTCAAACTCATGTCCATCGAGTCAGTGATGCCATCCAGCCATCTCATCCTCTGTCGTCCCCTTCTCCTCCTGCCCCTAATCCCTCCCAGCATCAGGGTCTTTTCCAATGAGTCAACTCTTCACATGAGGCAGCCAGAGTACTGGAGTTTCAGCTTTAGCATCAGTCCTTCTAATGAACACCCAGGACTGATTTCCTTTAGAATGGACTGGTTGGATCTCCTTGCAGTCCAAGGGACTCTCAAGAGTCTTCTCCAACACCACAGTTCAAAAGCGTCAATTCTTTGGTGCTCAGGTTTCTTCACAGTCCAACTCTCACATCCATACATGACTACTGGAAAAACCATAGCCTTGACTAGACGGACATTTGTTGGCAAAGTAATGTCTCTGTTTTTGAATATGCTATCTAGGTTGGTCTTAACTTTTCTTCCAAGGACAACAAAGAAAATGCTTACCTGGAATCAGTGGAAAGCCAGAGTGGTCGTGTTTTGAACTACTGACCACTTTAAATCCCCCCCAAAAAAGTCTTGAAAAGACAAATAGAAGAATCTCTCCCAGGTGAAGTAGCAATAGGTGTTTCCTTACGGAGTCACACAGCTACCAAAGAGCTGTGAGAAATGACTCATGAGGGGAGAAACATAATCAGGGGCCGCTTATTGTAAATACTGCAAGTTTCTCCCTGTGTCAAGGAGTCGCCTTATTGCCATGTAATACAATGTAGCTCCTCACCTGGGCTCATTCAGTAAATCAGGCCTTTCAACGTCCCTTGGGCACAGGCTTGAGCTTTAGTGACTTCACAGACAGAAGGAAATAGTCAGCCTCTTCAACAGCAAGGAAGGAACGAGAGCTGACAGGCATTCATATTTATTTTTTTAAACAACAGGCGCAGAGATAAAGTTTCACACCTTGCTATAAATTCCTTAAGTCTCCAGCCTCAGGTTTAAAATTTGAGATATAAATACAACACATTGTTACTTATGTCAGCTCCTGTTTCATAATATGGATATCTTATGTCACGGGCAACAATTCTTTTACTGAGAGTAAATAAACCATGAAAGTGCTTTCCTCTTGCACACTGTACACCAAGCAGATGCCTCCGTGAGCTGGTCTCCAGACCCTGGCTGTTAGGAAGGCATGTGAGTCAGCTCTAATGAGATGCATGAACCTAGAGCCTACTATACACAGTGAGGTGAGTCAGAAAGAGGAAAGTGAATATTGTATATCAGTATATACCTATGAAATCCAGAAAGGTGGTGTTGATGAACCTATGCGCAGTGTAGCAATGGAGGCGTGAACAGATGGGAGGAGATGGGAGATGGGAGGAAGGTTCAAGAGGAGGAAACGTGTGTATGTACGGCTGATTCATGTTGATGTGTGGCAGAACCAACAGAATATTGTAAAGCAATTATAGCCCAATTAAAAATAAATTTTTAAAAAAGGCATTGAGAGCTTGAGTGAATTGGGATAAATGCCTAGACTCTGTCACTTGACTGTAAGAAAGGATAAATGGTATTCATTCTTTCTGTTTCAGCAGTTGGTCCTAACTGATTCCTTAGTGAGAGGCTTTATTTTCTTGGGCTTCAAAAATCAATGCAGATGGTGAATGCAGGCATGAAATTAAAAGACACTTGCTCCTTGGAAGAAAAACTATGACAAACCTAGACAGCATATTAAAAAGCAGAGACACTATTTTGCTGACAAAAGTCAGTTTAGTCAAAGCTATGGTTTTTCCATTAGTCATGTATGGATGTGAGAGGTGGACCATAAAGAAAGCTGAGCACTGAAGAGTTGATGCTTTTGAACTATGGTATTGGAGAAGACTCTTGAGAGTCCCTTGGACTGCAAGGAGATCCAACCAGTCCATCCTAAAGGTAATCAACACTGAATATTCATTGGAAGGACGGATGCTGAAGCTGAAACTCCAATACTATGGCCACACGATGCGAAGAACTAACTCATTGGAAAAGACCCTGGTGCTGGGAAAGACTGAAGGCAGGAGGAGAAGGCGACAACAGAGGATGAGATGGTTGGATGGCATCACTGACTCAATGGACATGAGTTTGAGTCAACTCAGGGAGCTGGTGATGGACAGGGAAGCCTGGTGTGCTGCAGTCTATGGGGTCGCAGAGTCAGACATGACTGAGTGACTGAACTGAACTGAATCTCTCTTTCATTTCAGTTTTCTTCCAACTAAAGGAAGCATAGTGGATTGAATAATATCTACTTAAAATGCATGCCCATCAAGAACTTTAAAATTTGAACTTATTTGAAAAGAGGGGGTTTGTAGATGTAATTGCATAAGGATCTCAAGAGGAAATCATCCTGCATTTAGGGCCAACCCAACAAAAGTCCATCTAGTCAAAGCTGTGGTTTTTCCAGCAGTCGTGTATGGATGAGAGAGTTGGATCATAAAGAAGGCTGAGCACCAAAAAATTGACGTTTTGGACCGTGGTTTTGGTGAAGGCTCTTGAGAGTCACTGAGACAGCAAGGTGATCAAACAAGTCAATTCTATAGGAAATCAATCCTGACTATTCATTGGAAGGACTGATGCTGAAATTGAAGCCCCAGTATTTTGGTCATCTGATGCGAACTGCCAACTCATTGGAAAAGTCCCTGATGCCAGGAAAAATTTAGGGCAGAAGGAGAAGACGGTGTCAGAGGATGAGATGGTTGGCTGGCATCACTGACTCAGTGGAGATTAATGTGATCAAACTCCAGGAGACAGTGAAGGACACGGAAGGCTGGCCTGCTGGCAGTCCATGAGGGGGCAGAGTCGGGCACAACTGAGCAAATAACAACAACAATTCTTTCAACACTTAGAGGTGATTTAAGATCTTTAAGAGGGAGAGGTGAGGAGAACTGTTGGTAGCAGCCCCATCACAAGCCTTCTCATCTTTGCTTCACTTTGATTAGGTAAGAAGCACCGTGGTCTACCCAGGATCACTGAGTTTATACCCCTTATCCCAGGGTGACTAATAATAGCTCTCCTTGAACTTTCAAAGTCTCCTAGTCTGAAGGATAACTCATACGGTCATCCTACTTGTGGCTGCCTATTTATGACACAGAGTAGATGCTCAAAAGTAAGTTTTGTACTACTTAATAAAATAATTACAACAGCAAGCATATCTACCATTTTGTGAATTATCTGTATGCTAGGCATTGTGCTTAGCATGTTCTCATTGTACTCTGTACAATGCCGTGGTGAGATGGGAACCATTAATAACCTCATTTTAGAGATGAGATAACTGAAGGAAAAAGGCATGAAGTTGTTGCCAAAGGTTATACGTAAGTACTAAGTGGCTGAGCTAGAATAATCATTTGGTGTAGTACTCACTGCTTACAAATCCCTGTTGTCAACACATTTAACCTTACCCGACACTTTCACCAACTCTGTCTCAAGTATCATGTTCAGTATTTTCACAAAGCCACTTAGAGATCAGGAAGACAATGAATTAGCCCAGATTACACAGACAGTTCTAAGCAGGTGGGCTTCTATCCATGTTACAACATGAATAAAAACCATCTGAGGTGCCAAGAAGAACAGCTTTTCCTAGTGCATCTTGGACTTGCAGAATCAGAATCTTGGGGGCAGGAGAGAGCCCAGCAAGCTGCTGCACTTCGAGCCATCCTCCCCAAACTCTCTCTGTCGAGTCAGGTCGGGAATCTCTGCCAAAGGCCAGAGCCAGACTTCTGCCTCTCGGTCCCAACTTTGCTTCCCGAATTGAAACTTTCCATTCTGGGTATACAGGCACCCTGTACTGAAGACCTGCAACCTCCTTCACCTCTGCTCCAGTTGGCCACCTGGTGTCTCAGATATTTGAGAGGCAAGACAAGGATGCTTCAACCTAGCCTAAGACAGAGTCTAGAACATCGGAAGACAATCTGTAGGAAACTCAGGCTTTCTGATGAAAATGCTTTTTAAAAAGTAAACACAAGAAGAAAGCAGCAAATGGATAAATACCCATAGATCAGAGGGCAATTACATATGTGGACACTACATTTGTTCAGTTCAGTTCAGTCGCTCAGTCGTGTCTGACTCTTTGCGACCCCATGAATCGCAGCACGCCAGGCCTCCCTGTTCAGCACTATCTCCCGAAGTTCACTCAGACTCACGTCCATGGAGTCTGTGATGCTACATTTGTATACATACATATGTATGTATGTGTGTATGTATATATGTATGTATGTGTGAATAAATTTGAGTGTGCATATGTATGCACATCAGGGGCTTCCCTGATAGCTGAGTTGGTAAAGAATCCACCTGCAACGCAGGAGACCCCAGTTCAATTCCTGGATCAGGAAGATCTGCTGGAGAAGGGAAAGGCTGCCCACTCTCATATTCTTGGGCTTCCGTTGAAGCTCACCTGGGAAAGAATCTGCCTGCAATCAGGGAGACCTGGGTTCTATCCCTGCTTTGGGATGACAGAAGGCCTGTAGATAGACAGATCCCTGTAGAAGGCCACACACTCCAGTACTCTGGCCTGGAGAATCCATGGACTATAGAGTCCATGGGGTCACAAAGAGTCAGACATGACTGAGTGACTTCCACTTCACCTCACTTCATGTATGTACATGTACACACACAAACTGACATGTTTGCTTTTAAACTGGAAAATGTTATGGAGTATTTGCTATTTCTTACTCATCTGCTAAAAGTTCAAAGGCTACAAAAAGAATATGAAAATCATGGAAGAGATTAAAGAGGGCAGTACGTATAATTCTATAACTAAATACCAGTGTGAAATGTAATATTCAGTCAATAAATATTCTGTGATCATGCTGTTTAGCAGGTTGCGCACTATTCTTTATAAAGTAGCAACTAAAGCAGTCATTAAAACTAACAATTTCCCTCCCATGTCAAAGTGTTATTTTTGTTTCCTGGAAACTGGGTACATGATTCTAAGATTCCATATAGAAAAATAGATGTGCAAGAATATCTGGAAGCATTCTGAAAAGAGGAGCAATGATAGGTGTGGCCAAGGGAGGCATTAAATGTAACAGAATATCTCTATTTTCAACAGTATGACACAGGAACGTGAATAAAGGCTTACTTAATGCAACAAAGTAAGAAGTCCAGTAACATAATCAATGTTTTGGAAATCTGACATAATAAGGCCATTGTCGGGTTATTAACGGGCCTAATTTCAAACTGCTGTGTCTCAGGCAAGTGGGGAGACCCGAGGAAAGGGAGAGACATGGGGGAACACCCAGTTCATGGAGCTGTCAGAACACACACATTTATCAAGCATTTGCTATCTTACACGGATAGCACATCAAAGATCACTTATCATAGTTGACCCTGAAAAATACAATAATAATGACAAAAACTGAAATATTAAGAGGATTATCAGACTGTGAAACAGAGACCCAGTGTGAGCAAATGCTGTTAGAACAATAGTCCTGACGGGCTTGCTTGAGGCAGCACTGCCACAAAGCTTCAATATGTAAAAAACACAGTACCTGTGACGTGCAATAAAACGCAGCACAATGAAATGAGCTATGCTTGGAGCCGTATAAAATACTCAGAAATTTTAAATTCAAGCTTTGAAAACTTGAAGTTGTCAAAGAAGTCTTGCTTCTATCCTTGTTTATTCTAGCCTATTTGTTTCATATCCCAGAAGCAAATTTTTTTTTTCTTTAGCTATTTTATTTTTCAGATTTCTGGTTTATCCTTCCATTGTATAGCTTTAAAAATAAAAACATAATCTGAAATGTGTATGTGTGTTCATGTTTTAAGTCTCTTTCTTAGATAAACAGCATATTTTATACAATATCTGCAAATTCTTTTTTCAGCTACTAATGCACCCTAGATCAACATGTTGACAAGGAAATGGGAACCCACTCCAGTACTCTTGCCTAGAGAATCCCAGAGATGGTGGAGCCCGGTGGGCTGCCGGCTATGGGGTCGCACAGAGTTGGACACGACTGAAGCGACTTAGCAGCAGCAGCAGCAGATCAACACGAATCAGCCACAGGAATACATAGGTACACATGTTGATATTTGGCAGAAACCAACAAAATTCTGTAAAGCAACTATCCTTCAATTAAAAGATAAATAAAATAAAACAAATAATAATTCACCCTAGAATCCCTTCTGTAGCTGTATATTCAGATTTTCATTATTCTTTTTCATCTAATGTGTGCATAAATCATAGTTTGTTCAATCAATACCCTACTTTTCCCAAAATTTTTAAATTAAAAAAATTAAAAACAGCACATCTATGACTAGCTTTGTGTATGTATCTTTAAATATTTTTCTTCCAGCACATCAGTACCAGTGCTGCCTCACAGAAGGGGGCTGGAAAAGTCAACACTTTCACAGCAATGAGTCCACCTAACACCCAAACTTTGGTTTCTAAATATCTGTTCTCACTAAAACGAACTTGATGAGAAATAGATGTTCTCAGCAAGTTCAAGACAGAAAGAACAGTGAGTAGCCGGAACAATGTGCCCATCTTGTGTGTGCTAGCACCTCAGCAAAATCCACTTCCTTCCCTTCCTGGCAGCTAGCTGACGCCATCTCCCACTCGCCTTGCATTCGCGGTTCTCCTTAGCAATCATTTCTGCCAGTGGAGTATAATCGATGTGATGAGTGCTGCTTCCAGGGCAAAGCAGCCTGATGGAGGTGGTAGTGAGACATAAGGAAAGAGTCAGATACACAATAAAATGTCTGATCAGGTGGGTGGACAGGTAAAATACAAGTATACAGAAAAACCTGAGCAGGATATTCATGACCAAAGACGGGACAAGTGAGGCTTGGCAGCATGCCCACACTACATCATCAGGCTTTGGGAGTGAAAATTAGCCTTCTACTCTGCACAGCTAAAGATTAAAAATGTCATCATACATTAAAGTTAAAAATAGTAGGTTGAAAAGGAAATTTTTTTGTTTTATTTTTTAATTAATTAATTTTAATCACTAATTACTTTACAATATTGTGGAAGCTAATTACTTTACAATATTGTGGTGGTTTTTGCCATACATCGACATGAGTCAGCTGTAAACTTATAGAATGCTACTTCAGGGAATAGATTTTTATCATATTTATTTGCTGACTAATTGCTGAATCCATTTTCTTTTAAATATTTTAATGTTCTTTTTAATATTTTTATTGTTTTTAGTTATCCTTGTAATATCAGCCTCAATCTTCATGTTTCCAATGTTAGAAATCAATTATTCTTCCTCTCCGCTTATCACCTCCATACTCCTTATATGTGTTTTTAATCTTCATATTGCCTAAAAATTAGCTAACATTTTGAATTTACTTTCAGAAAATCTTAGGCCCATCAACATTATACATACAGTGTGGCACCAATGACATTTATCATTTAAAGTTATCATCACTAATAAGGAAATACCGTACTTTCAAACCTTAAAGTATCATACTTTTTAATAAGTATGATAGTGTGATTGGAATGGCTGCTATCACAATATCCCAGTCTTTGAGAAAGACGATGGTAGGGCATTAATTAGTACACTCAGTTCTTAGGCATCAGCAGAATGCCTTATCTACATGTTTCTTTTAACATCTGGCCAAGTAGCTGGGCTTTAAACTGATTTTATTTGTAACTTTGTAACAACTCGGTGAAATAAGCATTAGAGATGGCAAAACCAAAGCTCAAAGAGTTGCAAAATTTACCCAAATAAAAACTGGATTTGAAACCAAGTTTATCTTATTCTAAAACCACTACTTTTGACTATTCTCTTTCTCTTACTAAAGAATGAGTGATCAGCTATGATTAACGCATCCAAACCTTGCTTCATTCTATAATCAAAACAGTTATAAAGGTGGAATTTGGATGCATATAAGATGAATTCTCAAATTGTTCTAGATCATCTCAGAAGGTTGCTTAATCTAATGGTCCAGATTTTTGAAACTCTGAGAAATGATGACAATATGTATGGGACGCAAACAAGGGATTTGGGCCTTGGAGATGAGCTAAAGAGATGGAGAAACCCACAAACTGCTAGAAGATATAATTCCAATGGACCTTTATAATAAAGGTAATATGTCTCCCAAGTTAAAAATCACTGAACATAAGGAAGATATTTTTGACAAGAATGTATTTTTTATAATAGAATATAGTCATGAAAATGATTATAAAATGCTGTGTTGTTTCCCTAAGTCATACTTTAGGTGAAAAGTGAAAGTGTTAGACACAGTCCTGTCTGACTCTTTGTGACCTCATGGAGCATCGTCTGCCAGGCTCCTTGTCCATGGGATTCTCCAGGCAAGAATATTGGAGTGGGTAGCCATGCCCTCCTCCAGGGGATCTTCAAGATCCAGGGATCGAACCCAGGTCTCCTGCACTGCAGGCAGATTTTTTACATCTGAGCTACCAATGCTATCTGTTTAGAAAAATTTTGAAATGCAAGTACTACATAGTCAAGCAGACTTGAAGATAATAAAAGGTTTTATTTGATGATTATTTTTCTAAAATTCCCATTATTAGCATCATTCTTTTCTGTTTCATATGGTTTATTCCAGGAAACCTCTATTCAACTGAAAAGCATTAACTGGGAGGGATAAATTAATAGCAAATTACTACATATTTGGTTATCATAAACAGAAATTCTGTGAAAGAATGGAACATGGGAAAATTAGTGGTCATGAAAAATGAAAGAGAAATGGTTGATGCAGACTATGTAGCTGAGATGGGGAAACTTATGCTGGTCATTTCAGAGGCAAGTGACCTCAGAGAAGCCAGGGTCCCAACAGCAGGTGGAATCCAGGAACTTAGGGTGAGTCCAGCATGCCATGACTCAAAATTATCCCACCACACTACCCAGGTCAAATACTTCAGCTTTTGTCAGAGTCCTGAACTGTGCTCAGGTAGCCCTCCCCTCTCTGCCTGGGGGTGGGCTCCACTCCAAACCAGGTAGCGCAGAACCACTGTGCTCGCCACGTCCTACCCTCACCCTGCTGGTAAATTAAGCCAGCAGGGAAAAGGCTACTACTGTGCCACACTAAAGAAAAAAGACAGTGAAGGTTGCTCAGTCATGTCTGACTCTTTGAGACCCCATGGACTGTACAGCCCATGGCATTCTCCAGGCCAAAATACTGGTAGTCATCCTCTTCTCCAGGGGATCTTGCCAACCCAGGTCTCCTGCTTTACAGGCGGATTCTTTACAGACCAAGCCACCAGGGAATCCAGGTAGGCAGAATTCTAAGACGGCTCTCAATATTCTCACTCCCTGGTCCACACACACTATTTTTAATCAACCCTTCTCTATCAGTGTGAACAGGACCTGTGAATACAATAGATATATATATAATACTATATATATATATATCATAGATATATATAATATAATAGACAACACTCCCATGATTAGTATGTCATATGGAAAAGGAATGCAATTAAATTACTGTAGATGTAATTAAAATCCCTAATCAGTTGACGTGTTAAGCAAAAGGGCGATCAATTCCAGGTGGGCCTGACCTACAAATAAAGATCTATAGGTGAGCTCTGTGAGAGAGTCTGCAGATCAGAGGCCAGGACTGAGAGGGTGGGAGGCTCTTGCAGGGCGTGAAGAAGCAATCACCACAGTTGCAACAGCCATGAAGAAATGAATTGTTCCATCAACCAGGCGGGCTTGAAAGAGCATCCAAGCCTCAGAGGAGGCCCCACTGCCCCTTGATCATAGCTTGTGGGACCCTAATCAGAGGCCTCAACAGAGTCATGCCGGCCTTGTGGGACCCATGTGCAAACCACATCCTTGCACCATGATGCCGTTGACATACATCTGACGTGTTTACCATCCCTGGGATCCTTGCCATTGCCTGTGCCTGTACACTTCGGCTATGGTATCAGCTACTTCGGAGGAGAGCAGAAGCCCACTGAGGATAAAGGAACAACGCTTTGTTGCTGATGTTTTTAACTTTCAGTACAGCCTCTTGAAGCTCATTTCCACAGCACTGTTGTGAAATCCAATTTTTTTTTTTTCACTTTCAATGCCATGTTAGATGGAGGAATAAAGGGGTTTGCTGCCCACAAAAGTGAGTGAAGTGAAGTCGCTCAGTCATGTCTGACTCTTTTTGCGACCCCGTGGACTGCAGCCTTCCAGGCTCCTCCATCCATGGGATTTTCCAGGCAAGAGTACTGGAGTGGGTTTCCATTCCCTTCTCCAGGGAATCTTCCCGACCCAGGGATCGAACCCTGGTCTCCCGCACTGCAGGCAGACTCTTAACCATGAGCCACCAGCAAAGCCCCCAAGGTTTATCTCAAATGAAGGTGTTAGGGCCTGAGTTAGGGCCTGTCCTCATGACCCTTTTTAACACGACTGCCTCTGTAAAGACCCTGTCACTAAACAAGGCCACCTGCTCACGGACTGGCGGTTACACTTTCAACAGATTTTCTTTGGGGCACTCAATTCAGCCCAAAACACGTCACCTGAAACATGTGTCTTTCAGAGGAAGAACCTAAGACTCTTTTACTTTGTCCTCAAACCCATTTTCTCTCACTAAGTACGTAAGAATTGTGCATGGTGAGAAGTTGCCTTATGTCTAAACAAGCCTGGATCATATCAAATCAAGTTGCTTGCTTGCTTGAACACAGCATATCATATTACTAAACAAGGCTTCATTGAATAGGACTATTAAACAGATGGGCCCATCAGTTTTTCCAATGTTGACTGGCTTCTTATTGAGTTAATCATTTTGTGGAAATAAATCCAACATAAAGTATCAGATTTTTCTCCTTGTAAACATTAACTTAAATCATTGATTTAAAACATTATACCATATTCCTATTTTAAGTTTGATTTTTCAAATAATACTTTAATATCCTACCATGTTGAGTTGAACACATGCTTAAAGCCTCACATTTATCTTTCAGTTGAGTGACTAACATTATGACAATATTAATGCCATAGGTTTTCCGATCAAAGCAGATCTCATATTTTCAAAATGAAAAACTCAATACTTAAAACAAAAAGTATTATACTTAAAGGATTAACAGCAATTTCCTCCTTGCTAATTGCCTCAATTTTTTTTTCAACTATGCCCTAACAGAAGAAGAAAACTGGAGATGGAGACCTCCGACAAAGAAATAACAGAATGCAGAACTGTAAGTTTCCCAGAAAAGACATTAACTCTTTTAGGAATATCACAGTAGGGACTGGGACAAATCTAAAAAGGAATATAAAAAGAATCTAGGCAGTGGGATCAGTTACATACTCAGTTGCAAAGCTGCTGGTGAAGATAACCTTGATAGAATTCAATATTAAATACACTTTTCTAAATTCAGAGATGTTGGAGGGGGGAGAAGATGGCGGAGGAATAGGACCAGGAGATTACTTTCTCCTTCACAAATTCCTCAAAAAAA
>SJYQ01001967.1:0-10132 GCA_006410935.1 Redunca redunca
GAAAAAGTTCCAAGCTTTCATTTCTGAATACTGATTTTCAATTGTACTTTGTAGGCATTACTTTGCAGACAACCATCTGTTTCATTCTAAGTTTCTTCCTATCTAGTCTAGAGGCAATTATACTATCAATAGACAATTCTTTTCCATGGAAAAAGATGTAAAAAAAAAGCTTTAAAAGTTGAAGTTGCAAACAGTTGTGAAATAGAATTTATATATAGTTCTCCATATTGCAAACTGTGATTATTATTTTAAAATCTCAAAATGGAGATGTTTTTAATATCCTCTCTGATTTGATGTAGCTGTAATTTGAAAATGTTTTTAGGTCTGAACAATTAATATATTTTTAGCCCAAGTGGACATTGCTGTTTTCAGAAAGTTAAAGTGAGTACATTATGAGTATATGTATACAAACATGCATGTACACACAATCATAAATTCACAAGAAAAACAGCATTTGTTCAAAGTTTTGACCATTTAAATAAGTTATCTATGTAAAGGTTCAGTCTTTTTTCTCGTGGGTTTACAGTATAGATAATACCATTTTTAAAAAATGTGTTTAAAATATTAGACCTCTTTAATCCCTTTGATGTCTAATATTTCAAACACGTTAAAGAAAATAATATTAGAGCTCCTAACCCCTTTGAAACTTCCGTGGTGACTCAGGTGGTAAAGAATCTGCCTGCAATGAAGAAAACCAGGGTTCAATCCCTGGGTTGGGAACATCCCCTGAAGGAGAAAATGACAACCCACTTCAGTATTCCTTCCTGGAGAATTCCATGGAGGGGCTACAGCCCATGGGGCCACAAAGAGTCCAACATGTCTGAGTGATTAACACATAATCCCTTTGGAGGGCTCCCCAGGTGATGCTGGGAAAGATTGAAGGCAAAAGAAGAAGAGGGTGGCAGAGGAAGATGGTTGGAGAGCATCAACAACTCTATAGACATGAACTTAGGCAAACTCCAGGAGATTGTGAAGGACAGGGAGGCCTGGCTTGATGCAGTTCATGGGTTGCAAAGATTTGGACAAGACTTAGGGACTGAACAACAACAATCCCTTTGAAATTTTTTAATCTCTATCTGGAAACTCTGTAGGCCTCCTTTAAAAGGGAGGAGGAGGTTAGTGTTCAGGGTTGCCAGATTTAACAAATGAAAATAAAGACAGCCAATTAAATTTGAATTTTCAATAATTGATCATTTTTACATTAAGTATGTCTTCCATACTGCATGGGCTACCCAAATAAATGCAGTTTTGTGACATATTTAGGCTAAAAACTATAAGTTGTTGATATGAAATTTAAATTTAACTTGAATCTGTATATTTGACCTGACATTCAGCTAATATAATAATTTAGGTTAGTGCAAAAGTAATTGCGATTTTGCATTGTTGAACTTTGCCTTTTGATATTGAAAGGCAATGGCACGCCACTCCATTACTCTTGCCTGGAAAATCCCATGGACGGAGGAGCCTGGTAGGGTGAAGTCCATGAGGTCGCTAAGAGTCGGATGCGACAGAGCGACTTCACTTTTTTCACTTTCATGTATTGGAGAAGGAAATGGCAACCCACTCCAGTGTTCTTGCCTGGAGAATCCCAGGGATGGGGGAGCCTGGTGGGGTGCTGTCTATGGGGTCGCACAGAGTCAAACACGACTGAAGTGACTTAGTAGTATTGAAATACAACCTTAAATAAATGTAGTTATGTTATGCAAAATTTTAATGCTCATTTATCACTTTTTATTTATTTATTTATTTTTTGCTAATAACATTACTTGCTATTTATTTTATATTTTCAACTATGCAAATGATGTTAGACAAAAAGCAAATTTTATTTGAGTTTAAAACGGGCTGTAAAGCATCAGAGACAACTCACAACATTGGCCAAGAAACTGCTAAAGCATGTGCAGTGGAGTTTTAAAAGTGGTTTTAAAACATTTGCAAAAGAGACAAGAGCCTTGAAGTTGAGAAGCATAGTGACCAGCCATTGGAAGTTGACAACGACCAATTGAGAGCCATCATAGAAGCTGATCCTCTTACAACTACACAAGAAGTTACCAAAGAACTCAACATTGACCTTTCTATAGTCATTCAGCATTTTTGAAGCAAATTAGAAAAGTAAAAAGCTCAATAAGTGGGTGCCTTATGAGCTGACCCCCCCACAAAAAAATGTTTCTTGAAGTTCCATTTTCTCTTATTCTACATGACAACAAACCATTTCTCAATTGTACTGTGATGTGCAACAAAAACTGGATTTTATGTGACAACCAGCTCAATTGTTAGACCGAGAAGAAGCTCCAAAGCACTCCCAAAGCCAAACTTGAACCGAAAAAAGGTCATGGTCACTGTTTGGTGGTCTGCCACCTGTCTGACCCACTGCAGCTTTCTGAATCCTGACAAAACCATTACATCTGAAAAGTATGCTTAGTAAATCAATGAGAGTCACTGAAAACTGCAATGCCTGCAGCTGGCTTTGGTCAACAGAAAGAGCCTGAATCTTCTCCATGACAACACACAACCACACGTCACACAACCAATGCTTCAAGAGTTGAACAGATTAGACTACAAAGTTTTATCTCATTTACTGTATTCACCTGACCTGTTACCAACTGACAACTTTTTGCAGGGAAAATGCTTCCACAACCATTGGGAGAGGGCTTCCCTGGTGGCTCAGACAGTAAAGAATATGCCTGCAGAGCAAGAGACCTGAGTTCAATCCCTGAGTCAAAAAGATCCCCTGGAGAAGGGAATGGCAACCCACTTCAGTATTCTTACCTGAAAAATCCCATGAACAGAGGAACCTGGCAGCTACAGGCCATGGGGTAGCAGAGTAGGACACAGTTGAGCAACTAACACACACACACACACACACACACACACACACACACACACAACCAACAGGAGGCAGAAAATGCTTTCCAAGAGTTCATCAAATCCTGAAGCATGAATTTTTATACTACAGTAATAAACAAGCATTTCTCATTGGCAAAAATGTGTTTATTGTAATGATTCATATTTTTATCAATAATGATGTGTTTGAGCCTAGTTAAACTGACTTAAAATTCATAGTCCAGAACCACGATTACATTTATACAACCTAATAGAACATGTGTGTTGAGACCCTCAATGTCACTGTGTGTATCTAATGATCAGTATCTAATTGCTTGTACTGTAGGAAGAATCAGACACTGGATTCAAAAGGCTAGATCTTGTCTATCTGAGAACCAGTCAAGAGAAGATTATTGTTATCTGATCTTAAGATATCCTCAAAATTAGAATTCAGATCCATTACTGTACTGGTCAAAAAGTTTATATTCATTTTATCACTCCATATATCAATGTTCTCTCATGGAAATAGTCCCTAGGGCACAAATTTCTGGAGAACAGAGCCTATTCTGCCCAGAGTGTGGTGTATGTGATATCTATGTGGTAGGATGTAGGGATTCCCAGTTGTTAATCTGCCTCAAGCTATGATCTTAATCAACCTATTTGATTTTTACAATCAATAGCATTAGAAGAGAATCTCTAAATAGCAAATACGAAAGGGAAATAGTAAGTCACCAGATAAATAGTGTTTCCAAAATCTGGCTGCTCATTAGAATTTGACATGTTAATTTTTATGATATGTGTTCTTGGACTTTAATTCTGTATTTCCCAAGTGGCTCAAGTGGTAAAGAATTCACCTGCTAATGCAGGAGATGCAGGTTTGATATTTGTGTCAGGAAGATTCCCTGGAGGAGGAAATGGCAACCCACCCCAGTATTCTTGCCAGGATAATCACATGGATGGAGAAGCCTGGTGGGTAATCATACATGGACTTTATTTCTAGGAGTACAACTCAGCAGGCTTGGAGTAATAATCTTTAGTGTTTGTTTGTTTTTTTGTTTGAATAAACTCTCCTATGAATGGCATTTTGGAATTGTGTATAGCTCAACTCCTTAATATTACAAAGAACTTGAATACAAGAGGGGTTAATCTGCTCTACTATAGTCTTAGAACCTGTAGGATATTGGGAATAAAATCTGAGCTTTTTTATTTCTTGAATTTCCAGGATAGCGAGGCCCTGTTCATGTTAGAGGAGAACAGTGTGAAGCTAACAGTTAGGTAAGAACTCTTAAATGCATTACTACACTGTCACCACAGGTTATCACATTATTTCTATACAAAACATTAATTAAATTTATAACTATTGGAAGGATCAGTCTTTTTGAATCCTAGAGAATCACAAATTTCCAAGAAAATGACAACTGCCACAGGGAAATTCAGGGAGAAGAAACTGGTTATGCAGGGTACCTGACACAGACTGTATTACCTGTTATCTCCAATACTGCCCACAGTAGGCATCCTCATACAATTACTGCATTCCCTCATAGGTGAAGGCACAAGGTATTCAGAGTGGGAGCCAATGAAGTAAAATATTGGATGATAGAACTGGGGGAAAAAGCCTAATTTTAGACTGATTTAACCTAGCTCATCCTTTTTCGAATCTAGCAATGTTAAATTTTTGACATAATGGTTTATTACCATTATTATCTAAAAAATCTTATAACTTTTAGCTTATTCTTATAAAGATGATTGAACCTTATCAATGACAACTACCAATACAAAATTTTAGGTGATAACATAAGCTTCTTTTTAATTTCCCTGTAGGAGGTTGAGAGACACTAATATGAAATCAGAATATTCGTGAGAGAGGATAAAGAAGGGGAAAAAAATGGAGAAAAGAGGAGCATTATCTATCCAAATTACTAGGTCCCACCCTTTCCAGATAAATGATCAGGAGGAATAGTTTCTAAATCATGTCAGATCAAAAGAGACTATGTATGTAACTGCTCCATTATTAAAATGATATAAAATTATATTTAATAACATTTGAATGCTTAAGAAATATAATTTACAAAAAAAATTTTTCTCAAAGACAATTGAATAAAAGGAATGAGGTAAGTTTCCAANAAACATAGATAATATGAAGTTTCCTAACACACATTAGGGCACACACATTTGCTTGAAAGAAAATTAAACCTTAAATATAAGATCAGAAACAACACAAAAAGAAATAGATTTTTAAGCCTATCTTGAGCATCACAGGATTGAGATTTGGAATGAGGTAGATCCTCCTGAAAAAGGTCATTCATTCACCTTGATAATAATAGTCAAAATATAAATGTAAAAATGAATAATTAAAAAAATATATACATATATATATAGTAGAGAGAACCACAAGTGGAGGAAAGGAAAGAAAGCGGGAAGAAGAAAGAGGGGGAGAGAAAAAAGGAAAACAGAGGAAAAAGGAAGAAAAGAAATCATATTTTGTGACTAAAGCATATGTTTAGTATGAATTATTCCCCTGATTCACTACCATTTTTAGGAACTCTTCTTTCCTAAATATGAAATCTCAATTAAGGAGATAATTAAGTGAAGAAAATCTAGACATATTTTTTCATAACTCTTGGACTAGAGTAATGAATCAGTGACTAAATATTATTATATTTCCTAGCCAAAAGAATCCTACTTTGCAGTACTCCAAAGCAGCAGTGTTAGCTTCATAAATTCTTACCAGAGCTTTTGCAGGCCATGAACCACTTAAGTAGNAGTACTCCAAAGTAGCAGTGTTAGCTTCATAAATTCTTACCAGAGCTTTTGCAGGCCATGAACCACTTAAGTAGGTTGATGCATGACAAGTGCTTATAAATTCCAGCTGAGTGAAGGAAGTTTGTATGTAACTACAGGCCCAATTTTGGCTTTTGGATAGACTTTAGATTTTTGTCTTAAAAATTGTTATTTAATATTTATGGTTACATTAGAACAATGAGTCTCCATTTTTTCCTAAAATGATTAGGATGTCATAGGTTTAACATTTTCTCTATTGGGGTCGGGGGGGGTGGGTAGGAATTAACCTTAGTTTATTCCTCTTAAATTTAGGAGGATGTATATGGAAAGAATTTGTATTATTACATATAAAGTGCAATAATCCTATACATTTATTTTTGTGGACCAATATAATTAATAGTAAATTGTTTCAATGTCAGCACCACTGAATTACAACATTTGATAATTTATGCTTTGATGAGAGAAAACTTTTGGAAAAAATTCATACTCTATTAACACAATAAGAAAGAAAACTCCAATTTAGTGAAGTTTTGTTACTTTCTTTCAAAAAATCGACAAGTGGCTTGATTTGCTCCTTTTACCTAAGTATCACTGAATTCAAATGACAAAATTAATTTGCTGAATGATATTATCAATCAGGACACATGACTTATAGGAAATATGTGATTCATATTTATCTTAAAATACTTGAGATTAATCTTTCTTGTGGGTTTACAAGTACCATAGACTAGTGTCAATAATGGTATCTCAAATTCAGACTGTTGTTAGTAAACCAAAAGTTACTTTTAGGAGTTTATCTATGCAGAAGCAACATAAACTTATAGCCAGAAAAACAAATTATTCACATTTAAAGCAAATTTTTGTTCTTTATGAAAATGCAAAGGCAATACTCCAATTTTGGAAATTCTTGGTGAGTGACCAAAAGAATGTTATGAAATGGTCTAAAAAAACATATTGTACAATATAGATTTCTGCATATGTTTCATTAAACTCACATTTTCTTGGCTGCAATTACATTGGCTATGTGTATACACTACTTAGGTTTCAGTAAGAAAACACCTATTTAGCGTTTTCTATGTTTTCTAGCTTTAAATACAGTCAATGTGCTTTGTCTTTTATAACTGACTGTATTTCAAAATCCTGGCCCTCTGAAGTTATAAAGACATCTTGAACTGTTTCAATTTCATTCTCCTAATTTCACAGCTTCTTTCCGGAAAATAGCATTTATTTTTTATTGATGCTGTCCTAAGGCAAAATTTTACATTTTATTGATTTCTTATAGAAAATATTCTTGATAATTTATGGCATTTTAAAGATGCAAATTGTTATTAATCTGTCATTTACTGGGCTTGACATCACAGCAAAAGAACATCTTTCCTTCTCTTCCCATTCAATGACTTTAAGCTCTGTAAAAATCATGAAAATTGTTTTAATAAACATTCTGAGCTCCTAGGTCTTTACTTGGAATTCTAAGTTTGCATTTACTCACATTTCTTTTCCTCATACACCTTCCTAATTAGTCCACAATTACTTAACTCTTCTTCCTTCATTCTAGAAATAAGTTAAAATATAATCCTGAAATTTGATGTTACAGTGTATAAAAATATTCAGTTAAATATGTCTAATTGTATTTATATAGTTACATTAAGTTTCCACGCAATTTGAAGATGAATCTGTGCCACATAATATGCAAATAAAAATATAAGTAAATATTTTCCTAAGTTTCAAGCATATTCTTAGAGAAAAACTAGTAAACACAATGCATAAAAATGGAATTTCCAGGGTGCAGGAAAAGATTTAGGGCTTCCCTGGTAGCTCAGATGGTAAAGAATGCACCTGCAATAGAGAAGGCAATGGCACCCCACTCCAGTACTCTTGCCTGGAAAATCCCATGGGTGGAGGAGCCTGGTAGGCTGCAGTCCTTGGTGTCGCTAGGAGTCGGACACGACTGAGTGACTTCACTTTCACTTTTCACCTTCATGCATTGGAGAAGGAAATGGCAACCCACTCCAGTGTTCTTGCCTGGAGAATCCCAGGGACGGGGGAGCCTGGTGGGCTGCCGTCTATGGGGTCGCACAGAGTCAGACACGATTGAAGTGACTTAGCAGCAGCAGCAACGCAGGAGACACAGGTTCAATCCTTGGGTCGGGAAGATCCCCTGGAGAACGGAATGGCTAATCACACCAATATTCTTGCCTGGAGAATTCCATGGACAGAGGAGTCTGGCAGGCTATGATCCATGCAGTCTAAAAGAGTCAGACACAATTGAGAGACTAAGCACAGCACAGCATGTATCATGGGTGCTAGATTACATAACACGTTGTCTTTACATACATAGCTTTATCTACAGATGAACATGGATCTATAAATAGATTAGGATGCATCTAACACAAATTATCGTGCTTCATTTGCTTAGTGACCGTTCAGTGTGGTCAGTTAACTTTTACAAGGTTACTCAACCAAGAAGATAATTAATAACACTATTTCCATTCTTATTTCAGTTATTTTATGTTTTCCAAAGAATTTTAACTTATTTTTCTTGCAAATGTGAACAGAATAGGCAAATTTGAGAGTATTTGATCCTCCCTAAGGAAACAGAAGGGGAAAAGAAGAAAGTCGGAGAAAAATCATATGAAATCAACTTTGACATTCTGAAAGAATCAATGCACTTCTCAATGTAAGCAATACACACCTTTGCACTGTTAGAATCATAGTTACCATCAGAAAAAAAAATACTGAATAACCATCCAGAATTATAAAAATGATATCTATGTGGACATCAACGCACAAATGGAAAAGTAAAGAAATCTTATTCAATTTTATTAAATGCATTTTTTACCCAAGATGAAGTCTCCATGACCTTCTATACTGTAATTCATATTTGAGACAGCTGCACTTTGCCTTTTTACAAAACAAACTATCAGACGATGGTGATAACAAAATAAAGATGGTGAATACATCATCTTCCACAAAACAGAGTCAATTACTCCTGGCTTTGTATATAAAAAAATATGAAAATGATAACATCTTTCATCACCCCATTCCAAGCAAGCTGTGAAAAAAGAATTGCTTAAAAACCTGTTCTGTTCTGGAGAAAAGAAAAGAAAATTGGCTATACAGACTTTGCTTCAAGTACATATTAAATGCACTTTCACTGGCAGGACAGACATTAATTTTATAAAAAATATTGAGCTCTTNACACTAAAATAGATTGGTGACTTTGTATGTAATATCTTTTAAAATATTCATATGTATTAAATTGGAGACAAATGAATTCTTCTCTGTGACATTCAATTTTATTATCAAAAAATGGTATACAGCTTTGATGTTTAATTTCTACAAGCTTATGTCTACAGTATTAGATGAGAGAGAGCATAGCGTTTTATGGATGAGACAATTTTAGAGATTGGCTAATATGCTTATGTTCTTATAATCTCATTTTAAGTATTAGAAATGTGTGAAAAAAATATTAGGCTGGCTAAGGTTTGTATTTCACCCATGCACTTTATATGTAATGAATTAATTGTTTGATCAAATTTAAATTAACTAATTAAAAAACACCTGAAGCCCCATTGCACACACACACTACTACTATATTGCTAGTCGCTCAGTCATGCCTGACTCTTTGAGACCCCATGGACTGTAATCTGCAAGGCTCCCACATCCATGAAATTCTCCAGGCCAGAATACTGGAGTGGGTAGCCTATCCCTTCTCCAGCAGATCTTCCAGACCCAGGAATCAAATGGGGGTTTTCTGCATTGCAGGCAGATTCTTTAGCTGCTGAGCTGCCAGAGAAACTATAACAAACCTAGATAGTGTATTCAAAAGCAGAGACATCGCTTTGCTGAAAAAAGTCTATATAGTCAAAGCTATGGTTTTTCTAGTAGTCATGTACGGATGTGAGAGTTGGACCATAAAGAAGTCTGAGCACCGAAAAATTGATGTTATCAAACTGTGGTGCTGGAGAAGACTCTTGAGAGTCCCTTGGACAGCAACGAGATCACACCAGTCAATCCCAAAGGAAATAAGTCCTGAATATTCATTGGAAGGACTGATGCTGAGGCTCTAATACTTTGGCCCCCTGATGCAAAGAGCCAACTCACTAGAAAAGACCCTAATGCTGGGAAAGATTAAGAGCAAGAGGAGAAGGGGTGATAGACCATGAGATGTTTGAATGGCATCACCAACTCAATGAACATGAGTTTGAGCTAGAGATAGTGAAGTACAGGGAAGCCTGGCGTGTGTCCAAGGGGTCACAAAGAGTCAGACATGACTGAGAGACTCAACAACAACAACACACACACATATATTGTTGCTGTTTAGTTGCTAAGTTGTGTCTGCCTCTTTGCGACCCCATAGACTGTAGCCAGCCAGGCTCTTCTGTTCATGGGATTTCCCAGGCAAGGATATTGGAGTGGGTTGCCATTTCCTCCTCCAGGGAATCTTCTCAGCCCAGGGACTGAATTCTCATTTCTTGAATTCCAGACAGATTCTTTATCACTGAGCAAACTGGGAATATATATACATATA
>SJYQ01001967.1:10320-53212 GCA_006410935.1 Redunca redunca
TTATTCTATATATAATTATTATACAAATATTATATATATGTATAACATACATATATACTTATGCCAATGTCTTAGATATACCAGTTCTTAGATAGTATCAGTTATGAAATAAAATCAAAAGAACTGCAGAAAATACCACAAAAATGTTTCTAGAAACTAGGTTTTCTAGTAAGGAAAATTATGCATAATGCAAATATTTTAATAGTGATTGTATATAAAAATTTAAAAATAAAGAAAATATCTCATGATTAATATATATCCAGGAATTGAAACCATACATTTAAGATCATCCAACTTCATAAGTTAAAGAGAATAGACGGGACTCACAATTTTTGAGTTATCAAGAGAAATTTGCTGTAGGTGCTATATATCTGTACTGTTTTAGTATGTGAGATCTTTGTTGTAGTACAAATTGACAATATTTCAGAACATACTACCACATTATCCTTAGCAGTGTAGGACTGTTGCCAGCATCTACGTTAGAAAAGAGAGATAAATGACAAATGTGGAAATCATTATGGAGTTACTAGTTGTTTATTGGTTTAAACAAAAATGTGAACAGCATCTATTTTCTCGAGAAATCTTACTTTATCTTTTGATATTTGAACTTTGCACAGGTAGTAAATAGCTTATTTTCATTTCTGTCTCAAACAAATGTTCTCATGGCCTCTATAGATATGTTGCTACACTTGACATTCCATATAGTGTCTACCCTAAATGCACTCTTTTTTAAAATTAATTAATTTATTTTAATTGGAGGCTAATTACTTTACAATATTGTGATGGTTTTTGCAATACACTGACATGAATCAGCCATGGGTGTACGTGTGTCCTCATCCCAAACCCACATCCCACCTCCCTCCCATCCCATCCCTCTGGGTTGTCCCAGTGCACTGGCTTTGAGTGCCCTGTTTCATGCATTGAACTTGGACTAGTGATCTCTTTCACATATGGTAATATACATGTTTCTATGCTATTCTCTCAAGTTATCCCACTCTTGCCTTCTCCCACAGAGTCCAAAGTCTGTTCTTTATATCTGTGTCTTTTTTCTGTCTCGCATATGTTGTTGTTACCATCTTTCTAAATTCCATATATATGCATTAAAATACTGGATTGGTGTTTTTCTTTCTGACTTACTTCACTTTGTACAGTAGGCTCCAGTTTCATCCACCTGATTAGAACTGATTCAAATGTGTTCTTTTCAGGAGCTAGTAATATTCCATTATATATATGTACCAAAACTTTCTTACCATTTGTCTGCTGATGGACATCTAGGTTGTTTCCATGTCCTGGAAACAGTTGTACACAGTGCTGTGATGAACATTGGGGTACATGTATCTCTTTCAATTCTGGTTTCCTCAGTGTGTCAGCACAGCAGTGGGATTGCTAGGTCATATGGAGAAGGTAATGGCACCCCACTCCAGTACTCTTGCCTGGAAAATCCCATGGGTGGAGGAGCCTGGTAGGTTACAGTCCGTGGGGTCGCTAAGAGTCAGACACGACTGAGCAACTTCATTTTCTCTTTTCACCTTCATGCATTGGAGAGGGAAATGGCAACCCACTCCAGTATTCTTGCCTGGAGAATCCCAGGGATGGGGGAGCTTGGTGGGCTGCTGTCTATGGGGTGGCACAGAGTCAGACACGACTGAAGCAATGCAGCAGCAGCAGCAGCAGCTTGGCAGTTCTATTTTTAGTATTTTAAGGAATCTCCACACTGTTCTCCATAATGGCTGTACTACTTTGCATTCCCACCAATAGTGTGAGGGTTCCCTTTTCCCCACACACTCTCCAGCATTTTTTTTTTTTGCAGACTTTGTGATGGCAGCTATTCTGGCTGGCATGAGATGGTACTTCACTGTGGTTTTGATATGCATTTCTCTAATAATGAGTGAAATGTTCCCTTGGTATCTGTAATTTTCTTGAAAAGATTTCTAGTCTTTCACATTCTGTTTTCCTCTATTACTTTGCATTGATCGCTGTGGAAGGCTTTCTTATCTCTCCTTGTTATTCTTTGGAATTCTGCATTCAGATGCTTATATCTTTCCTTTTCCCCTTTGCTTTTTGCTTCTCTTCTTTTCACAGCTATTTGTAAGGCCTCCTCAGACAGCCATTTTGCTTTTTTGCATTTCTTTTCCATGGGGATGGTCTTGATCCCTGTCTCCTGTACAATGACATGAACCTCCATCCATAGTTAATCAGGCACTCTGTCTATCAGATCTAGGCCCTTAAATCTATTTCTCACTTCCACTGTATAATCATAAGATATTTGATTTAAGTCATACCTGAACGGTCTAGAGGTTTTCCATACTTTCTTCAATTTGAGTCTGAATTTGGCAATAAGGAGCTCATGATCTGAGCCGCATAGAGCACCCAGTTTTGG
The DNA here is from genome assembly GCA_006410935.1 of Redunca redunca. Lineage (NCBI taxonomy): Eukaryota > Metazoa > Chordata > Mammalia > Artiodactyla > Bovidae > Redunca > Redunca redunca. The sequence goes on from SJYQ01001967.1 coordinate 12,701, forward strand.
TTTTGCTGACTGTATAAAGCTTCTCCATCTTTGGTTGCAAAGACTAGAATCAATCTGATTTCAGTGTTGACCATCTGGTAGTGTCTATGTGTAGAGTCTTCTCTTGTGTTGTTGGAAGAGGGTATTTGCTATGACCAGTGCATTCTCTTGGCAAAACTCTATTAGCCTTTGTCCTGCTTCATTCTGTATTTCAAGGCCAAATTTGACTGTTACTCCAGGTGTTTCTTGACTTCCCACTTTTGCATTCCAGTCCCCTATAATGAAAAGGACATCTTTTTTTGCATGTTAGTTCTAAAAGGTCTTGTAGGTCTTCATAGAACCATTCACCTTCAGTTTCTTCAGCATTACTGGTTGGGGCATAGGCTTGGATTACTGTGATATTGAATTGTTTGTCTTGGAAACGAACAGATATCATTCTGTCATTTTCGCTTATTTAATTTATATGCAGAGTACATCATGAGAAACGCTGGGCTGGAAGAAGCACAAGCTGGAATCAAGATTGCCAGGAGAAATAATCTCAGATATGCAGATGACATCACCCTTATGGCAGAAAGTGAAGAGGAACTAAAAAGCCTCTTGATGAAAGTGAAAGAGGAGAGTGAAAAAGTTAACTTAAAGCTCGACATTCAGAAAAATATGATCATGGCATCTGGTCCCATCATTTCACGGGAAATAGATGGGGAAACAGTGGAAACAGTGTCAGACTTTATTTTTCTGGGGCTCCAAAATCACTGTAGATGGTGACTGCAGCCATGAAATTAAAAGACACTTACTCCTTGGAAAGAAAGTTGTGACCAACCTAGATAGCATATTAAAAAGCAGAGATTTTACTTTGCCAACAAAAGTTCTTCTAGTCAAGGCTATGGTTTTTCCAATGGTCATGTATGGATGTGAGTTGGACTGTGAAGAAAGCTGAGCACTGAAGAATTGATGCTTTTGAACTGTAGTGTTGGAGAAGACTCTTGAGAGTCACTTGAACTGCAAGGAGATCCAACCAGTCCATCCTAAAGGAGATCAGTCCTGGGTGTTCTTTGGAAGGACTGATGCTAAAGCTGAAACTCCAATATTTGGACACCTCATGCAAAGAGTTGACTCATTGGAAAAGACCCTGATGCTGGGAAAGATTGAGGGCAGGAGGAGAAGGGGACGACAGAGAATGAGATGGCTGGATGGCATCACTGACTCGATGCACATGAGTCTGGGTGAACTCCAGGAGTTGGTGATTGACAGGGAGGCCTGGAGTGCAGTGACTCATGTAGTCGCAAAGAGTCAGATACGACTGAGTGACTGAACTGAATAATGAGAGATGCTGAGCATCTTTTCATGTGTTTGTTATCCATCTGTATGTCTTCTTTGGAGAAATGTTTGCTTAGTTCTTTGACCCATTTTTTGGTTGGGTCGTTTATTTTTCTGGTATTGAGCTGCATGGGCTGTCTGTATATTTTTGAGATTAATTCCTTTTCAGTTGCTTCATTTGTTATTATTTTCTCCCACTCTGAAGACTGTCTTTTCACCTTGCTTATAGTTTCCTTCATTGTGCAAAAGCTTTTAAGTTTAATGAGGTCCCAATTGTTTATTTTTGCTTTTATTTTCATTATTCTGGGAGGTGGGTCATAGACAACCTTGCTGTGATTTAAGTCAGAGAGTGTTCTGCCTATGTTTTCCTCTAGGTGTTTTTGGTCTTGTATTCAGATCTTTAATCCATTTTGAGTTTATTTTTTTGTATGATGTTAGTGTTCTAGTTTCATTTTTTTACAGGTGATTGACCAGTTTTCCCAGCACCAATTGTTAAAGACATTGTCTTTTCTCCATTGTATATTTTGTCTCCTTTGTTAAAGATAAGGTGCCCATGGGTGCATGGATTTATCTCTGGGCTTTCAATTTTGTTCCATTGATCTATATTTCTCTCTTTGTGCCAGTACCGTACTGTTTTGATGACTGTAGCTTTGTAGTATAGACTGAAGTCAGGAAGGTTGATTCCTCCAGTTCCATTTTTCTTTCTCAATATTCCTTTGACTATTCAAGGTTTTTTGTATTTCCGTACAAACTGTGAAATTATTTGTTCTAGTTCTGTGAAAAGTGCCATTGGTAGATTGTTAGGGATTGCATTGAAATCTATAGATTGCTTTGGGTAGTATACTCAATTTCACTATATTGACTCTTCCTATCCATGAATATGGTATATTTCTCCATCTATTTGTGTCCTCTTTGATATCTTTCATCAGTATTTTGTAGTTTTCTATGTATAGGTCTTTTGTTTCTTTAGGTAGCTTTATTCCTAAGTATTTTATTCTTTTCACTCCAGTGGTTTTTGCAAGGGATTCTTATATATTAATTTTATATCCTGCAACTTTACTATATTCATTGATTAGCTCTATTAATTTTCTGGTGGTGTCTTTAAAGTTTTCTATGTAGAGGATCATGTCATCTGCTAACAATGAGAGTTTTACTTCTTTTCCAATNCTATTAATTTTCTGGTGGTGTCTTTAGAGTTTTCTATGTAGAGGATCATGTCATCTGCTAACAATGAGAGTTTTACTTCTTTTCCAATCTGGATTCCATCTATTTCTTTTTCTTCTCTAATTCCTGTGGCTAAAATTTCCAAACAATGTTGAATAGTAGTGGTGAGAGTGGGTTCCTTACTTTAGGGGAAATGCTTTCAATTTTTCACCATTGAGGATAAGGTTTGCTGTGGATTTATCATATATGGCTTTTATTAAGTTGAGGTATGTTCCTTTTATGCCTGCTTTCATTAGGGTTTTTATCATAAATGGATGTTGAATTTTGTCAAAGTCTTTCTCTGCATCTATTGAGACTATCATATGGTTTTTATCTTTCGATTTGTTAATGTGGTGTATCACATTGATTTATTTGTGAATATTGAAGAATCCTTGCATCCTTGGGATAAAGCCCACTTGGTCATGATGTGTGATCTTTTTAATATGTTGTTGGATTCTGCTTGTTATAATTTTGCTGAGGATTTTCGCATCTATATTCATCAGTGATATTGTCCTGTAGTTTTCTTTTTTGTGGCATCTTTGTCTGGTTTTGGTATTAGGGTGATGGTGGCCTCATAGAATGAGTTTGGAAGCTCACCTTCCTCTACAATTTTCTGGAAGAGTTTGTGTCAGATTCTTGTTAGCTCTTCTCTAAATTTTTGGTAGGATTCACCTGTAAAATCATCTGGTTCTAGACTTTTGTTTGTTGGAAGATTTTTGATTACAGTTTCTATTTCTATGCTCGTGATGGGTCTGTTAATATATTCTATTTCTTCCTGGGTCAGTTTTGGAATGTTACACTTTTCTAATAATTTGTCCATTTCTTCCAAGGTGTCCATTTTATTGGCATATGGTTGCTGATAGTAGTTTCTTATGATCCTTTGTATTTCTGTGTTGTCTGTTGTGCCTAAATGCACTCTTGAAAGTATAAATTAGTGGGGCAAAAAGATACAAGAGAAAGTATGAGTATTGTATTATATACAATGAGTAATATATGTATTATATATATATATATAGAAAAATTCATGTAGGCACTACACACATACACACACACACATACACACAGAGATTGGAATGCTTTATGAACAAAGAGGCTGCTAACTTTAGTTGATCTTTTTATCCAATGACCCATCTTATAGCTGAACCTACACCAAGGATCAGATTGTCAAATTGGATTCACATATTAATCTTAATAATGTTGAAGATATAGGTGATTGTATTCTTTGATGAAAAATTCTGGGAAGAGATGGGCAATTCACATGGTTCTACATTTGTGATGTGGCCCTTTAAATCAGAATAGACAGGTCTCAATTTGAGGTTCACAGGGTCACTCACATAGGGGGAGAATTTAGATTTCAATACTGCTATTTTATACTCAAGTTTGTTATATAGCATATCCTAGAGATATTTTCTTGGGAGTCAAGATTCACAGGTCCTGTTTTCTACTTACTAGGGAGAACACTTAGCCAAGAACATCCTCCTGAAGTCTTTCTCTTACTAAATATCATTGGGTTATTTACCCAGGTAACCCTCTCCTAAAGGAAATGATTAGTTCTTAAGCAGCTGGTTTAACTCTTTTCTCCTAGTAGCCTTCCGCCACCCAATAATCAATCCATAATCAATCTGTGTTACCAAGTAACACAGTGATCAACAAATATACATAGATTTGGGACATATTTTCTTCTAAGAAGTGCTTTTTAATCAAAGATAATTTTATATAATACTTTTATTCCTTAATCATTGTTGAAAAAATTTATGGGTCATGCAGTCATGATTGTATCACCACTACTTTGTAGATATCAATCATATAGAAGTCACTCAAAATTTGCTTATTCATAAAATAAATAAAAGTTTATCTAAAGGTATAATATAAAGGTCTACGGTTATGACCAAACTGAAGTTTAGGAGGAAGCACCATATAAGACAAGTGAGAAATATTATTAGATGAAAAGATAAGTATTAGCAATGTAACATTTTGCAACTATGAGCTACTTAGTATTCCAAAGAAAATAAAATGTAAAAATTATTCATCAGAGCCCTTATTAAAAAAGAAAAATCTGTATAGTAGTCCAACAAAGACAAATGTAATGCATTAGTTTTAAAAAAAACAGATGTGCAAAATTTTTATGTGTAATTATGTGTTTTTCATATATATTTTATGGTTTGTAATTTGTGAAATATTCTATTTTTCTATTTAATATTATTGTTTATTACTCATGCTTATAAACTATGTTTCAGAACAAGACAGTGATGTCACATTAATGTAACATAAATAATACTGTAAGTTAGAGTTGCAGCCAATACTCAAGCACAATTCTTGTGATTATCATGTTCTCACTATGACGCACTAACATCCATTATAAATGTGGTCATTCATACTGGCTTCCCTGGTGTCTCAGATGGTAAAGAATCTGCCTGCAATGTGAGAGACTGGTTTCAATCCCTGTGTTGGGAAGATCCCTTGGAGGAGGGCATGGCAATCAACTCCAGTATTCTTGCCTGGAGAATCCCCACGGATAGAGGTGCCTGGTGGGCTACAGTCCATGGGGTCACAGAGTCAGACACAACTGAGCAACTAAGTCCACAGCACATACTGGCTAAAATGGTTAACTCTTATAACTAAACATATCTTTTGTCACTACTTACAATTCATTACACAAAAGTATGAACAAAAGTAAATACAATGACCTAAGACTAAATTATAATAGAATTACTAATTTAGAANTCCATGGGATTTTCCAGGCAAGGGTACTGGAGTCGGGTGCCATTGCCTTCTCTGATGACCAACCTAGATAGTATATTAAAAAGCAGAGACATTACTCTGCCGACTAAGGTCCGTCTAGTCAAGGCTATGGTTTTTCCTGTGGTCATGTACGGATGTGAGCGTTGGACTGTGAAGAAGGCTGAGCACGGAAGAACTGATGCGTTTGAACTGTGGTGTTGGAGAAGACTCTGGAGAGTCCCTTGAACTGCAAGGAGATCCAACCAGTCCATTCTGAAGGAGATCAATCCTGGGATTTCTTTGGAAGGAATGATGCTAAAGCTGAAGCTCCAGTACTTTGGACAGCTGATGCGAAGAGTTGACTCTTTGGAAAGGACTCTGATGCTGGGAGAGATAGGGGGCAGGAGGAGAAGGGGACGACCCAGGATGAGATGGCTGGATGGTGTCACGGACTCGATGGACATGGGTCTAAGTGAACTCCGAGAGTTGGTGATGGAGAGGGAGGCCTGGCCTGCTGCGATTCATGGGGTTGCAAAGAGTCGGACACAACTGAGCGACTGAACTGAACTGAACTGAGTATTTTATTTTAGGAAGTTAGAAGTTCAAAAAATCTCTAGATTTTACTTGCAACAATGTATGTTATAACTTTAGAGTATTGAAAAAAAGTGACAAAATCACACTTCTACATAAATAGGTTTCCATTTCATCAAAATAAAGAAGACTCTTGTTGATAAAATATTTTTAATGATACTGATTTTTTTTAAGAAAAGTACACTATGTCAGTGATATTTAAAGTGTTATAATGTAGAATTTTAATTTTTCATTCCAATCCCATTGAACATTTGACAATGTTCAAACTAGCATATAATTGCACTCATTCCACATGTTACAAAGGTTATACTCAAAATCCTCAGGCTAGGCTTCAGCAGTACCTGAACTGAGAACTTCCAGCTGTACAAGATGGTTTTAGAAAAGGCAGAGGAATCAGAGATCATATTGCCAACATTCATTGTATCATAGAAAAAGCAAAGGGATTCCAGAAAAACATCTACTTGTATACACTAAAGCCTGTGACTGTGTGAATAAAAACAACAAATTGTGGAAAATTCTTAGAGATGGCAATACCAGACCACCTTACCTGGCTCCTAAGAAGTCTGTATGCAGGTCAAAAAGCAATAGTTAGAACTAGACATGGAACAACAGACTGGTTCAGGATTGGGAATGGAGTATCTCAAGGCTATATATTGTCACCCTGCTTATTTAACTTATATGCAGGGTACATCATGAAAAATGCCAGGCTGGATGAAACTCAAACTGGAATCAAGATTGCCAGGAGAAATATCAATAACCTCAGATATGCACATGCCACCACTCTTATGGAAGAAAGTGAAGAAAAACTAAAGGGCCCCTTGATGAAGGTGAAAGAAGAGAGTGAAATAGCTGTCTTAAAACTCAACATTCAAAAAAAAGGAGATTATGGTATATGGTCCCATCACTTCATGGCTAACAGAAAGGGGGGAAGTGGAAACAGTGACAGGTGTTACATTCTTGGGCTCTAGAATCACTGCAGCCATAAAATTAACAGATGCTTGCTCTTGAAATAAAAGCTGTGACAAACCTAGAGAGAGTATTAAAAAAGCAGAGATATCACTTTGGCAACAAAGATCCATATAGTCAGAGGTATGGTTTTTCCAGTAGTTATGTACAGATACGAGAGTTGGATTATAAAGAAGGCTTGAGTGTGGATGCTTTCAAATTTTCGTGCTGGAGAAGACTCCCAAGAGTCCCTTGGACTGAACGGGAATCAAACCAGTCAATTCTAAATGAAATCAACCCTGAATACTCCTTGCAAGAACAGATCTTGAAGCTGAAGCTCCAATATTTTGGCCACCTGATGCAAAGATCTGACTCATTGGAAAAGACCCTGATGCTGGCAAAAGTGAAAGTGAAATTGTTAGTCACTCAGTCCTGTCCAGCCCTTTGTGAATAGACTGTAGCCTCACAGTCTCCTCTTGTTCATCAGATTCTTCAAGCAAGAGTACTGGAGGGGGTTTCTATTTCCTTCTTCAGGTACTCTCCAACCCAGGCATCAAACCCATGCCTCCCACATTGCAGACAGATTCTTTATGGTTGGATCCAGCCACGAGGAAGCCCGATGCTGGCAAAGATTGAAGGCAAAAGGAATAGGGCATGGCAGAGGATGTTAGTTAGATAGCATCACTGACTTAGTGGACATGAATTTGAGCAAATTCCGGGAGATAGTGGAAGACAGAAAAGGCTGGTGTGCTGCAGCCTGTGGGGTCTCAAAGAGTCAGGTACAACTAAGCAACTGTACAAACAAGAACTAGTGATGTTGAGCATATTTTAATGTGCTTTTCTCATTTGTATATCTTTTGATCAACTTAACTCCTCACTTCTGAAATACTGTTCTTTGGAGAGCTGGAGATTATCTGTTTGTTATAGTGGTTAGAGTCCTGACGCCAGCTGTGCTTTATTGTATAGTTCCTCTCTAATAAAACTTTGTCTCCAAGAGCCCTAAGCTGGCAGAAAAGTTTACTCTTTTAGCTTTTGCCCACCATACAACATTCCAGAGATCTCAGGAGTAAAAGTAGTGCTACATTTGGAGCTATTCTAATTCTCAATCCTGCCAGAGTGATTCTCTGCCAGTTTCTCATTCTCACAGGGGAGTCTCCCTGGTTCGGCTCAGCGTAAACCTTAAAGATGATGGCTGGCTCTTTTCAGCACTTCCCTCACTAAAAAGACCTTTTCCTCATGGAACTTTTGGTTTATCTAGTCTTTATTGTGTCTCCATTTTTTTTAAAGGTTCTCATATATAGTATTTGCAAATTTTCTGTGTTTTGATGTGTGGCAGTTGGAACATTCACCATAACTTATTGAAGTTTATGCACATGTAGAAGTCAATAGTATTACTTGACATTTTTCATTCTTATTATATTTTGCTAGTATACTTGATAAATTTTCATTGAGTGTTAAGCATGTTATATTAAAAATTGTAAAAGCCCTCAATGATCTTAACTTCCAGCAGAGATTTATTTTTGCTCCTGACAAATTGTCAGAATAAATATAAATTCACCCTGATACAATATAGGTTTGACCTGATTTGAACCTGAGTTCTATCTTTTGAGAGAAGGTATATTCCCAGGTTATACATTCTCCAAGGAAGTAGCTCTTCTGTTGTTGTTCAGTTGCCCAGTCATATCCGACTCTTTGTGACTCCATGGACTGCAGCACGTCAGGCCTCCCTGACCCTCACCATCTCCAGAAGTACTTCTTTAGGGGATCCTAAAGAAAGCTTGGCTGTTGTCCAGGCCCTCTTCTTTTTAGATATTCCTGGATTCTAATTTTCTATTATTGTCAAAATTTCTACTTAGCTCCCCAGTCTTTAGCCATCATTTACGGTTGAGTTTCTCAGTCTCTTAGCTACATCTTCAGTTCAGTTCAGTTCAGTCACTCAGTTGTGTCTGACTCTTTGCGACCCCATGAATTGCAGCATGCCAGGCCTCCCTGTCCATCACTAACTCCCGGAGTCTACCCAAACCCATGTCCATCGAATCAGTGATGCCATCCAACCATCTCATCCTCTGTTGTCCCCTTCTCCTCCTGCCCTCAATCTTAGAAGCTACATCTTAGAAGCTGGAGAATTGGTCAAGAGGAAAAACAATAGTGATGGTTTGACCTATTTCTCTGATGGTACTTTTCTCTGGGAATTTTGCCCCCAAATCCCAGCTACCTTAATAGTTCTTGGGTGCCTTCAACACATTTTTTAAATTGTCATGTTATCCTTCTTTTTCTTAGTTGAGGAATGTGTCTAGTCCATCAGTGCCAAAGGCAAAGGCATACTCTCTGAACTTTTATAACTTAAGCACCGTTTCCAGGTCAATGCTACTGCTACTGCTAAGTCACTTCAGTCGTGTCTGACTCTGTGCGACCCCAGAGATGGCAGCCCACCAGGCTCCCCCGTCCCTGGGATTCTCCAGGCAAGAACACTAGAATGGGTTGCCATTTCCTTCTCCAATGCATGAAAGTGGAACGTGAAAATTGAAAATGAAGTCGCTCAGTCATGTCCGACTCCCAGAGACCCCATGGACTGCAGCCTACCAGGCTCCTCTGTCCATGAGATTTTCAAGGCAAGAGTACTGGAGGGGGTTGCCATTGCTTTCTCCAAGATCAATACCTGTACTCTAAACTGACTGTTTTAACCTACAGAGTAAGTATTGCTGTGCTTTCACATCTCAAACATATTCTTTCTCTAAATCTCACACATGTCCATTATTTTGGAATAGTCAACAGCCTTACAAATAGCTAGGAAAAGAAGAGAAACAAAAGCAAAGGAGAAAAGGAAAGATATACCCAGTTGAATGCAGAGTTCCAAAGAATAGCAAGGAGAGATAAGAAAGTCTTCCTNGAGAGATAATAAAGTCTTCCTCAGAGATCAAAGCAAAGAAATAGAGGAAAACAAAAATAGGAAAGACTAGAGATCACTTCGAGAAAATTACATATACCAAGGGAAAATTTCATGCAAAATGGGCTCAATAAAGGACAGAAATAATATGGACTTAACAGAAGCAGAAATATTAAAAAGAGGTGGCAAGAATCAGAACTATACAAAAACGATCTTCATGACCCAGATAATCACAATGGTTTGATCACTCACCTAGAGCCAGACATCCTGGAATGTGAAGTCAAGTGGGCCTTACAAAGCATCACTACGAACAATGCTAGTGGAGATGATGGAATTCGAGTTGAGCTATTCCAAATCCTAAAAGATGATGCTGTGAAAGTGCTATACTCAATATGCCAGCAAATATGGAAAACTCAGCAGTGGCCAGGAATGGAAAAGGTCAGTTTTCATTCCAATCCCAAAGAAAGACAATGCCAAAGAATGCTCAAACTACCTCACAATTGCACTCATCTCACACGCTAGTAAAGTAATGCTTAAAATTCTCCAAGCAAGGATTCAGTAATACGTTAACTGTGAACTTCCAGATGTTCAAGGTGGTTTTAGAAAAGGCAGAGGAACCAGAGATCAAATTGCCAACATCTGCTGGATGATCAAAAAAGCAAGAGAGTTCCAGAAAAACATTTATTTCTGTTTATTGACTATGCCAGAGACTTTGGCTGTGTGGATCACAATAAACTATGGAAAATTCTGAAAGAGATGGGAATACCAGACTACCTGACCTGCCTCTTGACAAATCTGTATACAGGTCAGGAAGCAACAGTTAGAATTGGACATGGAACAGCATACTGGCTCCAAATCGGGAAAGGAGTACTTCAAGGTTATATGTTGTCACCCTGCTGATTTAACTTACATGCAGAATACATTATGAGAAACACTTGGCTAGATAAAGCACAAGCTTGAATCAAGAATCCCAGGAGAAATATCAATAACCTCAGATATGCAGATGACACCACTCTTATGGCAGAAAGTGAAGAAGAACTAAAGAGCCTCTTGATGAAAATGAAAGAGGAGAGTAAAAAGGTTTTCTTAAAGCTCAACATTCAGAAAACTAATATCATGGCATCCGTTCCCATCACTTCATGGCAAATAGATGGGGAAACAGTGGAAGCAGTGGCTGACTTTATTTTGGGGGCTTCAAAATCATGCAGATGGTGATTGAAGCCATGAAATTAAAAGACAGTTACTCCTTGGAAGGAAAGTTATGACCAACCTAGACAGCATATTAAAAAGCAGAGACATTACTTTGCTAACAAAAGTCTGTCTAATCAAGGCTATGGTTTTTCCAGTAGTCATGTATGGATGTGATAGTGGGACTATAAAAAAAGCTAAGGGCGGAATTGATGCTTTTGAACTGTGGTGCTGGAGGAGACTCTTGAGATTCTCTTGGACTGGAAGGAAATCAAGTTAGTCCATCCAAAAGGAGATCAGGCCTGAGAATTCATTAGAAGGACTGAGGTTGGAGCTGAATACTTTGGCCACCTGATACGAAGAGCTGACTCAATGGAAAAGACCCTGATACTGGGAAAGATTGAACGTGGGAGAAGAAGGGGATGACAGAGGATGAGATGGTTGGATGGCATCCCCAACTCATTGAACATTAGTTTGGGTAAACTCTGGGAGTTGATGATGGACAGGGATGCCTGGCATGCTGTGGTCCATGGGGTCACAGAGTCAGACATGACTGAGTGACTGAACTGAATCTGAAACAGCCATATAGATGATTTTACAAGTAACCAAGTTCTATACTCTATATTTTCTCAGCTTCTCTTCATAAACCTCATTCCAGAGCCATACACATCAGTTCATAACCATGGCCACATCATGAATCTTTTTACCATATGGAATTTTTACACATGTAAATCTTAAAACCAATAGCCAACTTTTTGATTTTTATCTTCAGCTTGTTTACTTCCTCCATCTTGCTACATCTGGTATAAATTTCAAAGGATTTTATTGATTCTCCAATTTCCTCTATGCTTCACAATATTTTTGGAATTCGATTTCTATAATGCTAAACTTGTAACATGGCTATTAGTTGAAAGAATTCTGTTATTTTATAATAATTATGTAGAGAAGGCAATGGCACCCCGTTCCAGTATTCTTGCCTGGAAAATCCCATGGACAGAAGAACCTGGTAGGTTGCAATCCATGGGGTTGCTGAGGGTCACACACTACTGAGTGACTTCACTTTCACTTTCATGTATTGGAGAAGGAAAGGCCAACCCACTCCAGTGTTCTTGCCTGGAGAATCCCAGGGATGGAGGAACCTGGAGGGCTGCCGTCTATGGGGTGGCACAGAGTCGTACATGACTGAAGTGACTTAGCAGCATAATAATTATGAATATCCTAATGTAGATAAATTTCAAAAGTCTTCTCTCTGCTAAACTTCTGGCTAATCCTGTTGTCTTAAAATTTAAATTATGGGAGGGGGTTTAGTAAGATCTTTACAGCCTTAAGACATTCTTTTGATTTATTTCAATAATTCGTGATGGACAGGGAGGCCTGGCGTGCTGCAGTTCATGGGGTCACAAAGAGTTGGACACGACTGAGCAACTAAACTGAACTGAACTGAATAATTAATTGAAAAGTATATAACTCCTTTGCTAATGCCAGCAAGGGGGGCACTCTCCATCCCCTTTCTGATGTCTATGTCAGAAGCTTTCTCTGTTTCTTTTCTTCCTTTAATAAAATTCTGCAACACAAAGGCTCTCGAGTGATCAAGCCTTGTCCCTGGTCCTGAAGCTGAATTTTCTTCTTCGGAGATTAAGAATCTGACACCATTCATCATAAACCATCATCTTGCAGGCTTGTCTGGGATCTTCAGGACAAGGTAAGAACACTCAGAGCCCTAGTCTCTCTGCTTTCTCAGTATGCACGTTTTCTGCCTTACTTTACTAACTACAGTGTCCTTGTGTGAATGAATGACATGCCCTGCACAAAGCAAGTGATGAGCCATGCCTGCTCTGATGCTGCATAATGACTGAAGGCAGCCCCCAAAAGGCGAGACTTGATGGGGATTTATAATGAACTGCCAATACCAAGAGACACCCAAGGTCCCTGCTAGGGGAGTGACCGGAAATGGGCAAAGTGTGTGGACTGAACTTTCCTTTCTCGGTCACCTTTTCCTGGTCTGTGGGGTATTAGAATTACTAACCTAATCTGTCAAATCATAGACTCTCAAGGGATTTGTAATCCATGCCATTGCTCCGTACTTTTATGTAGACCTCAGACTATATGGATAGAAGTGCCTAGCCTTACTAGGAGTTGAAAGTTATAAGAGCATGTTTGGGAGTGAGGCGGAGCTCTAGTTCCAGAAAGGAGTCTCAAGCTAAAGGTCAGAGGCTGCCTGCCTCAGGGGCCAGCAACCTGAAAGTGAGTCTTTGTCACAGCTCTGTCTCCTATCTATGTGAACAGAAGCTCTGCTGGTGACCATGAGGTTTTTGAGGACACAGATCAGGAATTGCAGGATCTGGTCAGATTGGAAAGTCAATGGGCTTCTCCTTTGGTAGTGCTAGCTCTTAATGGACCAGAGCAGGCTCTCTGATGGCTTTTGTCTCAACTCCTTAGATATTACTTTCTGTGTAATCCATGAAAATGAACTGGAAGGATTGGCCCTAGTAGCTTGAGGACAAAAATCACTTTTTCCTTGCTGGCCAACCCTCCACCACCTCTTTTGCTATCATATATACTGGTGTGGTGACACTCAGGAAGGACATCTAGGTTGTTGTTGGTCCCTTTACGACTCACTGTTTCTACTGTGGTCAAGACTATACTCAGGAATGTGCATGGGCACATGTAATATGGATGCTTCCCTTAGTAGTCCTAGCTTGGGAAACATTCTTAGAAACTACTCTGGCAAATCAAAGATCTTTGTGGTAAAGAACTAGAAATCTGTCTTGCAAGTCTACTGCTGGTGCATCTCCACCCCGCCTCAGTGGTAGAACTGGGAGGGACGAGTAAGATGCTGGCGTTGGTAAGGGACAGACTAAGTCCGACCAGGGAAAGAAAGCTTCAGTGGGGAGTCTGTCTGCACCTCCATCTAGAGCAGGGAAGGACGCTTCCAGTGGAAAAAGCCACAGCTGTGGATGCTGCTTTTTTCTCTCTTACAGATGGGAGCTAGCTGTTCCAAAACTGTTCCTTTAAAATGTATTTTTTTTTTTTTAAATGCTGGGACAAGTTTGATTCCAAGAATTTAAAAAGGCATGCCTGATCTTCTTCTGTGATACTGAATGGCCACAGTATCCTTTGGAAAATGGGGAACACTGATCTGTTGAAGTATCTTAATTATTACTATTTTACAGCTAGACTGGTTCTGTAGAAAATAAGTGAAATGGGTAGAAGTGCCATATGTATTTGCCTTTATCTCTCTAAAAGACATGCCAGGCTTATGTCCTAAAGGTGCAGATTTGGGTGTGAAACCTTCAGCTTCCTCCTGTCCTCTACTTTGCCCCTATATCTGGGACTTCCAACTGAACAGGTTGAGAACTAGGGGTTCCAGGAGGGGTTGCCTCAGTCTTGGTAGAAATTCCAACAGTACCAATTGTGGTCAAGACTATTTAGAGAATCCAAAAAGAAAAAACAAAAAACAAAAAACACAAAAAAAAAACCCTAGAAGCCTTTCTGGGACTAACTTTACTTTATGAACTTACTTGGAGAGATGTAATGTATGTCTTGGGACAGACACTGACTCCTGACTTGAGAACTAGAGTTTTGGGGGGAGCTACTACTTTTGGAGAGAAATGGCTTGAACATGAGACAAGGGGAAAGAGGGAACATGAAATAGCCCTCCTTCCTACTAGGAGCCAAGTAATTCCAATAAGAGAGTCACTTTGTCGGATGTATTCTTGAAGGACTTAACCAAGCACATGCTGAGATTTTAAACTATGTTAAGTTGTTTGACATAGAGCAGGGAGAAAAGGAAACTCCTGATAAACTCCAAGTGTAGACTACAGGAGGCTCTCCACAAGTTTACAGACATTGATCTTGAAAGTGCAGAAGGAGGAATGATCTTAAAAGATAGATTTCTCATTTAGTCGGCTCCATATATCTGCTGTAAGTTATGAAAACAGGTGTTTGGACCAAATCAGTCTTCAGATAAACTGTTACAGCTGGCTCCGATGATATATTATGGTACAGAATATGAGGAGGAAAATAGGAGGAAAAAAAGAACCAGGCAAAAGACTGAAGCCCCAACAATGGCTGTTAGACCTGCTCTGAAACAGCCTGAGTAAAATGTCCAGAGGGACCCAGGTTAAAATAGATGGGCTTGCTATTACTGTGGAAAGGAGGGGCATCTCAAGTAGGATTGCCCTCAGGCATCCAAGCCGCCCCTGGCTCCATGACTGGTCTGTAAAGGACCACACTGGAGAAGAGACAGCCCTCTGAGGTGTAGGCCTCAGGGGTCTTACTCTCAAGGCAAATGGGACTGAAGGTGCCCTGGGGTCCCCACACAAGCCCCCATCCTAATAACTCCTGAGGAACCCTGGGTATTAATGACCATGAAGGACCAATCAGTCAATTTTCTTTTGGACACTGGGGCAACTTTCTGCTCACTAAAGACTGTGATCTGATTTCTTCCCTATCCACTACCATAATATTGGGATGAGCCAAACATTTTTATGTCAGTTATCCTTTAAGTTACAACTGGGAATTTGTGCTATGTTCAAGAGTTTCTAATCATGCCAGAGTCTCACTCACCCCTTCTGGGGACCAATATGCTAAACAAGGCCCAGGCCTCTGTTTTCATGACTATGGAACCAGCTCTTTTTAATGGCACAAACTTTAAATCCTAGTATATGGGCTGATGGAAAAACTGTGTGTTGAGCACAAAATGCTATTCCTGTCTTTATCAAACTCAATGACCCTCACCTATTTTCCCATCAAAAACAGTATCTACTAATGCCGGAGTTTAATGAATGGGCAAAATTTTACTATACTGACTTCTCATGATGTAAGTAGGATCTTAAACTCTAAAGCTCAGAGCAACAACGCTCTGTCTTTAAAGCTGCTGTATAACTCAAGGGGGTCAAAAGTTATAGGAACAGAATATCACTTACAATGTTCCTGGAGACCCCAATCTTCAGGAAAGGTTGAAAAGGCTAATGCCATTATTAAAAGACACCCATGTAAAGCTAACTCAGGAAACATAAGACAGTTGATTTAAAGCTTTACCCATAGCTTTAATGAGGGCTCAAACTGCCCCTAAGAAGAAGGGACTATCTCTATGACAGATTGTTTTTGTGCACAGATATTGTCATTGATCCTGAAGCCTTAAAATTAGCTATGTGACTCAGCTTTTAGCTTTTCAGCAGACATTACTGGGAGGTTAACTCATCACCCAGCCTTTGAGTCAAACAAGCCACTGTTTGAGCCAGGAACTGAGATGGGCCTGAGGTCTAGGTGGGCAGGCTTCTGCTGACTCCAAAAGGCTTGCTTCTGGTGACTTTTGCTAAGTCTGCCATTTGACCCTCAAGACAGTGTCTTCCTGTCCTGGACTCATTACTATGCTGCATTCCACAATTGCTGGGTCTTCGGAGCCCTCCCCTCCTCTTCAATTGAAGACTTCCCATGGTGGGTTTCTCCACTTCAAGGAAAGGACTTTCTTCAACTCTAAGAATACTTTCACCAACAACAATCATATGTGATGCTTCTTCTTGATCTGATGACATCTGCTGCTGCTAAGTCACTTCAGTCGTGTCTGACTCTGTGCAACCCAATAGATGAAAGCCCACCAGGCTCCCCCATCCCCGGGATTCTCCAGGCAAGAACACTGGAGTGGGTTGCCATTTCCTTCTCCAATGCATGAAAGTGAAAAGTCAAAGTGAAGTCGCTCAGTCGTGTCCGACTCTTAGCGACCCCATGGACTGCAGCCTACCAGGCTTCTCCATCCATGGGATTTTCCAGGCAAGAGTGCTGGAGTGGGGTGCCATTGCCTTCTCCGCTGATGACATCAAATAATCCTAAAATGGACTGATGTAACTACGAACATAATGTAACTTTCAATTCTGATTATGTATTAACTTGGTTTAATGACTTTTCGGAGGAGGCAACAGCACCGCACTCCAGTACTCTTGCCTGGAAAATCCCATGGATGGAGGAGCCTGGTAGGCTGCAGTCCATGGGGTCGCAAAGTCAGACACAACTGAGCAACTTCACTTTTTTCACTTTCATGCATTGGAGAAGGAAATGGCAACCCACTCTAGTGTTCTTGCCTGGAGAATCCCAGGGACGGGAGAGCCTGGTGGGCTGCCATCAATGGGGTCGCAAAGAGTCGGACACGACTGAAGCGACTTAGCAGCAGCAGCAATGACTATTTTGCCTTACATCTGTAACTGTAAAATGGGGTTTGTTTGTAACTATCTGAAAACTTTTAAGTTACAAATGGTTGTCCAGCTGCCTATGAGTGCCACAACCTCCTCCAACTATTACGTGTGGCCTCTGGATCAGAGACCCTCAATATGAGGGTTAAGAGAATATCTTGCCTCAACAATTTACAGACCATGCCATTCAACAGCAGAAAGTAGTTATGGAATGAAAATGATGCTCCCTTCCCCTGGCAACATAATTCTCCTAAAAGAAAAGTGGAGGGGGGGGGATGAGAGAATCATTTACCAGGCAGGTTGATAAGAAGTCCAGGGTCCCCAAGGAGGAGAAAGAGGTCTGGGGTTCTTGAAGTGGAGATACAGGTCTGGAATTCTCAAGGAGGAGGAAAGGACAAACATCATTTTCTTCTCTACAATCCTTAGACTTAGTAACATAAAACCATTTTTTCTTTAAAACTGGAGCTGATGATTACACAACAAACAATGCAGTTTAAACTCTGTACTAAGGATTACATTTTCCATGGGGATGATCTTGATCCCTGTCTCCTGTACAATGTCA
Organism: Redunca redunca; assembly: GCA_006410935.1. NCBI lineage: Eukaryota > Metazoa > Chordata > Mammalia > Artiodactyla > Bovidae > Redunca > Redunca redunca. The sequence goes on from SJYQ01001967.1 coordinate 30,285, forward strand.
GGAATCTGCATCCATAGTTTATCAGGTACTCTGTCTATCAGATCTAGGCCCTTAAATCTATTTCTCACTTCCACTGTATAATCATAATGGATTTGATTTAGGTCAGATCTGAATGGTCTAGTGGTTTTCCCTACTTTCCTCAATTTAAGTCTGAATTTGGCAATAAGGAGTTCACGATCTGAGCCACAGTCAGCTTCCGGTCTTGTTTTTCCTGACCGTATAGAGGTTGACCATCTTTGGCTGCAAAGAATATAATCAATCTCATTTCAGTGTTGACCATCGGGTGATGTCCATGTGTAGAATCTTCTCCTGTGTTGTTGGAAGAGGGTGTTTGCTATGACCAGTGAGTTTTCTTGGCAAAACTCTATTAACATTTTCCCTCTTCATTCTGTACTCCAAGGCCAAATTTGCCTATTACTCTAGGTGTTTCTTGACTTCTCACTTTTGCATTCCAGTCTCCTATAATGAAAAGGACATCTTTTCTGGGTGTTAGTTCTAAAAGGCCTTGTAGGTCTTCATAGAATCATTCAACGTCAGCTTCTTCAGCATTACTGGTTGGGGTATAGACTTGGATTACTGTGATATTGAATGGTTTGCCTTGGAAACGAACAGAGATCATTCTGTCATTTTTGAGATTGCATCCAACTACTGCATTTCAGACTCTTTTGTTGACCATGATGGCTACTCCATTTCTTCTAAGGGATTCCTGCCCACAGTAGTAGATATAATGGTCATCTGAGTTAAATTCACCCATTCCAGTCCATTTTAGTTCGCCGATTCCTAGAATGTTATTGCTCACTCTTGCCATCTCTTATTTGACCACTTCCAATTTACCTTGATTCATGGAACTGACATTCCAGATTCCTATGCAATATTGCTCTTTTTGATTCCAGAAATAGATGCTTACTTCTTGGAAGGAAAGTTATGACCAACCTAGATAGCATATTGAAAAGCAGAGATATTACTTTGCCAACAAAGGTCCATCTAGTCAAGGCTTTGGTTTTTCCAGTTATCATGTATGGATGTGAGAGTTGGACTGTGAAGAAAGCTGAGTGCTGAAGAATTGATGCTTTTGAACTGTGGTGTTGGAGAAGACTCTGGAGAGTCTCTTGGACTGCAAGGAGATCCAACCAGTCCATCCTAAAGGAGATCAGTCCTGGGTGTTCATTGGAAGGACTGATGATAAAGCTGAAACTCCAGTACTTTGCCCACTTCATGAAAGAGTTGACTCATTGGAAAAGACCCTGATTCTGGGAGGAATTAGAGGCAGGAGGAGAAGGGGATGACAGAGGATGAGTCGGCTGGATGGCATCACCGACTTGATGGATGTGAGTTTGAGTGAACTGCGGGAGTTGGTGATGGACAGGGAGGCCTGGTGTGCTGTGATTCATGGGGTCACAAAGAATTGGACATGACTGAGCGACTGAACTGAACTGAAGGATTATATAACAACAATGTATCCTGCTTGAGGACAGTTTCCCCTTCCTGAAAAACCTCTGACTAATCCTGTTATCTTAAAATATAAATTATGGAAGTGGGTCTAGTAAGATCTTTGCAACCTTAAGGCATTATTTTGATTTACTGTAATAATTAAGTAAAAGTTTTATAACTTCCTTGCTAACACCAGCATGAGGGGCACTCTCCATCCCCCTTCTGATGTCTATGTCAGAAGATTTTCCTGTCCCTTTTTATACTTTAATAAAATTCTATAACCCAAAAGCTCTGAGTGATCAAGCCTGGTCCCTGGTTCCAAAGCTAAATCTTTGGAGATCAAGAATCTGACACTGTAAGCTGTCAATGTCTTTAGAATAATATGTTTTAACAAAGTTTATGTTTACCTTTTAAACAAAGGTTATCTGGTTGCCACTTTCCAGTTCAGATACCAGGAGTCTAATGATTATGTGCATGCCAGGGTTGATGGGAAAAGTTGAGGCTACTACTGAGCATACAGATAAATCAAGCACCACAGAAAATATAAAGAAATAATTGTCAAAGAATCAGGCAGGTTTTAGACAGTATGAGACAGGCTGCATATAGTGGAAAATCATAAAGTTGGCAGGAAAGAATAGAAAGGAGCTTGTAAGTATTTTGAAATATTAGGAAATTATCTTGGAATCTTAAAAAGAAAGTCAAAGAATTGCATACCTGGAGTAACCACATAGATTTTATGGCATGTTAAGGTTATTTTTGGACAACAGAGGATGAGATGGTTGGATGGCATCACCAACTCAATGGACATGGGTTTGGGTGGACTCCGGGAGTTGGTGATGGACAGGGAGGCTTGCAGTGCTGTGGTTCATGGGGTTGCAAAGAGTCGGACATGACTGATTGAACTGAACTGAACTGAACTGAAGGTTATTTTAATATGAGTGTTTTAAGAAGACTATATGATATTATTGAGAGAAAAAAATCCTATATTTATTTTTTTCTGTTTCTAAATCCAATAAAATATCTTAAAAGACGTACAAAAGTTAGAGTTCAAAATTGATTTGTATCATCATAAGCACCTAAATATGTAAACGGAGAAGAACAGCTGAATAAAATCTAATAGCTTCATATCATAAGCTAATCTATAAATTATGTTTTCACATTGAATAAATAAATACATAATTTTCTTTTTGAGGAAATGAAAAAAAAATCTTGCAAACAGACACATATCTATTTACTTCCTCCAGCAAAGGAGTATTAGATATCCAGTAAGCAGTATAGTGGAGAAGAAAATGGAAACCCACTCCAGTACTCTTGCCTGGAACATTCCATGGACAGAGGAGCCTAGTAGGCTAAAGTCCAGGGGGTTTCAAAGAGTCAGACACGACTGAGCGACTTCAGTAAGCAGTTACAGATATCCAGTAAGATATCTAGTAAGCAGTATTAGATATCCAGTAAACAAATAATTCTGATGACTATAGGAAGCTTTTTAATTAGAAGCAGTAACTTAAGAATCTGAGATAAAATTCTCTCTGCCACTTATTAGCTATACAATAAATCCTAATTTTATAGTTTCTCAATTTTCTCTACCTGTAAGATGGAGAAAAATGACATTAATGATTGTGAGAATTAAATTCAGTACTAATAATACGTCTAATCCTATGCTTGGCACACAGTATGTGTACAAAGGAAAAACTAAGAAGTAAAAAAAAAATCCAAAAGTAATAAATGTAAATACCCTGCCGGGGTCCAGCCCCAGTGGACCCAGGGAATTCAAAGCAGGGATGGAGCTGGCGAGGAAAAACTTATTTGTTTAGAAATATAAAGAGAGATTAGGAAAGAATAGTGTAGTAGGAAAATTAGTGGAGAAAAGAGGCTGAATAACTTTGTTTACGTGGAAAACCAATAAAGTTCCAAGACAAGGAACTTGCACCGTCTAGGTAGGCCACCGGCGCCTGCTTGAATAGCGGAGGGTGCCCCGCCTTGTGCTCTCTCTTACGTGGGTCTTAGAAGCCAGGGCAAATAAGTAGACTCGGTGAGCCTCCATGTTCCAAGGGCTTAGCCTGAAAAAGAGAGGGAGGGAGACGGAGAAAGAGAGAGAGAGAGAGTCGACACAGGGGGAGCCAGATGTCCAAGAAACCAGTTCGAGAAGCTGGTCTGAGAAACTGGTCCATCCTTTATTGTCTGGGAAAGCTTTTTATACTTTTGGTTGTACATAGAGATCAATGGATAATACAAAGTTATGCAGCCTCAGCAGCCCTGACTCTTATTAAGACCAGGCTTTCTCTCTGCATACCTAGCTATATACACAAGTCTTAGGTGATTTACATTATCTTCTGGCTGGGAGGCCTATTAACATTTTATGGCCCTTTTCTGATAAGGGTCTGTCAACCAGAAAACTTATTTGCCTTAAAAGTGTTGTTCTTTCCAAAGTCTGGTGCCATTCTCATAAAGCACTAATTAAGCTTACGTTCTTACATAGCAAGGACACAACAATTTATAACAAGGAAAGAGGAGTACAGTGATTTATAACAAAGAGAAAGTTCACTAATTCAAAAGTCTAGTGTTGCCAACATCAAAACTACTATAGTCCTTTTTCTATATCCAATTACATTGATTAATATCCTTCAGGTGGCTAAAAGGTAAAGAATATGGAGGCCTGGAAGCAGTCATTGACTCAACACTGAAACCCATTACCAACATAATTCTTAGCTCTTTAGAAAAGGCTCTATATCTTTAAGATGTTTTAAGCTGTGTGCCTCTCCGTGGTTGAGGGGCTATAAACAATCGCAAGTTGTAAAAGTCCGGGGAAACCTGTCAGGCAAGTTAGAGAGCCATCAGAGGGATTTGAGCTGAGACACTCTTTTCATATGCAGGAGACCAGTTGGAGCTCTAAGGTAACGTTTTCCAGAGAGAGGTAGTCAGGGATAGCCCCCTGTTATGTCAGAGAAGTGGAAAGTGCAGTACAATAAAGCAGGCAGACTCTGGTTTTGGGAGCAGATGCTCAGGAAAATCCAAGGGTACCCCTGAGGCCTGATCTCAGCTTTTGCCTTTTGCCAGGTCCCCTTCCTCATGACCTTTGGCACGGGTAGGATTCCCCATACTGGCTCCCAGCAGTACCCAAACTGAGAAATAAGAATTATGTAGGAGAATTTGAATGAGACAGTTCATGTGTACAGGGTCATAATATCTCCTTAGATGTTATTTTTCAAAATAAGCAAAAGTGTAACACAAAAGAGTTGTAGGCTGATTTTGTTTTAGAAAATTAAAGTATCTCCTTTTTATTTTACTTAGTTTAGCCAAAATAAATGAAAACAAAAAAGGGGGGGAGGGATAACCAAGAAAGAAGTAATTATAAGGTTTGACTGAAAAAAAAGTGCTTAATTTATCTCATTGTGACATAATCTTAATATTTTTATTTGAAGAGATGTTTGTTTGCTTCTCACAAAAATTATAGTTTTTTGACTGTCCTACAAAGTAGGGATGCTAATGCTGGCCTTATATACAGAAGTGTACTCATAAATATTTAATAACCTACTTTCCAAACCAGGGAAGCAGTGATGTGTAACATTTTCTGAGCTCAATACTTTTACCACAGCTGATTTCAAGGTACAAATTTAATGTTGGCTAGTTTACAAAAGATCAGAACATTTAACAATTCTCTATCATCAGGTAGTAAAAGCTGGCTTCTATTTTTTATATCATATGGGTATGTCTTAACAATTTATAAATAGTTCATACTTATTTTGTTGAACTTACCCTCAATTTATTCCTTATGGATACCCTGTTTTCATNTTTGTACTTGAATTTTGCATCTTGGCATAGAGATTCTGATCCTTCCTCTGGCTTTTTGCAAACTTGTATTTATAATACTCTATATCTCTTTCTTTTTTGTGAAAAGTGGCAAATTAGAGCAAAACATGAAACAGGCCTTTTGTTCTCTAAAAACAAATACTTAATCCTTCCAAGATAGGTGAGAGATTGATCAAGAAGCCAAGGTTGGTATCTGAGTATGGGTAAATGATATTGCTTCATGCCTGTCTCTTGTGGTTGATATGAGTGTACAATGTGTATGCTGCCTGCTAAAGGAGTTCCTATTCTTTTTTTATTGAATTTTTGTAATTCATTAATGTGAATTACGGTCACATGACCAACTATACAATTTATTTCTAAATTATTTGCAAATCAAGCAGAAGGAACTGTGTACTGTAGAAATGGAGATTTAACCTAAGTTTCATGTATAAACATCATGAACCTTAGTCTACAAATTCAACTGAGCAATAAATATCAACTTATATTTTTTAGCACAAATGTAATATGGCCTTGAACTTTTATTAGGTTTTTTGAGAGAGGCTTCTAGAAATTGAGTCAGTTTTGATGTTTATTGAAAATTGGAGCAGATTTGCAAATCTCTAAGGTGAATGGCACTTCACTTCTCACTGACCAAATTATGAATGATTCTTTGGAATCTGATGTCAGTGCTCTTCTTTGTCTCACATAATATGTGGAAATTTTTATCAGGTCTGAGTCCTTCCAGTGACTAGAGTCTACCTACTTTGTGCTTACTATAGAACTATCCTCTGTACATGCATGTATGCTCAGTTACTAAGCTGTGTCTGACTCTGTGCTACCCTGTGGACAGTGGCTTGCCTGGTTCCTCTCTCTATGGAAATTTCCAGGCAGAAAAATGAGTGGGTTGACATTTCCTTCTCCATCTTCCCAACCCAGGGATGGAACTCGTGTCTCCTGGGATTGGTAGGCAGATTCTTACCAATTGAGCCACCTGAGAAGCATAACTATCTGGTTTAGAGTCTTTCCATTTTATTGGTCCAAGACTTCAGGAAATACTAAGTTTTTCTCTTTCCCTGACTCTCAACTCGCTAACATTGTTTGAGGCTCTCTCTATTTCTATCTATCCTTCTACTTCCCTCAATTTTTTAATCTCCCTTACTTTTTATCTTTAGAAATATTTCTTTTCACCCTGTGCTTTAGCACAATTTCTATTATGAGCTGAACCTTTGAAAAATATATGGCAGAAAAAGAAATAGCTTATAAGCAGCTTCTACTTTTGATCTCTAACTATATGTCATGGTCTGCATGTTTGTGTTTCTTTCAAATTTGAATATTGAAATCCTCTCAAAGTGATGTTATCAGTAGGTAGAGTCCTTGGGAGGTATTAAGAGTCTGAGCCTAAGAAGTGATCAGGTCATGAAAGTGGAGCTCTCAAGAATGGAATTAGTGCTCTTATAAAAGAGATTGCACCAAGCTCACTGCTCCCTTCCATCATGTAAGGATAATCTTATGTCTGATTCAAAAGAGGACCCTACCCTACAATACTGCACCCTTATCTTAGACTTCCAGCTACCAGAATTGGGAACATTAAAATTCTGCTGCTTATAAATTACCTAGTCTGTGTTATTTTTGTTATAGCAGCCCAGACATACTAAGACATTAAATTTTTCCTAAAGCAAAGGAGTACAAAATGACCTAGAAACATTTGTGGATGATGTTTTTGAATGCAAAAGTATATAGGTGAGTGAATTTGCTACTGAGTCCAAGCTTGCTCTGCTTGCTTCAAGAGAGACTAATAAATCCAAGGGATGAGATGTTAAAGCAAAGAATATGACTATTCAGAAAGCCAGCTGACTCAGAAGATGGCAGACTAATGTCTCAAAATAACTAATTTGCTGGGGACTGGATGTCAGGTTCTTTAATGGATCTAAGATGGTGGGAGGTGAGGAACCAAATTAAATGGTCATTTAATTTCTATTTGAAAATAGTTCCTAGAATGCCAAGCCACAGGCAAAGGAATGTGACAGCTTCTTTTCCTTATAGTCATTCACAGGTGGGCAGAGTCAAAATATCTCCCTGTGAGCTGAATAAAGGCTCTTTAGTTTAAGGGTCAGAGAATTCCAGAAAAATATCTACTTCTGCTGTATTGACTATGCCAAATTCTTTGACTATGAGGATCATAAGAAACTGTGAAAAATTCTTCAAGAGATGGGAATACTAGACCACCTTACCTGCCTCCTGAGAAATATGCATGCAGGTCAAGAAGCAAGAGTTAGAACCAGACATAGAACAATAGACTGGTTCCAAATTGGGAAAAGAGTAGGTCAAGGCTGTATATTGTCACCCTGCTTATTTAACTTATATGCAGGGTACATCATGTGACATGCCCTGCTGAAACAAACACAAGTTGGAATCAAGATTGCTGGGGGAAATAGCAATAACCTCAGATATGTAGATGACACCACCCTTATGGCAGAAAGTGAACAGGAACTAAAGAGCCTCTTGATGAAAGGAAGGAGAAGACTGAAAAAGTTGGCTTAAAACTCAACATTCAAAAAACTAAGATTATGGCATCCGGGCCCATCAATTCATAGTGAATAGATTGGTAAACAATGGAAACAGTGACAGAATTTATTCTTTTGGTCTCCAAAATCACTGGAGATGGTGACTGCAGCCATGGAATTAAGAAATGCTTGCTCCTTGGAAGAAAAGTTATGACAAACCTAGACAGCATATTAAAAAGCAGAGACATTACTTTGCCAATTAATATCTGTCTCGTCAAAGATTGGTTTTTCCAGTAGTCATGTATGGATGTGAGAGTTGGACTATAAAGAAAGCTGAGTGCTGAAGAATGAGTGACTGAACTGAACTGAACTGAGAAGGGGCAGGGTTCTCTGAGGCAGGCTATTATGTATGAGATTATAACAGCAAAAATGGCAAAAACAAGGGCTATAGTCAGAGCATGGAGTCAAAATTAACCCTTCCCAGTTACAGATGAGCATATAGCTATTAAAACAACATTAATGCTTCATTAAATTATCATGCTATAATCAAATTTTCATTAATTACCTATGCAGTCTCACCTGAGCTGTGAGGGCAGAAGATAAACAAGCAATTATAGTGGCATGTAATTGGTATTATGAAAAGAGAAGTAAGGTAAGAACACTTTATGAACCTGTAAATCATGTTTCTATAATACAACATAAGTCATAGAATTAGCTAAACAATGAGCTAAGCTACACAATCCCAGAAAAGACTAAAGTCAAATTCTTTTGGTCAATGGTTGCCAAACCTTATAGTCTCAGGACTTCTTTGCATTTTTACAAATGATAGAGGCTCACAAAGGCATCCTCAGCTTTGTTATGGAGAGTTATATCTGTTGATATTTATTTGCATGCTAGACATTAGAACTAAGAGAATCTTTCACATATTTTGATTAACTTGTTTAAAATAACAATGCAAATGCCATTATACTTAATATATTTTCATGGAAAAATTACTATATTTTACCAAAACAGTGATAAGAGCAGCACTTTATGACTTGCTTCAAATCTCTTCAATGTCTGGCTCAGTAGGAGACAACTGGATTTGCATGTCTACTTCTGTAGTTAATCTGCTGCAACATCACATCAAGTAGATTTTAAAAATTACACTACACACTTATAAAAGAATGAGATTAAAAAATACAAATAGAAACTAATTCTTGCTGTAGAAAACATTTTATCTCACTGACCTTTAGGAAGCAGTTTGAGAATCCCAGGAACCCAGGGCCATATTTGGAAAATAAAAGAAAATTCTGATAAGTGGAAGTAAATATAAAGAGATAGTTACTTTGTGTTTCTTGAACTACAGGTTTGACAAATTAGAGGCCTACAGCTAGATTTCCCTTCAAGTCATTATGAAAAGAAGCAGCCTTCGAAAGAAACACACTTACTTACAATCACACAGCTCTTACTCTCGTCTTCTCCCTTGAAATAAATCCTAGCTTATTACAAGCAGAAGGATTTAAATACTTCCACACTTATAAATAGCATTATTTCGCTTACACCATTCATTTCTTTGAGCTTGACTGGATTTCCAATCCTGACAGCAAGTCATCATAAAGCATTCACAATTGGTATTGTTACCTAAACTGTGATGGAAAAATTTAATGATAGTTTAGTAGGAACACTTAAGAAAAGTGTAGGGATTTGATGGGAAGACTACATGACTTCTACTGAGATCTGAATAGATGGTTTTACTAAAAATAATTATTCACAGTGAATTTGTAAAAGGTGTTATAGTACTTATCTTTAACAGTGTGGAATGAATACAAGAGGTGTCAACCTGGTATATTCAGTTTTGAATTTAAAGCAAAAACTAGAAATTTCTGAGAAAACTGTAAACCATTAAACAAAAACTACTACTGGCCACCAAGACCAGTCTAATTACCACTGGTGGAAAAAGGCATCATTTTACATAATGTATTTATTTCAATAATTATGCTGAACATGATAAAATGAACTAAGCTTGTAATGAAATCCACTGAAGTGTATAAAAGTGTTCCAGCCAATGTCAGTCTAAACTATCAAATATAAATTCTGAATTGGGAAATACTCAGAAGCAACTGAAAAATAATTCCTCATTCCCCAGCACTTCTGAATATGATAATCTCAAAGCAATTCCTTGAGTGCTTGTCATTCATGTCTTGTATACTAACTCCCATTTTATGTCAATTATTGTTTTAAAAGATAGATATCAAGATTTCTACTGCATGAACAAGTAATTAACAAATATTTTTAATGACTTGGAAACAAAATATGACAGAGCTCAGCCCCTCAAGTAGTTCATAGTATAGAAAAAGACACTAAGGTAAATATACAGTTGCATAAATGATATATATATAGATATGCATAGAAGCAGAGAGAATAGAATAAGTCATTCTGTGTTGAGGAGAATGGCACAGAGAGAATTCAGAGGAGTGAAATATGAAAAAATAAAAAAAAAACAACCTTGAATTAGCCATTATACATTATCTAGCACAAATAGGAATTTATTTTTTTCTTAGTGTGGTTTGTTTGCAAGATAGGCAGAAAGTCTGGACCAGAAATGTTGACAAAAGACAGCTGTGATCAGCATACAACTCTATCCTAAAGGTTGAAAAATATTTGGATAGTGGGAATGTACTGAAAGCTTTCAAGCAAGGAAATGACAAGATTCATTGAGGGTAAATGAAACTGAAATAAAAGGTAGTTGTAGAAGGCACTAATTTATTTACTTTTGCTCACAATTACCCAAAGTCCCCTTGATTATAATTCACAGAAAAGCCAGACAAATATTGACTCTCGCCATACTCTGACATCAAGGAGCAATGCATATGTCCTAGTTTTGAATAATAGGGTCTTTCTATTGAGGTAAATATTGGCCAGGTAAATGTCCTCAACAGGACATGATACACTGGCAATGCCCAGCAGTGGTAGTAGCCATTGATAGCAGTGGCTGTACATCCAGCAATGAAATCTCAGAATATGTCTATGGCATAGTCTCTTTTATGTTATCAACAGCTCAGCAGTCCTTAGCTCCTGGCCACATCTTCCTATTAATTCTCTGAAGTCTCCTGTAATTTTTTTTCATTTTTTGCTCGTATTCATTAGCCAGAGTAGTTTTCAACTGCTTAAAACCATGAACTCTTACTATTAACAGGTAGACCAGGCACTAAATAAAAAGTGGGAAAGAATGCTCTGTGAGCATTGTGATGTTTTAGATTGATTATCAACAAATTTCAAAGATCAGAGACATGTTGGGGAGTACTTAAATCACACTATTATGATAACATTGGTGCTGTAATAAAATGGCTCCAAAAATAGAATGTGAATTTTTGTAAGCAGCTCCTGATGTGACAAGGGTCTGTCTAGTCAAAGCTTGGTTTTCCCAGTAGTCATGTATGGATGTGAGAGTTGGACTATAAAGAAAGCTGAGCACTGAAGAATTGATAATTTTGAACTGTGATGTTGGAAAAGACTCTTGTCAGTCCTTTGGACTGCAAGGAGATCAAACCAATCAATCCTAAAGGAAATCAGTCCTGAATATTCATTGAAAGGACTGATACTGAAGCTCCAATGCTTTGGCCACCTGATGCAAAGAACTGACTCTTTGGAAAAGACCCTGATGCTGGGAAAGATTGAAGGCAGGAGGAGAAGGGGATGACAAAGGATGAGATGGTTGGATGGCATCACTGACTCAATGGACATGAGTTTGAGCAAGCTCTGGGAGTTGATGATGAACAGGGAAACCTGGTGTGCTGCAGTCCATATGGTGGCAGAGTCAGACACGACTAAGGGACTGAAATGACTGAACTGATGTGAACCATAAGTTTGAAATTTGGAATTTAAGTAAATTCATAAATTCCTAACTCCACTTTAAGAAAAGTAAATTCAGACTCTTTAAGGTTGAACATTATATGGAAAAATTCAAATACTGCATTATACTTCCACAAATAACCTCTGCTGCTGCTGCTAAGTTGCTTCAGTCGCGTCCAACTCTGTGCCACCCCATAGACGGCAGCCCACCAGGCTCCCCTGTCCCTTGGATTCTCCAGGCAAGAACACTGGAGTGGGTTGCCATTTTCTTCTCCAATGCATGAAAGCGAAAATTGAAAGTGAAGTTGCTCAGTCGTGTCCGACTTTTCGCGATCCCATGGACTGCAACCTGCCAGGCTCCTCCCCTTGGGATTTTCTAGGCAAGAGTACTGGAGTGGGGTGCCATCGCCTTCTCCACAAATAACCTCTACTGGGCCTCTATTTCATAAAGTGTTATTATTATTCACATGTGCCTCGCTGTTATGTAGACATTAAGGGTTTGGAAGTTAGAAATCTTGCTTGCTTATTTTTTAATACCTGGTCCCAGAATTTTCAGGAATCTAGAGAGTGTTCAAACAGTGTTGCTGATTCATAATATGAATTTTCCCTGGTACCTAGTATCTAAAACTTTTACAATCTTGCATCTGCTATTATCAAACAGGTATGATATGTACAAATTGATTCACTATCTCTGTAAATTCTGTTTCTCAGCTCGAGTTGTTGAGTTCCTTATTCTGAGAAAGTCCAATGTAGTTCATATGAAAAACAGTGTTTTGTTTTCCCTGAAAAGAGTTGTAATGTGTGAGAGCTCAGATGCTCAGTCATGTCTGACTCTTGGATAAAGTCAGTGTGATAAATGATTCAGTAATTCCTTTCAAAGATTGCAAGACTGTATTTGTTGTATTATAACAGTGATGAATCACACTGAGTACTTCTTTCATAAGGAAAGTTACATACATATTAATGGCCTTATGTGTTATGAGGCAAGCATATTATACCTTATTATATACAAGAGAAATGTGATTTGACTAACAGTAAAACCCAGTGTTCAGTACCATGGCACTCTAAATGGAGTTTTTACTGTATTACCATTTTTATTTGCATTTATAAAAAAATCCCAACATTTTCCAATATGATTCACCTATTTTCATTGTAATAAATCTTTTTACCAGTAACAAGGAATTATGTACAGTTTGGTTTTGCATTTATGAATAATAATTTAATTTGAATACATGTAAAAAGTTAAGGCTTGGAGCTCATCAAACTTGAATATGCACATTTAGCCAGAGTATCATCTCAAAAAAACAGTTTTTGAATGACCCAAACCACATCATGTATATTAAAGCTTTGCTGTGCATTTTGCATCTTTGATAGAAAAGATTTTGCCTTGAAAACTTGGCAATTCACATTATCATAAAATACACACTATGCAAAACACTACAAAAATAATGTGCTGTCTGGCCTTTTTGGCAATACACATATATAAATGTGTGCTGTCATTGTATTACATGTCAGCACATTTGGTAAACTGAATTTTTGCATGATGATATTTAATTTCAGGATACAGATGACACCTACCTTGTACACTTCTCCATAAGAGCACAGAATTGCTTTATTGGCAAACTCATTTGGATAAGAAGATGTTTGCAGTGCAAAGTTTCTCTCACTTACATCCTAATAGAATGTTATGCTTTAAATCCATATTGACTTTGCTAATGTTGAAAAAGTGCTGTATTAAATAACTTATGAGCTTGTTTGCATAAGTTAAATCATTAGCTTCTTTTCCAGGAAGCAGATCTATAATTATAAATGACTCATGTATTTTCCATTTCTTAAAACATCCAAGAGAAGTAGCAAGGACCCACACCAAAAAAAGAAAGAACTGTATCAGCTCATGTTTCCACAAATACTTCTAGATAAATTATGGCATAGCTGAAATCACATTGACCCATCCATCTGACAAGACTTTGCTAATAATGCATTTGTGCTACTTGCTAGTTTTAGCAAGCAACAAAATATCTCTGAACTTGTATTATTCAACTGGCACAATAGCATTAAGAGCAATTATTTTGTAGAATTATTCTGAGGATCACGTCTGTAAAATATCTCACATGATTTGAATGCTAATAAATAACTTAAAATAGACTAACTTTACCTCTAACAATTTCAGTGCAGTTTTCATTAGTGGTAATACATTTTGAAATTGTTTATTTTACCCAAACTGTAAATAAATGAGTAAGCTAGGCATATTACTCTCACTATGGTGTTATCATTTCTGCATAACAGAATGTCCATGTTTTGTTATGCTTTGTTTGATTATAAGTGTAAGGCTTAAGGTTAAGTTCTAACTTTGTGGTTCCTATGTCATCAGAAATTAGCACCATTCTTGGTACAAAACAGATATTCTATAAATGCCATTGCCTGTAAAGACAATTCTCTTTCTTTACTTTTAACATTCAGTTCAGTTCAGTTCAGTTCAGCTCAGTTACTCAGTTGTGTCCGACTCTTTGCGACCCCATGAATCGCAGCACGCCAGGCCTCCTTGTCCATCACCAACTCCCAGAGTTCACTCAGATTCATGTCCATCGAGTCAGTGATGCCATCCTGCCATCTCATCCTCTGTCGTCCCCTTCTCCTCCTGCCCCCAATCCCTCCCAGCATCAAAGTCTTTTCCAAAGAGTCAACTCTTCGCATGAGGTGGCCAAAGTCCTGGAGTTTCAGCTTTAGCATCATTCCTTCCAAAGAAATCCCAGGGTTGATCTCCTTCCGAGTGGACAGTTGGATCTTCTTGCAGTCCAAGGGACTACGTTAAGGTCTGGTAAAACACTTAACGTATAAGAAAGGAAAACAAAACAAATACATTTTGAAAAAGACAACAACTGACCTGCTACTCTGGCAAATAGCATTTTCTCAGACCTTTCAATTCAAGTACTATACTTACAAAATGAAGAGTATTCTTCAAAGGAGCTCAGAAGCCCTAGTGCATAAAAGGGATTTATTGCTTCAATTGGAATTTTTACAAGGTCAATGGGGAGAAAGAAAAAAAAATCCATTTTTTACTAATATCTACAAACTTTATCTGTTAAGGAATAGTTTAAGTAGAAAACTACATTTTCCAAAAGAGCTAATAGATGTGTATGTTAGAAATGTAAGTGAAAAAGAATGTGACAATACCTTAATGAGGGATTCCACAGGCTAGAGTTAGTTTATTGGGTAGAAACCTCCTGAAATGTGGTTAATATACTCAATATTCAGCAGAATTACAGTGTTACCAGCAAAATAAATCAAGAAAAAAAAAAATTCCAGGTACTTTAGATAGAACCATTTCCTATTTGACATCCAGGACTCCACTTTCTGGGGTTACTCAGAAGGTAAAGAATCTTCCTGCAGTATAGGAGACTGGGGTTTGATTCCTGTGTCAGGAAGATCCCTTGGAGAAGGAAATGGAAACCCACTCAGTATTCTTGCCTGGAGAATCCTATGGACAGAGGAGCCTGATGGGCTACAGTCCATGGAGTGGCAAACAGTCAGACATGACTGAACAACTGAAGCTCTAGTGTGTTCCCTGAACAAGGAAGAAGTTTCAGGTATGCCTGTGCTTTGAATAAGATTTCTGGTTTTCTAGATTCTGTGTCACTGTTGTAACAAGTGAAAAAGGAGTCCTAGAATTCTGCATCCTTCCAATAAGGTCTTAACCAACCCTTTCCTGAAACAATCTCAACTAACCCACTCTAGAACCATCTATAAGAATAAGATTTAATCCTTTGATCACCCTTTATGTAAATTCCATCAAGATACCCAGGATTACTAACTTGTTCTACATACTCTCTATTGCCTATTCTCCAAGAGTGCTGACTCCATCCATAGTCATTCTTCAATTCCTGACACCACTTCAATATAATTTCTAGAACTCTTAATATCAGCAGTAAAATCTTAAAACTTTATTGTTTTAATTTTATTTTAAATTGGGGGATAATTGCTTTATAATACTGTGTTGGTTTCTGCCATGTATGTATCAATATGAATCAGCCATAGATATACATACGTGCCCTTCTTCTTGAACCTACCTCCCCTCTCCTACCCCATCCTATCCCTCTAGGTTTCAGCCTAAAGTCCTCTTCAACATCTTGATGACTTTTTGCACCCTGATCACTAAGACAGAGGCTACATTTCTGTTGCTCACTATCATTTCCAGACCTTTTTTTCTCATTCTTCCCTAAAAATCTGAAATGTTTCTTTAACCACCACTTTGGATCCCTTGATCATTGTAAATTCTGGCTCACTATTCAGTTCAGTTCAGTCGTTGTGACCCCATGGACTGCAGCATGCCAGGCTTCTCTGTAATCCCTCCTAAAATAGTTTTTTAGCAGTTCCAGTACCAAGATAGTTTATATTTCAAGCACTTTCACATTTCAACTGTCTTGATTTGTGCTCCCTTCAATGATTTTGCTTGCCTACCTTTCTTAGCAATACATTGCTATTTTTATTCACAGAACTTTCTCAATCTCACATTACTTTAATCTCAATTTCGAGTCCCCTAAATTCTAACCACAAATTCCTAATAGTTCACTCTCCCAAGCACTTTAACATTTCTTTCATACCAACCATCCTTATTAATTGCTTTTCAACCCTCTTATCTTTTTACTTCCCTCCTTTCTAGCTTGAAGGAGGATTAATTATTATAATTATTTCCTTTCAGACAACCTCAGTTCCCTCGGCCCTTTTTTGCTACTTCTTTCACCTGTCAAAACCATAACCCTAAAAAAATAATTATGCTGACTGTTCTCATTTTGAAATCATAACCACAAACCTCAAGTGGCTCTTTAATGATGTGAGCAATCATATTGCATTTCCCTTTCAATCTCTCTCTCACTCGCTTAGACTTCAATTTTGTAAGTTCTTCAGTTTGATCAAGCTTGGAGCTTCTCTTTTAAAATGTCAAAATTATTTGATAACGTTGTGTCAATTGAAGTTGGAAAATGGAAGTTAGAGTAGATCTTGTAAAAGTTCACATTTACTCATCCACTTAACTCTATGGTCACTCTCCAATTTATTCCTCTTGTCAGAGATAAATTGCCCTTGTTCCTAAGTAAAGCCAAGCTTTCTGCATGTGTTATTTGCTGTTCAGTTGCTCAGATGTGTCTGACTCTTTACAACTCCATGGACTGCAGCATACCGGGCTTTCTTGGCCTTCACTATCTCCCAGGGTTTGCTCAAACTTATGTCCACTGACTCAGTGATACCATCCAACCATCTCATCCTCTGTTGCTCTCTTCTCCCCATGTCCTCAATCCTTCCCAGCATTAGTCCTGTCCAATGAGTTGGCTTTTTGCATCAGGTGGCCAAAGTTTTGGAGCTTCAGCTTCAGCATCCATCCTTTCAGTGGATATTCAGGATTGAGTTCCTTTAGGATTGACTGGTTTGATTTCCTTGCTATCCAGGGACTCTCAAGAGTTTCCGCCAGCACCACAGTTTGAAAGCATCAATTCTTTGGTGCTCAGTCATCTTTATGTGTATTAGATTCTATTTTGTAACATATTTTAATGAATATACCTCCAGCAAGTCAACCACTACTTTTGCATCATCAACATTAACTTTCATTTGGATAACTCCTATCAGATAACAAAAGCTTTTCTTCTCTCCATTAAAAACAATTTAAAACCTTTCTTAACCCTACAGTTTTCTCTATTTGCTGTCTCATTTCTTAACTTCCATATAGAGCAAAATTTTCTCCTCTTTCTTTTCTACTTTTCTCTTATAAAGATTTAAAATTTAGATATTATTTACACAAAATATAAAATAAATGTATGGTTTAAAAATTATTTTAGAGGCTTCCCTGAAAGTCCAGCGATTAAGAGTCCATGCTTCCACTGCAGGGGCCAAGGATTTGATTTCTGGTCAGGGAACTCAGTTCCCACAAACTGTGTGGTGTGGTGGAAAAAAAGAAAGAAAGAAAGAAAATTTTAGCGCAAACTAGCTTATGACTACACGTATCAGGGAATAGAAATTAACCAGATACTCAGAAACCTGCTAGGGTAGCCTCTCAATCATAAAGCATTCCTTTCATCGCCAGTCGATATCCAATGCAGGATGCAGGATGCAGGATGCTTGGGACTGGTGCAAGGAGAGGACCCAGAGGGATGGTATGGGGTGGGAGGTGGGAAGGGATTCATGTTTGGGAACGCTTGTACACTCGTGGTGAATTCATGTTAATGTTTGGCAAAAGCAATACAGTAATGTAAAGTAAACTAAAGTTAAAATAAAAATTAAAAAAAAAAAAGAAATTGCCAATATTTGATTGGAGGGTTTAAAAAAAAATAAAAATAAATAAAAGTTATTTTTGTTTTGATCCTGATTATAATCAATTTTTAAATTTCTCTTAGACAGTTTTCTATTCTTTTTGAATTATTGGCTTGCACTCATTCTCTATAGAAACACTGTTTTGAATTTTGTCAATGGCTTCCATGTTGCTAAACCAATGAGCCCTCATCTTAGTTAATGGATTATTATTTGACTATTAACTATCTACTTCTTATACACCACATTCTCTTTTCTTCCTTATTCTTCTTGCACCTCATTCTCCTTTATTGTTTATTTTTATCTTGCTGAATTTTAGTACTATTATTATTAAAAACATCTGATAGAAAGATACCTTCTCAAACTTTTAAGTATTCAGTACAGTTTTGCTAATCATATGTACACATCATTGTATAGAGATATACAGAATTTTTTCATCTTGCTTAACTCAAACTCTATGCTCACTGAACAGCAAGTTCCCATTTCCCTCCAATTCCTGACAACTGTTATTTACTTTCTGCTTTTATGGACTTAACTATTTTAGCTCCCTCATATAAGTGGAATTATGCACTATTTCTCCAGTAACTGGCTTACTTCACTTAGCAATAAGTCTTCAAGGTTTACCTATGTTGTGCATTGTGGGATTCCCTTCTTTCTCAAGACTGACTTTTATGACACTACATGTATATACCACATTTTCTATATCAATGTATCACTGGGGAATATTTAGATTGCTTCTACCTCTTGCTATTGTCGATAGCACTGTAGTGATCATGGGACTGCAAACATCATTTCAAGATCCTGCTTTCAATTATTTTGGATAAATACCTAGAAGTGGTATTGCTGGATTATTTTCTGAGGAAAATCATTTTATTTTCCTTAACAGCCACAGCATTTTAGAGTCCCAAGAACAATGAACAATTCTTTCACATCTTCACCAGCATTTGTTACTTTTTAAAATGATGACCATCACAGGTATGAAGTGATATCTCATTGTGACTTTGATCTTAATTTCCTTGATAGTTAATAGTCAAGAGTTTCTCTGATAGCTGTTGCTCATTTGTATGTCTTCTTTACAGAAATGTCTACTCAAGGTCTTTGTACATTTTTTAATTGAGTTATTGATTCTGGGGTTATCAATTATTATTGAGTTGTAGGAGTTTGTTGTTTATTTTAGATATTAACGTTGTTTCAGATAGATGGTTTGAAAATATTTTCTCTGATTCTGTAGGTTCCCTTTTTATCCTGTTGTGTTTTTTTTTTTCTTTCTGCCCAGAATCTTTTAAGTTTGATATATTTCAATTTATTTATTTTTGCTTTATTTGGCCTGTGCTCTGGGTATCAAATCCTAGAAGCCATTGCTAGAAGCTTTTCCTTTATCTTTTCTTCTATAAGTTTTATAGTTTAGGGTCTCATATTTAAGTTTTAAACCCACTTCAAGTTTATTTTTGTGAACAGTGTAAGGCAAAGGTCCTATCTCATTATTTTGTATGTGCCTATCCAGTTTCCCATTACCATTTGTTAATGAAAATGTCCCTTCCCCATTATGTATTATTGGCATCCTTATTGAATATCATCAGACCATATGCATGGGTTTTTTTCTAAGTTCTCTATACTATTTCATTGGTCTGTATACCTGACTTTATGCCAGGACCCCACTGTTTGATTATGTACATAATATGCTTACATAAGATCTAAAATTATATAATATGTATGTTACATAATGGGTTTTCATAATATGTTTTGAAGTCAAGAAAAATGAGAACTCTAGTTTTCTTCTTCTTTCTCAAGATTACTTTGGCTATTTTTGGTTCTTTGTGGTCCCATATGAGAAATAGGATGTTTGTATATTTCTGTAAAAAAAAATGCCAATGATATTTCTATATATATTCCATTCAATCCATAGATCAGTTTGGATGATATGAACATTTTAACAATATCAGTTCTTTCAATTCCTCAACATGTAGTTTCTTGCCAGTTTTAGTTTTGTCACCCATATTTACAATATTTACAGTTTTCAGTGTACATATATTTCACTTCTTAAGTTAAATTTAAGTGTTATGTCTTTTTTTAATGTTTCAATATTCATTTGTTTATTTCATAAGCATTTATTTAATATTTACTGTATTTCGAAGTCTTGACTATGAACTGTGAATATTATGAGGCAGACAGATACAAGCAATCATGGATCAACTTTAGGCTGGAACAGCTATCAGTTCAGTTCAGTTCAGTTGCTCAGTCATGTCCGACTCTTTGTAACCCCATGAATTGCAGCACGCCAGGCCTCCCTGTCCATCACCAACTCCCGGAGTTCACTCAAACTCACGTACATTGAGTTGGTTATGCCATCCAGCCATCTCATCCTCTGTCGTCCCTTTCTCCTCTTGCCCCCAATCACTCCCAGCATCAGAGTCTTTTCCAGTGAGTCAACTCTTCGCATGAGGAGCCAAAGTACTGGAGTTTCAGCTTCAGCATCATTCTTTCCAATGAAATCCCAGGGCTGATCTCCTTCAGAATGGAGTGGTTGGATCTCCTTGCAGTCCAAGGGACTCTCAAGAGTCTTCTCCAACACTGCAGTTCAAAAGCATCAGTTCTTCGGTGCTCAGCTTTCTTCACAGTCCAACTCTCACATCCATACATGACCACAGGAAAAACCATAGCCTTGACTAGACAGACCTTAGTCGGCAAAGTAATGTCTCTGCTTTTCAATATGCTATCAAGGTTGGTCATAACTTTCCTTCCAAGGAGCAAGTGTCTTTTAATTTCATGGCTGAAGTCACCATCTGCAGTGATTTTGGAGCCCTAAAAATTAAAGTCTGACACTGTTTCCCCATCTATTTCCTATGAAGTGATGGAAACAGATGCAACAGGTATAGTGTCAAGCAAAGTGCAAAGTACAAAATGGCGAACAGAGAAGAAACTGATTAGCTCTGTGCTTGGGGGACTAAAAGAGGGTAGGGACAGGCCTTATGGGGGCAGAAAGGCTTGAGCAAAGTCTTGGAACCAAAACAGTTCATGTGCCTAGTTGACAAAGGGAAGGATATGGGAAAACAGTCAGGAGACCTTCTGGTGTGTGCAAAGACTAGAACCAGAGACAGCATGGAGATTCCATGTGGGGGAATAGGAGGAAATGGTACAGGAATAGAAGGCTAATGCCAGAGGAAAGAAAGACCTTTTATACCACACTCAAGACCTTAGTGAAGTCATAAAAGGATTTTAGACAAAGGAATGATGCTTTAATTCATAATCAGTGTTCTAAAATGAATAGATATGAATATTTGAATTGGTAGGTAAAGTAGATAGATAGATATAAGATCTATTAGCACACAGTTTTCCATTCAGATAAGCTGGTCTGATTAAGATGCATGTATTTAGTTGCTCAGTCAGGTTCAACTCTGTGATGTCATGTACTGCAACCTGCCAGGCTCCCCTATTAATGAGATTCTTCAGGGAAGAATACTAGAGTGGGTTGCCATTCCTTTCCCCAGGGCATCTTTCTGACCAGGGATCAAACCCAGGTCTCCCACATTGCAGGCATATTCTTTACTGTCTGAGCACCAGGGAATGAGATATATATGAACATGCTAAGGCACTTCAGTTGCGTCCAACTCTTTGCCACCCCATGGACTGTTGCTTACCAGGTTTCTCTGTCCATGGGATTCTCCAAGTAGGAATACTATGGTGGTTTGTCATGCCCTCCTTCAGGGGATCCTCCTAACCCGGGGATCAAACGCAAGTCTCTATGTCACTTGCATTGGCAGGCAGGTTCTTTACCACTAGTGCCACCTGGGAAGCCTGTTAAAAACAAAGAAATGAAGCATAAACCTGATAGCTCCTTTCCTTAGTGAACATAAGTGTCTCTTCACTTAGTTGTTTTTCTTTTTTCTAATTTTTATTTTATACTGGAGCATAGTTGTAACAACATTATGTTGTTTCACATGTATAGCAAAATGTTTCAGTTTTCAAATTCTTTTCCATTTAGGTTGTTACAGAATATTAAGCCTCATTTCCTATGCTATACCATAGGTTCTTATGGGACTGACATATACATATTGTTGTGATTATTATTTATATTGATGCTATAGTAAATGTGATTATTTTCTTGATTTTCTTTCTGTGTAGCTCACTGTTAGTATATAAAGACACAACTGAGCTTTCTATGTTGATTTTGTATCCTGAAACTTTGTTGAATTCATTTATTGTATATTACACTTTTTTTGTGAAAATCTAAGGATTCTTACAAGAGAAGACTCTACACATAGACATCACCAGATAGGCAATACCGAAATCAGATTGATTTTATTCTTTGCAGCCAAAGATGGAGAAATTCTATATAGCCAACAAAAACAAGACCAGGAGCTGACTGTGGCTCAGATCATGAACTCCTTATTACCAAATTCAGACTCAAATCTAAGAAAACAGGGAAAAGCGCTAGACCATTCAGGTACGACCTAAATCAAATCCCTTATGCTTATACAGTGGAAGTGAGAAATAGACTTAAGGGACTAGATCTGACAGATAGAGTGCATGATGAACTATGGAATGAGGTTCATGACATTGTACAGGAGACAGGGATCAAGACCATCCCCATGGAAAAGAAATGCATAAAAGCAAAATGGCTGTCTGGGGAGGCCTTACAAATAGCTGTGAAAAGAAGAGAGGCAAAAAGCAAAGGAGAAAAGGAAAGATATAAGCATCTGAATGCAGAGTTCCAGAGAATAGCAAGAAGAGATGAGAAAGCCTTCTTAAGTGATCAATGCAAAGAAACAGAGGAAAACAACAAAATGGGAAAGACTAGAGATCTCTTCCAGAAAATTAGAGATACCAAGGGAACATTTCATGCAAAGATGGGCTTGATAAAGGACAGAAATGGTCTGGACCTAACAGAAGCAGAAGATATTAAGAAGAGGTGGCAAGAATACACAAAAGAACTGAATAATAAACATCTTCACGACCCAGATAATCATGATGGTGTGATCACTCATCTAGAGCCAGACATCTTGGAAAGTGAAGTCAAGTGGGCCTTAGAAACTATCACTATGAACAAAGCTAGTGGAGGTGATGGAATTCCAG
>SJYQ01001967.1:53318-85089 GCA_006410935.1 Redunca redunca
TATGGATGTGAGAGTTGGACTGTGAAGAAGGCTGAGCACCGAACAATTGACGCTTTTGAACTGTGGTGTTGGAAAAGACTCTTGAGAGTCCCTTGGACTGCAAGGAGATCCAACTAGTCCATTCTGAAGGAGATCAGCCCTGGGATTTCCTTGGAAGGAATGATGCTGAAGCTGAAACTCCAGTACTTTGGCTCCTCATGCGAAGAGTTGACTCATGGAAAAGATTCTGATGCTGGGAGGGATTGGGGGCAGGAGGAGAAGGGGACGACGAGGATAAGATGCCTGGTTGGCATCACTGACTCAATGGACGTGAGTCTGAGTGAACTCCGGGAGTTGGTGATGGACAGGGAGGCCTAGCGTGCTGTGATTCATGGGGTCGCAAAGAGTTGGACACGACTGAGTGACTGAACTGAACTGAAGAATTCTTACTTATCAGACTACATACTGTGTAAACAGAAATTATTATACATTTTTTTTTCTGATTCAGTTCAGTTCAGTTGCTCAGTCGTGTCCAACTCTTTCTGACCCCATGAACTGCAGCACACCAGGCTTCCTTGTCCATCACTAACTCCCGGAGTTTACCCAAACTCATGCCCATTGAGTTGGTGATGCCATTTAACCATCTCATCCTCTGTCATCCACTTCTCCTCCTGCCTTCAATCTTTCCCAACATCAGGGGCTTTTCAAATGAGTCAGCTCTTCACATCAGGTGGCCAAAATATTGGAGTTTCAGCTTCAACATCAGTCCTTCCAATGAACACCCAGGACTGATTTCCTTTAGGGTGGACTGGTTGGATTTCCTTGCAGTCCAAGGGACTCTCAAGAGTCTTCTCCAACACCACGGTTCAAAAGCATCAATTCTTCTGCACTCAGCTTTCTTTATAGTCTAACTCTCACAGCCATACATGAATACTGGAAATTTAGAATGTTTTATATTTTTATGGTTTAATTGCTCTATCTAAGACTTTCAGGACTATGCTGATTAAAAGTGAGAAGAATGGAAATATTTGCTTTGTTTCAATTTTCTAGGAAAAATTATTGAGTATTTTATTAGCTGTGGTCTTTTCACATATGACCTTTATTATGCTTAGGTACATGAGTGCTTAGTTGCTTCAGTCATATCCAACTCTTTGCCACCCTAGGGACTGTAGCCTACCAGGCTCCTCTGTCCATGGGTATTCTCCAGGCAAGAGTACTGCAGTGGGTTGCCATACCCTTCTCCAGAGGATCTTCCCAACCCAGGGATTGAATTTGGGTCTCTTGCACTGCAGGCAGATTCTTTACTGACTGAGCCACTGCTTGTTGACAGTTTTTATCATGAACGGGTATTGAATTTTGTCAAATTTTACTACTTCTATTACTTTTTGTCCTTCATTTTATTAATGTGATATATCACATTTATTGATTTTTGTATATTGAACCACACTTGACCCCATGGATAAATTCCACTTGGTCATACTATATAATTTTATTTAATTTATCTTGCTATTAATTTGCTAAAGATTTTTGCATCTTTGACCAATACAGGAGTTAGAGGCACTGACGCTCCATGCAGTTGAAAATTTATGTATAGATTGTAATTCCCCAAATTCTTAACTACCTGTAGC
This sequence comes from Redunca redunca, assembly GCA_006410935.1. Lineage (NCBI taxonomy): Eukaryota > Metazoa > Chordata > Mammalia > Artiodactyla > Bovidae > Redunca > Redunca redunca. The sequence goes on from SJYQ01001967.1 coordinate 54,926, forward strand.
CTGTTTGACTGTAAACCTTACCCAATAAATAAGCAGTTGATTAATATGTGTTTTGGAAATTCCCTGTGGTCCAGTGGCTATGATGTTGCACTTCCACTGCAGGGGGCCTGGTCAGGGAATCAAGATCCTTCAGCTAGTGAGGCAAAAAAAAAAAAAAAAAAAAGATCATGTTTTGTATGTTATATGTATTATATTCTGTATTCTTAAAGTAAGCTAGAGAAAAGAAAATCTTATTAAGAATTCCATAAGGAAGAGAAAATATATTTACAGTAGTGTATTGCTCTTATCATACTTCCCTGGTGGCTCAGATGCTAAAGAATTCACCTGCAATGCAGGAAACCCTGGTTCAATCCCTGGGCTGGAAAGATTCCCTGGAGGAAGGCTTGGCAACCCACTCCAGTATTCTTGCCTGGAGAATCCCCACTAACAGATGAGCCTGGAGAGCTGTAGTTCATGAGGTTTCTAAGAGTCAGACATGACTGAGCGACTAAACACAGCACAGCATTGCACTTATCAATATCATTAAGTTTACGCGGTCTGCTTATAAACAATACCGTAAGTTTACATGGTCTGTCAGCATCTGTATCATTATTTTCTTATATGATACAAAACACTGTAGATGTTTCAAGCATTGCTAGCACTAAACATCGGAAATGAAAATCTACTGTGAAAAAGAAATTCATATTTATTTACAGGTCTAAGAATTCATGCATTGATAATGTGGAAACAGCAATATGATTGTTTATGGTAGTCTAGTGTAATCTATTAGACAGCTGTAAGGTAGCCTAGCCTATACACTAATGAAGGAATCTTTATAAAATTTTTATATCATACAGCATTACAGTCATTTTCATAAGAAAGCATGGGAAGCCTTGTAATATTTTTTAAATCACTTACTTGTGATCATAGGCTAATATGCATTTTCTCCAATTGCAAGAGAGAGGCAAATCTGTATGGCAATGTAATTCTTTGAAAGTAAAGTATAAAGCAGTAAAAACTAACATATTATTAATTTTTTATTAAATATTACTCACATTATGCTTATGTAAAGATAAGCCATCCACCTCAATACACACCTTGCAAAGAATGTTCTACAAGATGAAATCTTTGGCAATGACAATGATAATGACACAAAAAAGTCTCATACAGTTCTTGTGGTAGAATTATTAGATTTATACTTGAAGATGCTCACACACATACACAATAGATAAGTTTATTAACTATACATCATTCATTAAATAGAAAAGGATCATCATAAAAGTCTTCATTCTCATCATCTTCACAGTGAGTAAACTGAGGAGGAGAAGGGAGAGGAAGGTTGGGTCTTAGTACCTCAGGGGTGGCAGAAGCATACAAAGTGGAGGAAATGGAAGGGGAGGCAGGCATACTTAGTGTAACTTTAAGAAATAGACTGTAATTGCCTTCTGACCTTTTTGCCTTGTCATTTCTGTTCAAATGTTTCTATACAACACCAATCCTTTTTCCATTGTCTGCTCAAGTTTCAGCGCCCATATCATAGAAAGGTTCATATTATAACACAAGTCAAAAGCAGTCTTGAATAATTAAAAGTCTTGCACCAGATTGTCTAATGTTAATTTGTTTCCTGATGTTACTTTCCTTCATCATCTGGCACTGGTTTAAAAACACCCATTTCCATCAAGATATCTTCTCTTAGTTCCTCTGGTATAGTGTCCATTGGCTCTTGCATTTCTCAAGATGCCTATCTTGAAATCCTTCAGCCGCCCACCCTGCACCCCCCGCTTTTGCCATATCCACAGCGCTTTCACTGTTTCCTTGGTTGGCTCTATCACAAATTGTGTGAAATCATGCACAGCATCTGGGCACAGTTTTCTTCAGCATGAATGTATTGTTTCAGACTTGATGGTTTTCACAACTTTTTTCTAACAATGATATAATCTTTCCAGTCTGTTTTTGATGTTCTTTATTAGGGTTCTCTTCCATAATGTTGGCAATCTTTTTCATTAAACACCATGTGTAATGAGCCTCAAATATCCTTATGACTCCCTGATCTAGAATCTGAAAAGTATGGGGTATGAATAGACAGCTTCCATGTCATTGGTTTGAACACATGGATTTCTGGATGGTCAAGGGTATTGTCCAATATTAAAAGAACTTTGAAAAGCAGTCCCTTACTGGCAAGGGACTTCCTGACTTCAGGGACAAATATCAATGAAACCATCCCAGTAAAAGGGCTCAAATTGTCCAGAACTTCTTGTTGTACAACTAATAAACTGGCAACTGGTGTTTACCTTTTTCTTTCGAAGCTCAAATGTTAGAAGCTTTGTAGATAAAGGCAGTCCTGATCATAATCCAGATTCCACATGTCCAAGAACAAAGTTATCCTATCCTTTCCTGTCAACTGAGAGTAGAGAGAGTTTTATCTTTCTTTTTAAACTGCATAATGTTTGTGTCTTATTTGTTTTGTCTTATTGCACTAGATAAGACCTCCAGTTTAGTGTTGAATAGAGGTGGTAAGAGTAATCATCACTGTCTTGTTTTTGATTTTAGGGAAAAAATTCAGTCTTTTACATTAAATATGATGTTTACATAATATATATTTTGTAGATGATCTTTATCAGCTTAAGGGCATATCCTTCTATCCCTTGCTAGAAATTTCAATCCTGAAGAAAGTGTTAACTTTGTCAAATGCTTTATCTTCAGGTATTGAGATGACTATATTATTTTTTTATTGTGTTATTAATATGGTGATTATATTGATCTTTAAATACTAAGGAATGGTATCTTACTGAGATAAACTCTACCTGATCCTGATTTTCAGTTCCATTCAGTTCATTCACTCAGTTATGTCTGACTCTGTGATCCCATGGGCTGCAGCACGCCAGGCTTCCCTATCCATTACCAACTCCTGGAGGCTGCTCAAACTCTTGTTCATTGAGTGGGTGATGCCATCCAACCATCTCATCCTCTGTTGTCCCCACTTCCTCCTGCCTTCAATCTTTCCCAGCATCAGGGTCTTTTCCAATGAGACAGTTCTTTGCATCAGGTAGCCAAAGTATTGGAGTTTCAGCTTCAGCATCAGTCCTTCCAATGAATATTCAGGACTGATTTCCTTCAGGATGGACTGGCTTGATATCCTTGCAGTCCGTTTTTGATCATTGTAGTCCTTGTTTGATCATTTGCAAGTCCTTGCATCACAACTGAGCAAACTACAATTTTGGTCTTGGTAGATGCACCCAGTACAGCAGGGGACAGGATTACCAAGCGCTTACGTAACCCCTTCTAAAGTTAATTAGAGAGAATGGTTCTCAAGTTAAGCATAAAGATAACTAAAAGAAAAAGTTTTCTCTGAATAAGAGATAAAGTAAGATTTATTACACCATTTTTTCTTTTTTAACATGGCCTGAATTCAGCCTGAAAAGCATTTGTTAGTTATTTTTGTACTTATTAAGGATATCAGTTTTGAGGTTTCTGTTTTGTTATGTCTTTGTCTTTTTTTTTTTTTTTTTTAAGTTAGGCAATATACAATCAAGCTGGTTTGTACATATTCTTTCCTCTTCTCTTATCTATGAGTTTTGATAAATTGATGTTAGCATTTTCTTAAACATTTGATACACTTTATCACTGGAGCTATATAGAATTGAAGTTTCCTTTGTGGAAAGATTCTAAATAGGGGATTAAATATTTCCATTAAGTGGTGAATATATAGGTTTTGACATTATCTTTTACTTACTTTTGGTAAGTTGGTGACTTTAAATATATCTATTTCATCTAAAGTTGTCAAATTTGGAAAATGTTGTTCTTGATATCCTCTTATCATATTTTAATGAGATGATATTGAGAGGTTGTTGTTGAATCACAAAGCCAGGATTCTTGGCCCCCGGAGGAGAAGAATTCAATCCGGGGCCAGAGACCAGGCTTGATAGCTCAGAGCTTTTGTGTAAAAAAGTTTTATTAAAGTATAAAGGAGATAGAGAAAGCTTCTGACACAGGCATCAGAAAGGGGCAGAAAGAATACCCCCCTGCTAGTCTTTAGCTGGATGTTATATAGTCACCAGCAGTCTGTTAATGAAAGAAAGGAATGTCTAAAAACTTAGAATGGCATCAGGCCCCTCACCCATAAGATGTGTTTTGGGATAATCTTGGCTCCAAATGGTTCATCTTGGGCCATAAAAGGATTAACTTGAATCTTGAAGAAGGGCAGAGCAACATACAAATAGTGTCATTTACATAGATTAGAGGAACAATATCAGGACTATAACATACTGGTTTATCAAGTAAGTTCTGAGCCCAAAAGGTTGAACCGACTTGAAGACAGAGTTTGGGGTAAATGCATAGTACATTAGCATAGCTTAAGATAAATATTTCCATAAGAAAAATGCAATGGTTAACTTCAAGTGAAACCAGGTGTCATTATGGCAACACAGAATTTTAAGAGAAACCTTCTTTTAAATTTGTATAGAGAAGGAAAAAAAAAATCACTAGTTTGTTTCCTCCTGCCTCTTAAGGGAGATAAAAATGTCTGACACTTGCAGGCTATTTCCTCCATTTGGAGACCCCTGGCCTTCCTGCCTGTTACCCTCTCAATATCTAGTGATATTTCTTTATTTATACTAAAAATGTTGATGTATTTGAAGAAAAATAGACTTTCTCTAATTTTTGCTTGCTTCCCTTTTTATTTGAGTCTGACTTTTATCTTTATAAAATTCTTTTTTATCTACTTCAGTTCAGTCGCTCAGTCATGTCCTTTTTGTGACTCCATGAATCACAACACACCAGGCTCCAAAATTATGACAGATGATGACTGCAGCCAAGACATTAAAAGACACTTGCTCCTTGGAAGAAAAATTATGACAAAAGGAGACATCACCTTGCCAACAAAGGTCCATATAGTCAAAGCTATGGTTTTTCCAGTAGTCATGTACAGATATGAGAATTGGACCATAAAGAAGCCTGAGTGCTGAAGAATTGATGCTTTCTAACTATGGTGCTGAAGTCTCTTGAGAGTCCCTTGGACAGCAAGGAAATCAAACCAATCAATCCTAAAGAAAAGCAGCCTTGAATAATCATTGGAAGGACTGATGCTGAAGCTGAAGCTCCAATAATTATAGTCACTTGATGTACAGAGCCGACTCATTAGAAAAGATCCTCAGGCTAGGAAAGATAGGGCAAGAGGAGAAGGAAGTGACAGAGGATGAGATGGTTTGATGGTATCATCGGCTCAATGGACATGAGTTGGAGCAAACTTATGGAGAAGGTGAAGGACAGGAAAGCCTGATGGTCTGCAGTCCATGGGGTTGCAAAGCGTTGGATAAGTCTTACCAAGTGAACCACAAATGCCTATATATATATATTAAGATATTTATTATAATAAATTATCTCATGTGATTATAGAAGCTGAGAAGTCCCACCATCTGCTATCTATCAGCTGGAGAATCAGAAAAGTCTATGGTATAATTTCTGTTCATGTTCAAAGGCCAGGGAACCAGAAGAGCTGAATGTGTAAGTTCCAGCCAGAGTTCAGGAGAATATCAAAGTCTTAGTATGAAAACACTTGTGTGGAGAGAACACCTTTTGTTCTATTCAGGCCTCCCAACACATTCAGAACCCTCCCACCACACTCTTACCTCCCCTCCCCTCATACACACAAAGGAAGGGAAAGTTGCTTTCTGAGTCTTGCCTATTCAGATGTTAATCTCATCCAGAAACACTCTCACAAGTGTACAGAATAATGCTTTTTTTGGCCATTCCCTGTCCCAGTCAAATTGAAAGAAAATCATTTTTCATTGCAGAGCCCCTAAGAGAGGTAATGGTAATAGCTCTTATTAATTCCTTGGTGGTAACACAAGCATAAGATCAGGAGACATTATTACAATATATTACCTTATAAATAAATTTTTAAATTAATTGATTTATTTTAATTGGAGGCTAATTACTTTACAATAGTTTAGTGTTTTTTGCCATACATTGATACAAATCAGCCATGGGTGTACATGTGTCCCCCATCCTGAAGCCCCCTCCCACCTCCCTCCCGATCCAGTCCCTCCTGGTCATCCCAGTGCACTGGCCTTGAACACCCTGTCTCATGCATCAGACCTGGACTGGCTATCTATTTCACCATTTCACCTATGGTAATATACATGTTTCAATGCTATTCTCTCAAATCATCCCACCCTTGCCTTCTCCCAAAGAGTCCAAATGTCTGTTCTTTATATCAGTGTCCTCTTTTTAGCTGTTTTATACATAGGGTCATCATTACCATCTTTCTAAATTCCATATATTTGCATTAATATACTGTATTGGTGTTTTTCTCTCTGACTTACTTCATTCTGTATAATAGGCTCCAGTTTCATCCACCTCATTAGAATTGATTCAAATGTGTTCTTTTTAATAGCTGAGTAATATCCCATTGTGTATATGTACCACGGCTTTCTTATCCATTCATCTGCCGATGAATATCAAAGTTGCTTCCATGTCCTAGCTATTGTAAACAGTGTTGCAATGAACAATAGGGTACACTTGTCTCTTTCAATTCTGGTTTCCTCCGTGTGTATGCCCAGCAGTGGGATTGCTGGGTTGTGTGACAGTTCTATTTCCAGGTTTTTAAGAAATCTCCACACTGTTAGCCATAGTGGCTGTACAAGTTTGCATTCCCACCAACAGTGTAAGAGAGTTTCCTTTTCTCTGCACCCTCTCCAGCATTTATTGTTTGTAGACTTTTTGATGGCAGCCATTCCGACTGGCATGAAATGGTACATTATTGTGGTTTTGATTTGCATTTGTCTGATAATGAGTGATGTTGAGCAGCTTTTCACGTTTGTTAGCCATCTGTATGTCTTCTTTGGAGAAATGTCTGTTTAGTTCTTTGGCCCACTTTTTGATTGGGTCATTTATTTTTCTGGTATTCAGCTGCATGAGCTGTTTGTATATTTTTGAGATTAAGTCTATGTCAGTTGCTTCATTTTCTATTGTTTTGTTCCATCTTGAAGGCTGTCTTTTCACCTTGTTTCTATGTCTTCTTTGGAGAAATGTCTGCTTAGATCTTTGGCCCACTTTTTGATTGGGTCGTTTATTTTTCTGGTATTCCACTGCATGAGCTGTTTGTATATTTTTGAGATTAAGTCTATGTCAGTTGCTTCATTTTCTATTGTTTTGTTCCATCTTGAAGGCTGTCTTTTCACCTTGTTTATAGTTTCTTTTATTGTGCAAAAGGTTATAAGTTTAATTAGGTCCCATTTGTTTATTTTTGCTTTTATTTCCATTACTCTGGGAGGTGGGTCAGAGAATCCTGCTGTGATTTATGTCAGAGAGTGCTTTGCCTATGTTTTCCTCTAGGAGTTTTATAGTTTTTGGTTTCTCATTTAGATCTTTAATCCATTTTGAGTTTATTTTTGTGTATGGTGTTAGAAAGTGTTCTAATTTCATTCTTTTATACGTGGTTGACCAGTTTTCCCAACACCCTTTGTTAAAGAGATTGTCTTTTCTCCATTGTATACTCTTGCCTCCTTTGTCAAAGATAAAATGTCCATAGGTGTGTGGATTTATTTCTGGGCTTTCTATCTTGTTCCATTGACCTATATTTCTGTCTGTGTGCCAGTACCATACTGTCTTGATGACTGTAGCTTTGTAGTATAGTCTGAAGTCAGACAAGTTAATTCCTCCAGTTCCATTCTTCTTTCTCAAGGTAGCTTTGGCTATTTGAGGGTTTTTGTATTTCCATACAAATTGTGAAATTATTTGTTCTAGTTCTGTGAAAAATACCATTGTTAGCTTGATAGGGATTGAATTGAATTTATAGATTACTTTGGTTAGTATACTCATTTTCACTATATTGATTCTTCTGATCCATGAACAAGATATATTTCTCCATCTATTTCTGTCATCTTTGATTTCTTTCATCAGTGTTTTATAGTTTTCTATATATAGGTCTCATAAATAATTTTTAAGACCTCTGATGTACATTCTAGTTTCACCTCTCTTTTTGTAGTCATGTGGTATCAGGCAAAGTAAAAACAAAAATTTTGTGACCAGGAAGATTTAACGGCTTACCTCATAGAACCATTGTAAGCACCAAATTAGATAAGATTTGCTTCATGAACTTGGTAAAAATATATATTATTATTTTTTTACTTGACAATCAAATGCTTATGTGTTCATTATAAGTATAATTATCTATTGCCCTATAATGCAATGAATTGTAGCCCTTAAAAATTCAAAAGCAGAGACATTACTTTGCTGATTAAGGTCCGTCTAGTCAAGGCTATGGTTTTACCTGTGGTCATGTATGGATGTGAGAGTTGGACTGTGAAGAAGACTGAGCGTGAAGAATTGATGCTTTTGAACTGTGATGTTGGAGAAGACTCTTGAGAGTCCCTTGGACTGCAAAGAGATCCAACCAGTCCATTCTAAAGGAGATCAGCCCTGGGTGTTCTTTGGAAGGAATGATGCTAAAGCTGAAACTCCAGTACTTTGGCCACCTCATGCAAAGAGTTGACTCATTGGAAAAGACTCTGATGCTGGGAGGGATTGGGGGCAGGAGGAGAAGGGGACGACAGAGGATGAGATGGCTGGATGGCATCACTGACTCGATGGATATGAGTCTGAGTGAACTCTGGGAGTTGTTGATGGACAGAGAGGCTGGTGTGCTGCGATTCATGGGGTTGCAAAGAGTTGGATACGACTGAGCAACTGAACTGAACTGAACGTTTAATATATTTTATACCTTCTTAGTGTTATCTGTGACATAACCTTATTAAAATACTGTGCAATTATTTTTGTGTTAATATGCCCCAAAGTAACCCTTAAATAGAACAAAAGGAGAAGCTTGAACTCACCATAATTAAAAAAAAAAAAGATATAATTAGACAATAGATAATCTATGAGCAGAAGATTATTACCTCAGGCCTGGGCCTGTCCCTGATTAATTATTCAAATAGTTTTCAAACGTATCCCCTACTAGAACCATCTAATCATGTCTAATAGTATGCTGCTACTGCTAAGTTGCTTCAGTCATGTCCGACTCTGTGTGACCCCAAAGACGGCAGCTCACCAGGCTCCCCCATCCCTGGGATTCTCTAGGCAAGAATACTGGAGTGGGTTACCATCTCCTTCTCCAATGCATGAAAATGAAAAGTCAAAGTGAAGTCACTCAGTCGTGTCTGACTCTTCGCAACCCCATGGACTGCAGTCTACCAGGTTCCTTGGTCCATGGGATTTTCCAGGCAAGAGTACTGGAGTGGGGTGCCTTTGCCTTCTCTGCCTAATAGTATGGGATAGTATTAAAATACTTAACATATCCATATTAGATATTAAGCCATGATGTATTCTTTTATTATTATTATTTATTTTTTTAAATTTTACTTTAAAATACTGTATTGGTTTTGCCATACATTAACATGAATCTGCCATGGGTGTACATGAGTTCCCAATCCTGAACCCCCCTCCCACCTCTCTCCCCATATCATCTCTCTGGGTCATCCCAGTGCACCAGCCCCAAGTATCCTGTATCCTGCATTGAACTTAGACTGGCAATTCATTTCTCACATGATAATATGCATGTTTCAATGCCATTCTCCCAAATCATCCCACCCTTTCCCTCTCCCACAGAGTCCAAATGTCTGTTTTATACATCTGTGTCTCTTTTGCTGTCTTGCATATGGGGTTATCATTACCATCTTTCTAAATTCTATATATATGTGTTAGTATACTGTATTGTGCTCTTAGGGTAGTCAAGACCATAGGTTCATTGTGTCAGCACAAACAACAGTTTCACAAAGACTTTGAGTTTGGTACTTTTGCAAAACACTACCATACATTGGTCCTAAGAGACTAGGAAATCTAAAGACTCTTAGTTTACAATCAGATTTTTAACTTTCTTAAATATTTTACCAATGCATATTTAGTTGTACGCATAAGTAAACATTTCACTTCATATTCAGCTTGAAATTATGTGTTAATATTCTGAAACTTAAGAAAATACAAACTTACTGTCAAAGAAAACTTTGAAATATTTACTTCTTTTATTAGAATAGAGCTATTCTAGTGATTTCCGTTTTCTTTTCTTTTAGTGTGGTTGACTGAAATGTGCTCTCTCAGGAAGACTTGTTATTACTGTTTATGTATCTTTTCATCTGCTAGGCTAAAAGCTCCTGGCTAGTAGATAGCACACCATTCAATATTCCTGGCCTATTCATTAATCAGGTGTTTCTAATGGAATGAATTCTCTGGACAAGTTGGACAATAAAATTAGATGAATAGGGTAAATAAAATAATTGGCAAACAGAGTGAACCAGTGTAGGGAAATCAGAGGTTCAGAATATCATACTTTACTGTTTGAAGTATCATTTCTCAGCTAGCATTCTACAAAAAAAAAAAAAAAAAAAAAAAAAAAATAAAAAAAAAAAAAAAAAAAAAAAGATAGTGACCTCAAAATATAAACAAATGTTCCCTTACTAGAATTTCTAATCAAATCTTGGAATTGAATAACATTATGTAAATTTCTTTGATACGTTATTGCAAACACAGCTAATGTAATGTAACTTTGAATTTACAACATGTAAGATAAAGTAGTAAAAGTTTCTCAGATTTCTTTCCTACAAGGTATACTAATATTCTGCAAAACATATTTTTAAAACTGGGTAGAAAAAATGTTAAAATTTGTAAGGCATTTTCTTTGTACCTTAGGCATTTTCTAGAGCACACAATTCTACTAGCGATAAGAGCTTCAACAAATGTTTCTCAATAAATCACTTCATACTCTTCTCCAGCACACACACACACACACACACACACATCCACCACTATTTCACTGAAGCCAACACTGACCTGCTTCAGGAATATTTTCTCAACATTCCACATTGAGGTAAATGCTTCCATACTCATCAACTCTTAACTTTCCAATGCTAACAATTATTTTGTTCAGTTCAATTCAGTTCAGTCACTTAGTCATGTCCGACTCTTTGCGACCCCATGAATCGCAGCACGCCAGGCCTCCCTGTCCATCACTAACTCCTGGAGTTCACTCAGGCTCATGTCCATCGAGTCAATGATACCATCCAGCCATCTCATCCTCTGTCGTCTCCTTCTCCTCCTGCCCCCAATCCCTCCCAGCATCAGAGTCTTTTCCAGTGAGTCAACTCTTTGCATGAGCTTGCTGAAGTACTGGAGTTTCAGCTTCAGCATCATTCCCTCCAAAGAAATCCCAGGGCTGATCTCCTTCAGAATGGATTGGTTGGATCTCCTCGCAGTCCAAGGGACTCTCAAGAGTCTTCTCCAACACCACAGTTAAAAAGCATCGATTCTTTCATGCTCAGGTTTTTTCAGAGTCCAACTCTCACATCCATACATGACCACTGGAAAAACCATAGCTTTTTAAAAAAGCTATTACCACTATTTTATTATTTTATATGAGCTACTCTTTTTAATAAAATATATTTAAAACTCCATGGCTGGAATATGGTCTATATTTTTAATAGCTTAAGCCTTTGTACCTCAGTTCAGTACAGTTCAGTCGCTCAGTCATGTCCTTCTTTTTGCGACTCCATGAATCACAGCACGCCAGGCCTCCCTGTCCATTACCAACTCCCTGAGTTCACTCAAACTCATGTCTGTAGAGTTGGTGATGCCATCCAGCCATCTCATCTTCTGTCGTCCCCTTCCTCTTGCCCCTAATCCCTCTGAGATCAGGGTCTTTTCAATGAGTCAACACTTTGCATGAGGTGGGCAAAGTATTGGAGTTACAGCTTCAACATCAGTCCTTCCAATGAACACCCAGGACTGATCTCATTTAGGATGGACTGGTTGGATCACCTTGCAGTCCAAGGGACTCTCAAAAGTCTTCTCCAACACCACAGTACAAAAGCATCAATTCTTCAGTGCTCAGCTTTCTTCACAGTCCAACACTCGCATCCATACATGACCACTGGAAAGACCATAGCCTTGACTAGTCAGACCTTTTTTGGCAAAGTAATGTCTCTGCTTTTTAATATGTCATCTAGGTTGGTCCTAACTTTCCTTTCAAGGAGTAAGTGTATTTTAATTTCATGACTGCAATCGCCATCTGCAGTGATGTTGGAGCCCAAAACAATAAAGTCTGCAAAGTTTCCACTGTTTCACCATCAATTTGCCATGAAGTGATGAGACCAGATGCCATGATCTTCATTTTCTAAGTGTTGAGCTTTAAGCGAACTTTTTCACTCTCCTCTTTCACTTTCCTCAGGAGGCTTTTTAGTTTCTCTTCACTTCCTGCCATAAGGGTGGTATCATCTGCATATCTGTGGTGATTGATATTTCTCCCAGCAATCTTGATTCCAATTTGTGCTTCTTCCAGCCTAGCGTTTCTCATGATGTATTCTACATATAAGTTAAATAAGCAGGGTGACAATATACAGGCTTGATGTACTCCTTTTCCTATTTGGAACCAGTCTGTTGTTCCATGTCCAGTTCTCACTGTTGCTTCCTGACCTGCATACAGGTTTCTCAAGAGGAAGGTCAGATGGTCTGGTATCCCATCTCTTTCAAAATTTTCCACAATTTATTGTGATTCACACAGTCGAAGCTTTGGCATAGTCAATAAAGCAGAAAGAGATGTTTTTCTGGAATTCTCTTGCTTTTTCCATAATCCAACGGATGTTGACAATTTGATCTCTGGTTCCTCTGCCTTTTCTAAAGCCAGCTTGAACATCTGGAAATTCATGGTTCATGTACTGCTGAAGCCTGGCTTGGAAAATTTTGAGTATTACTTTACTAGCATGTGAGATGAGTGGACCTGTGCAGTAGTTTGAGCATTCTTTGGCATTGCCTTTCTTTGGGATTGAAATGAAAACTGACCTTTTCCAGTCCTGTGGCCACTGCTGAGTTTTCCAAATTTGCTGGTATATTGAGTGCAACACTTTCACAGCATCATCTTTCAGGATTTGAAATAGCTCAACTGGAATGCCATCACCTCCACTAGCTTTGTTAGTAGTGATGCTTCCTAAGGCCCACTTGACTTCACATTCCAGGATGTCTGGCTCTAGGTGAATGATCACAACACTGTGATTATCTGGGTCATGAAGATCTTTTTTGTACAGTTTTCTGTGTATTCTTTCTACTTCTTCTTAACATCTTCTACTTCTGTTAGGTCCATACCATTTTAGTCCTTTATCAAGCCCATCTTTGCATGAAATGTTCCCTTGGTATCTCTGATTTTCTTGAAGAGATCTCTATTCTTTCCCATTCTGTTGTTTTCTTCTATTTCTGTGCTTTGATCGCTGAGGAAGGCTTTCTTATCTCTCCTTGCTATTCTTTGGAACTCTGAATTCAGATGCTTATATCTTTCCTTTTCTCCTTTGTTTTTCACTTCCCTTCTTTTCACAGCTATTTGTAAGGCTTTCTTTGACAGCCATTTTGCTTTTTTGCATTTCTTTCCATTGGGATCGTTTGATCCCTGTCTCCTGTACAATGTCACAAACCTCCATCCATAGTGCATCAGGCACTCTGTCCATCAGATCTAGTCACTTAAATGTATTTCTCACCTCCACTGTATAATCATAAGGAATTTCTTAAGTCATACCTGAATGGTCTAGTGGTTTTCCCCACTTTCTTCAATTTAAGTCTGAATTTAGAAATAAGGTGTTCATGATCTGAGCCACAGTCAGCTCCTGGTCTTGGTTTTGCTGACTGTATAGAGCTTGAACATCTTTGGCTGCAAAGAATATAGTCAATCTCATTTCGGTGTTGACCATCTGGTGATGTCCATGTGTAGAGTTTTTTTTGTGTGTTGTTGGAAGAGACTGTTTATTATGACCAGTGTGTTCCCTTGGCAAAACTCTATTAGCTTTTGCCCTGCTTCATTCCATACTCCAAAGCCAAATTTGCCTGTTACTCCAAGTGTTTCTTGACTTCCTACTTTTGCATTCCAGTCCCCTATAATGAAAAGGACATCTTTTTTGGGTGTTAGTTCTAAAAGGTCTTGCAGGTCTTCATAGAACCGTTCAACTTTAGTTTCCTCAGTGTTACTGGTTGGGGCATAAACTTGAATAACTGTGATATTGAATGGTTTGCCTTGAAGAAGAACATCCTGTCATTTTTGAGACTGCATCCAAGTACTGCATTTGGACTCTTCTGTTGACCATGATGGCTACTCCACTTCTTCTAAGGGATTCTTGCCCACAGTAGTAGATATAATGGTCATCTGAGTTAAATTCACCCATTCCAGTCCATTTTAGTTCACTGATTCCTGGAATATGGACGTTCACTCTTGCAATCTCCTCCTGTTTGACCACTTCCAATTTGCCTTGATTCATGGACCTGAAATTCAGGTTCCTATGCAATGTTGCTCTTTAGAGCATCGGACCTTGCTTCTATCACCAGGCACATCCACAAGTGGGTATTGTTTTTGCTTTGGCTCCATCCCTTCATTCTTTCTGAAGTTATTTCTCCACTGATCTCCAGTAGTATATTGGGCACCTACTCACCTGGGGATTTCCCCTTTCAGTATCCTATAATTTTGCCTTTTCATACTGTTCATGGGTTTCTCAAGGCAAGAATACTGAAGTGGTTTGCCATTCTCTTCTCCAGTGGATCACATTCTGTCAGACCTCCCCACCATGAGCTGTCCATCTTGGGTGGCCCCAGACAGCATTGTTTAGTTTCATTGAGTTAGACAAGGCTGTGGTCCATGTGATCAGATTGGCTAGTTTTCTGTGATTATGGTTTCAGTGTGTCTGCCTTCTGATACCCTCTCGCCACACCTACCATCTTACTTGGGTTCTCTTACCTTGGATGTGGGGTACCTCTTCACGGCTGTTGCAGCAAAGTGCAGCAGCTGCTTCTCACCTTGAACGAGGGGTATCTCCTCACAGCCGCCCCATTCCCTGACCTTGGATGTGGAGTAGCTCTTCTCGGCCCTCCTGTGCCTGCGCAGCCACTGCTCCTTGGACAGTGGGTTGCTTTGTATATAGTGGCTTATAATTAAAGGTTGAAATGCATAGGGCAATGGACATAGAGGCAGAGTTAATGTTGAATACAATTTGCAACTTGACAGTCAGTGTGGGAATGAAAGAGACATAGGGCATGAAGGAAATGAGATTTGCCATGAGAAATGAAACAGTATAAGATTTCCAACACAAAGTTATGAGACCTGAAGTAAAATATTTACATCCATTGAAGATAAGCTATATGATCTGATATTTAAAAAGAGAGAACATTAGATGGAGTTGAAAGGGATTTGGAAATTTTATTGGCCCTGGTCTAATGCTTTGTTGCTTACTTAAATTCCACACTGCCCCCCTCCCACCATTTTGCCATATGCCAACCTAAAACTACAAGAGATGAAAAATTACTAAATTCAGACAAACCCAAAACCTCAGCACCTAGGTGAACTTGAAGTCCACATTCACCTCTAAAATTTCACAATCTCTTAATTTTGTTGTGTGGCTAGATTATCATACTTTAAGAGGCAAGATAATTAAATCAATATCAAATTCAATAATGAAGATTGTTGAACCAAATGTGAAAGCTAAAACAATAAAAGCTCTATGAGAATGAATACTTAACCTCATCTGGTCAGCAAATACTGATCACAAAAAGCTTCAAATATGAATATAACTATACACTTTTCATTAAACAAATAAAAATATTTTGGAAAAATAGGATNCTTAACCTCATCTGGTCAGCAAATACTGATCACAAAAAGCTTCAAATATCAATATAACTATACACTTTTCATTAAACAAATAAAAATATTTTGGAAAAATAGGATACAGGAAAAGTAATGGTGCAACAATCTGGTAGAAGATGCTTCAGTTAGTTTTTCCACATCCATGACTTCTTATAACAAGAACAGAGAGGCAATAAATGATACCACATTACATGCACGGTTGGAACCTTAATTAAGTATCTTACTTACTTCAAAGATGCACAGAGATATGATTCAACACTGGATTTTTCTAAAACATGTATAGAGGAAATCACATCATAGTTTAAGATGAAGATAAAGAGGTGAGTTAAGGTCTCCCATAAACAGTGTGACCACTCAGTGTTGTTTACTGGGGTACTACACATTGCAGTGCATTGGCAGGACTATGAAAATATATGCCATTATATAGGAATTGTAAAAAAATGCACCTACATAGGCATCCATTTGAAAAATGTGAGGGAAAAAGACAAAGGAAACTGATTGTAGGATAGCAGAGGCATAGTAAATGTTGAATACAATTTGCAACTTGACAGTCAGTGTTGAAAAAATTTTAAGCCAAAGTGGTAATGATGGCAATAATGAAATCATTCTACTTAAACCTTTGCAAATTCACACTTTCGCCTGCCATTTCTCTTTTGAAGTAATTGTCGGTGCTTGCAGTGCTCCTAAAGCTAAGTGGTTTAGGCTGTATATGGCTAATTAACTTCCAAAACTATTTCCTTCAGTATATTTAGATTGTAATATTTAATTATCATTATTGCACGTGTCCAGCCCCCTCACCATAGATGCTTTAATATGGGCATGGCAGAAAGCCACAATTTTAAAGGTTAAACCTCTGCCTACATTACCCCCACTGGAGTTTGGCTGCTAAGAGGCAATAGAAATCTGCTTAACTCTCAATTGCTTATGTTTAATTGTATGAGCAAATCCATTTCTTGAAGTATGAGTCTTGAGTGCCAGCAAGATTCACGTACACTTGATGGAAACATTTAGTCTCAGAATATCCCATGTTAATACTTTAAAAGTTAAGACTCATTTTATGTAGCATAATTTGGTGTGGTGAAGAATATCAAATGAGGAGAATAATTTAACAAGATAACATTGGGAATGTAATGAGCCCACATTCTTCAGTCAATGAGAGGAGTCTTATAAAATTGTATTTCTAACAAAACAAATATAATATTTCATTCCTGCTGTTATCAGCTTCTTTTCAGCTTATTTTTCCTCTCTTCCTTGGCTAACCCAGGGCAGTTTGGGAGATTTCAAAACAAAAAGAAACAAGACTGAGATAGGTAGTCCTGAGGTCCATCCAAATACAATGATTAGGTAAACAAGAGAGGCATAGCTCCAAGACTTAAGTGACTTGCTTAATGCTCTATGGGGGAAACATGTATGCTAATAAAGGTGCTGGGTTTGTTTTTGCTTTTCCTTTTTCTGTAGCAAATCTAGAATTCAGACTATGTAGAGTTGTGCCTGCCTTCAGTGTGATTGACCTTTACAAGTTTTATTATGAAAGAATCAGGCTGGATAGCATTTTGAATATTAGAATTTAAATGCTTAAATCTGGACTATATTAACTTATTAAATAATCTATTGCTCTGTAAAGCAATAGTCCATTATTTTAACAATAGACTAAATTATGTAACAAACAGAAGGAAATGCACAATACATTTTTTTCATATTTGTGTCACTTAAGAATGTACAATATAATAGGCTTTCCATTTTTTCAAGATCCATGTAGAAAAATATTTCTGATACAGAGTTACTTCTGTTTTATGCTTCATTTAACAAGTAAAGGTAATAATCTTATGGTAAATGTTAAATTATAGATTATATGACCCATTAATCAAAAGAATAGCTGAAGATAAATAAACATTATCTTCACTTTGATGAAACAGACCTATGTTGTTTATTCTTCTGTCCCTCATAGAAAGAGGAGAGTGAAAAAGTTGGCTTAAAGCTCAACATTCAGAAAACATAGATCATGGCATCCGGTCCCATCACTTCATGGCAGATAGATGGGGAAACAGTGGAAATAGTGCTGACTTTATTTTTCTGGGCTCCAAAATCACTGCAGATGGCAATTGCAGCCATGAAATTAAACTTTCCTTGGAAAGAAAGTTATGACCAACCTAGCCAGCATATTAAAAAGCAGAGACATTACTTTGCCCACAAAGTTCCTTCTAGTCAAGGCTATGGTTTTGCCATTGGTCACGTATGGATGTGAGAGTTGGACTATAAAGAAAGCTGAGCACCGAAGAATTGATGATTTTGAACTGTGGCACTGGAGAAGACTCTTGAGAGTCCTTTGGACTGCAAGGAAATCCAACCAGTCCATCCTAAAGGAGATCAGTCCTGGGTGTTCATTGGAAGGACTGATGTTGAAGCTGAAACTCCAATACTTTGGCCACCTGATGCGAAGAGCTGACTCACTGGAAAAGACCCTGATGCTGGGAAAGATTAAGGGCAGGAGGAGAAGGGGACGACAGAGGATGAGATGGTTGGATGGCATCATCGACGTGGTGGACATGGGTTTGGGTGGACTCTGGGAGTTGGTGATGGATAGGGAGGCCTGGTGTGTTGCCGTTCCTGGGGTCACAAACAGTCGGAGGCAACTGAGTGACTGACTGAACTGAATTATTTAATTTCAGAAATAGTTTAAGGATAGTCTTTTACTGCATGGACTGTGGCAAATGTAGAAAAAAATTTTGTTAAGCAGAAATTGTGAAGAGTTGATGTGCCAATACTTTGACTCCTGTGAATACAAACAGTAACATGAATATCTGTTGTATAATAAAGAATTTGCTTGATTTGGTCCCAGGTTCCAAGAGCAGTTTCTAAACCCTGGAATTTCCCAAGTGTTTGGAGTGTCTTTGTTATTCATGGTGGGCTTTTGGGACTATAATTTTGTTTATGCTAATGAAGTGACTCAAGGTGGGCCCTCAGATAGTTCAAGGATATGCGCTGGCCAATCAAGGAAGATTAACCATGTGATTAAGTGGTTGGAGCTTTGAGATACTTGATTTTAGGAGTCTGACTTCAAAGGGAGGGTGGCTGAAGACTGAGTTTAACCAGATGGACAATGATTAAACAACCATGTCTGTGTGGTAAAACTCCATCCAAAGCTCTGGAAGTCTCAGTTTGATTGAACTTCCTGGTTGGTGATACAGGTTGATGTGCGGAGAGGGTGACATGTCCTGAGGACACGGTGGGTGTTTTCCATATGCAACCATGCCAGACCTCATCCTATGTTTCTTCTTCATTTGACTAGTTTGACTTGTATTCTTCATAATAAAATTGTAATTTTAATCTTAAGTTCTTTGAGTTATTCTGGTTGATTATTGAACCTAAAAGGGTAGCAGAAACTGCCTACCAGTTGTAGCCAGTTAATCACAGTATGAATGACCTTCAGTTGATATCTGAAGTGAGGAGAGTGTAGTAAAGGAGTTTGGCTTTAACCTAAGACATGTGTGTTAACTCCTGATGGTCAAACATCAGTACTACATTAAAATGCTCTACTGCTGCCAATAAAGAAACTGTCTGAAATGTATTGAAGGTCCATATCCAGCCAGCTTCAGTACACAATGAGCAGAGCAGAAAACAAAAATTGTCTAGTGCTAGCCCTATTGACTTTGGGAGCTTCAGAACCTCAACACAAATAGATAAGACAGGAGATGACTTTCTGGGTTGCCATATAAACATGTCATTGTCAATAGGTATCTGAAAAGATGTTCAACTTCACTAATTGTTAGATAAATGAATATCATAAATACAATGAGATATCACCTCACATGGATCAGAAAGGCCATTATCAAAAATCTACAAACAATAAATGGAGGATAGGGGGTGGATAAAAGGGAACCCTCCTACGGTGTTGGTGGGAATGTAAATTGGTACAGCCACTATGGAGAACAGTGTAAAAATTCCTTAACAAACTAAAAACAGAGCTACCCTATGACCCAGCAATCCTACTCCTGGGCACTTATTTGGAGAAACTCTAATTCAACAATATATATGCACCCCAATGTTCAAAGCAACACTATTTACAATAGCCAATACATGGAAGCAACCTAAGTGTCCACCAACAAACGAATGGATAAAGAATATGTGAAATATAATATATATATATATAAATACTACTCAACCATTAACAAGAATAAAATAATGCCATTTTCAGCAATATATATTAGCATACAAAGTGAAAGAGAAAGCAAAATCATGTCAGAGAAAACAAATATCATATTATATCATTTGTTTGTGGACTCTAAAACTTGATACAAACAAACTTATTCATAAAACAGAAACAAAGATTATAGGCGAAAANAAAATTTACCCAACATGGAAAAGGAAATAATCAAGGAAGTCCAAGATGCACAAAGAGTTCCATACAGGATAAACCCAAGGAGAAATACACCAGGACACATACTAATCAAACTAACAAAAACTAAACACAAAGAAAGAATATTAAAAGCAACAAGGGAAAAGCAACAAGTAACAGAAAAGGGAGACCCCTTAACAGCTGATCTTTCAGAAGAAACTCTGCAGGCCAGAATGGAATGGCAGAATGTATTTAAAGAACTGAAAGGGAAAAATCTACAACCAAGATTACTATATCCAGCAAGGATCTCATTCAAAATTGATGGAGAAATAAAAAGTTTTTCAGACAAGCATAAGTTAAGAGAATTCAGTACCACGAAATCAGCTTTACAACAAATATTAAAGGGACTTATATAGTCAATAAATGCAACAGAAAAAAAAAAGATCTACAAAATCAACCCCAAACAATTATGAAAATGGCAATAGGAACATATATATCAATAATTACTTTAAATGTAAATGGATTAAATGTTCCAACCAAAATACACAGACTGGATGAATGGATACAAAAACAAGACCCATACATGTGTTGTCTACAAGAAACCCACTTCAGACCTCAAGACACATAGACTGAAAGTGAGAAGAATGAAGAATATATTCCATGCAAATGGGAAGCAAAAGAAAGCTAGAGCAACAATCCTCATATCAGACAAAATAGACCTTAAAATAAATAAAGAATAGTACAAGAGATAAGGATCTCCTTGCTGCCCAAGGGACTCTCAAGAGTCTTTTCCAATGCCACAGTTCAAAAGCATCAAATCTTCGGCACTGGCTTTCTTTATAGTCCAACTCTCACATCCATATATGACTACTGGAGAAACCATAGCCTTGACTAGATGGGCTTTTATTGGCAAAGTAATGTCTCTGCTTTTTAATATGCTGTCTAGGTTGGTCATAACTTTCCTTCCAAGGAGCAAGCATCTTTTAATTTCATGGCTGCAGTCACTATCTGCAGTGATTTTGGAGCCCCACCGCCCCCACCCCAGCCAAATTTAGTCTGTCACTGTTTCCATTGTTTTCCCATCTGTTTGCCATGAAGAGATGGGATCATGTGGCAAGATGTTAGTTTTTTGAATGTTGAGTTTTAAGCCAGAATATTGATTCTCCTCTTTCACATTCAACAAGTGGCTCTTTAGTTCCTCTTCAATTTCTGTGACAAGTGTGGTGTCATCTGCATATCTGAGGTTGTTGATATTTCTCCAGGCAATCTTGACACCAGCTTGTGTTTCATCCAGACTAGCATCTCTCATGATGTACTCTTCATTTAAGTTAAATTACTTAAACAATATATAGTCTTGACAAACTCTTTCCCTGATTTGGAATTAGTCTGTTGTTCCATGTCCAGTTCAAACTGTTGTTTCTTGACCTGCATACGGATTTCTCAGGAGGCAGATTCAGGTGGCCTGGTATTGCTGTCTCTTTCAGAATTGTCCACAGTTTGTTGTGCTGCTGCTTCTGCTGCTGCTGCTAAGTCGCTTCAGTTGTGTCTGACTCTATGCGACCCCATAGATGGCAGCCCACCAGGCTCCTCCTTCCCTGGGATTCTCCAGGCAAGAACACTGGAGTGGGTTGCCATTTCCTTCTCCAACGCATGAAAAAGAAAAATGAAAGTGAAGTTGCTCAGTCCTGTCCGACTCTTAGCGACCTCATGGACTGCAGCCTACCAGGCTCGTCCGTCCATGGGATTTTTCAGGTAATAGTACTGGAGTTGGTTGCCATTGCCTTCTCCACAGTTTGTTGTGATTCAGTCAAAGGCTTTGGCATAGTCAATAAAGCAGAAGTAGATGTTTTTCTGGAAATCTCTTGCTTTTCCAATAATCCAACAGATGTGGGCAATTGGATCTCTGGTTCCTCTGCCTTTTTTAAATCCAGCTTGAACATATGGAAGTTCACAGTTCACATACTGTTGAAGCCTGGCTTGGAGAATTTTGAGTGTTACTTTTCTACCATGTGAGATGAGTGCAATTGTGTGGTAGTCTGAGCATTCTTTGTCATTGCCTTTCTTAGGGATTGGAATGAAAACTGACCTTTTCCAGTGCTATGGCCACTGCTGAGTTTTCTGAATTTGATGGCATGGTGAGTGCAACACTTTCACAGCATCATCTTTTAGGATTTGAAATAGCTCAATTGGAATTCCATCACTTCCACTAGATTTGTTTATAGCGTTTCTTCCTAATGCCCACTTGATTTCACATTCCAGGATGTCTGGCTCTAGGTGAATGATCACACCATCGTGATTATCTGGGTCATGAAGATTTTTTTATATGGTTCTTCTCTGTATTTTTGCCACCTTTTCTTAATATTTTCTGCTTCTGTTAGGTCCATACCATTGAAATGCAAAAAGGCCAACCAGTTGTCTGAGGAGGCCTTACAAATAGCTATGAACAGAAGAGAAGTGAAAGGCAAAGCAGAAAAGGAAATATATACCCATTTGAATGCAGAGTTCCAAAGAATAACAAGAAGAGATATGAAAGCCTTCCTCAGTGACTAAGGCAAAGAAATAGAGGAAAACAATAGAATGGGAAAGACTGGAGATCTCTTCAAGAAAATTAGAGATACCAAGGGAACATTTCATTTAGAGAAGAGTTAATACCTATATTTTTAAAACTCTTTTAAAAAAATTGAAGAGGAAAGAACACTTTCAAATGCATTCTATGAGGCCACAATCACCCTGATACCAAAATCAGACAAAGACAACACAAAAAAGAGAAGTGTAGGCCAATATCACTGATGAATAAAAATGTAAAAATCCTCAGCAAAACTTTAGCTAACAGAACCAACACATCAAAAAGCTCAACACCATGATCAAGTTGGGTTTATTCCAAGGATGGAAGTTTTCTTCAATATATGCAAATCAATGTGACACACCATATTAACAAATTGAAAGAGAAAAACCATGTGATCATCTCAATAGATGCAGAAAAAACCCTTGACAAAATTCAGCACCCATTTATGATTAAAACTCTTCAAAAAAATGGGCATAGAAGGAGCCTACCTCAACATTGTAAAGGCCATATTTGATAAGCCTACAGCAACATTATTCTTAATGGTGAAAAACTGAAAGCATTCCCCCTAAGATCATTAACAAGACAAGGGTGTCTACTTTCACCACTATTATTCAACACAGTTCTGGTCGGCCTAGCTACAGCAATCAGAGAAGAAACAGAAATAAAAGGAATCCAGATTGGAGAAAAAGAAGTAAAGCTCTCACCATTTGCAGATGACATGATACTGTACATAGAAATTCCTAAAGATAATATAGGAAAAATGGAGTTGGAGCAATCAACCTTCCTGACTTCAGATTACAATACAAAGTTACAGTCATTAAGACAGTATGGCACTGGCACAAAAACAGAAATATAGACCAATGGAGCAAGATAGAAAGCCCAGAAATAAACCCATGCACCTATGGGTACCTTATTTTTGACAGAGGCAAGAATATACAAGCCTCTTCAAGAAATGGTGCTGGGAAAACTGGAAAGCTACATGAAAAAGAATGAAATTATAACACTTCCTAACACCATACACAAAGATAAACTCAAATGGATTAAAGACCTAAAGGCAATACCAGAAACTATAAACCTCTTAGAGGAAATCATAGTCAGAACACTTGATGACATAAATCACAGCAATATCCACTATGACCCACCTCCTAAAGTAATGGAAATAAAAGCAAAAGTAAACAGGTGGGACTTTATTAAACTTAAAAGCTTTTGCACAGCAAAGGAAACTATAACCAAGGTGAAAAGACAACCCTAAGAATGGGAGAAAATAATAGCAAATGAAACAACTGACAAAGGATTGATTTCCAAAATATAAAAGCAGCTCATATAACTCCAAGCCAGAAAAAAAAGCAACTCAATCAAAACGTGAGAAAAAAACCTAAACAGACATTTCTCCAAAGAAGACATACAGATGGCTAGCAGATACATGGAAAGATGCTCTATATTGCTCATTATTAGAGAAATGCAAATCAAAACCACAATGAGATGTCACCTCACACCAGTCAGAATAGCGCTTATCAAAAAGTCTACAAGCAATAAATGCTGGAGAGGGTGCAGAGAAAAGGGAACACCCTTGCACTTTGGTGGGAATGTAAATTGATATAGCCACTATGGAAGATGGTATGGTGATCCCTTAAAAAACTAGGGATAAAACCACCATATGACCCAGGAATCCCACACCTAGGCATATACCCTGAGGAAACCAAAATTGAAAAAGACTTATATTGCATTGTTCATTGCAGCACTATTTACAGTAGTAAGAACATGGAAGCAACCTATATGTCCATCAACAGAAAAACAGATAAAGTAGTCGTACTAGATATAAACAATGGAATATTACTCGGTCAGAAAAAGGAATGCATTTGGGTCAGTTTTAATGAGGCAGATGAACGTAGAACCTATTATACACAGTGAAGTGAGTCAGAAACAGAAAGATAAATACTGTATTCTAATGCATATATCAGGAATCTAGAAAAATAGTACTGAAAAATTTATTTACAGGGCAACAGTGGAGAAACAGACATAGAGAATAGAAATATGGACATGGAAAGTGGGAAGGAGAGGATGAGATGTATGGAAACAATAACATGGAAACTTACATTACCATTTGTAAAATAGATAGCCAACAGGAATGTGGTGTGTGGCTCAGGAAACTCAAACAGGGGCACTGTATAAACCTGGAGAGTTGGGATGGAGAGGGAGATGGAAAGGAGTTTCAAAAGGAAGGGGATATATGTATACCTATGGCTGATTCAGTATGAAAAGGCAAAATGATCGGATACTGAAAGAGTAACTCCCCAGGTCAGTAGGTGCCCAATATACTACTGGAGATCAGTGGAGAAAGAACTCCAGAAAGAATGAAGGGATGGAGCCAAAGCAAAAAAAATACCCAGCTGTGGATGTGACTGGTGATAGAAGCAAGGTCTGAGGCTGTAAAGAGCAATATTGCATAGGAACCTAGAATGTCAGGTCCATGAATCAAGGCAAATTAGAAGTGGTCAAACAGGAGATTGCAAGAGTGAACGTCAAAATTCTAGGAATCAGTGAACTAAAATGGACTGGAGTGGGTGAATTTAACTCAGATGACCATTATATCTACTACTGTGGGCAGGAATCCCTTAGAAGAAATGGACTCTTTTCAACAAAAGAGTCTGAAATGCAGTACTTGGATGCAATCTCAAAAACAACAGAATGGTCTCTGTTCATTTCCAAGGCAAACCATTCAATATTACAGTAATCCAAGTCTATGCCCCAACCAGTAACGCTGAAGAAGCTGAAGTAGAACAGTTCTATGAAGACTTACAAGACCTTTTAGGACTAACACTCAAAAAAGATGTCCTTTTCATTATAGATGACTAGAACGCAAAAGTAGGAAGTCAAGAAACACCTGGAGTAACAGGAAATTTGGCCTTTGAATACAGAATGAAGCAGTGCAAAGGCTAATAGAGTTTTGCCAAGAAAATGTACTGGTCATAGCAAACACCCTATTCCAACAACGCAAGAGAAGACTCTACACATGGACATCACCAGATGGTCAACACTGAAATCAGATCAATTATATTCTTTGCAGCCAAAGATGGAGAAGCTCTATACAGTCAACAAAAACAAGACAAGGAGCTGGCTGTGGCTCAGATCATGAACTCCTTATTGCCAAATTCAGACTTAAATTGAAGAAAGTAGGGAAAACCACTAGATCATTCAGGTATGACCTAAATCAAATCCCTTATGCTTATACAGTGGAAGTGAGAAATAGATTTAAGGGACTAGATCTGATAGACAGAGTGCCTGATGAACTATGGACAGAAGTTCATGACATTATACAGGAGACAGGGATCAAGACCATCGCCATGGAAAAGAAATGCAAAAAAGCAAAATGGCGGTCTGAGGAGGCCTTACAAATAGCTGTGAAAAGAAGAGAAGTGAAAAGCAAAGGAGTAAGGAAAGATATAAGAATCTGAATGCAGACTTCCAAAGAATAGCAAGAAGAGATAAGAAAGCCTTCCTCAGCCATCAACACAAAGAAATAGAGGCAAACAAAAATATGGAAAAGACTAGAGATCTGTTCAAGAAAATTAGAGATACCAAGGGAAGATTTCATGAAAAGGTGGGCTCGATAAAGGACAAAAATGGTATGGACCTAACACAAGCAGAAGATATTAAGAAGAGGTGGCAAGAATACACAGAACTGTACAAAAAAATCTTCATGACCAAGATAATCACGATGGTATGATCACTCACCTAGAGCCAGACATCCTGGAATGTGAAGTCAAGTGGTCCTTAGAAAGCATCATTACGAACAAAGCTAGTGGAGGTGATGGAATTCCAGTTGGGCTATTTCAAATCCTGGAAGATGATGGTGTGAAAGTGCTGTACTGAATATGCTAGCAAATTTGGAAAACTCAGCAGTGGCCACAGGACTGAAAAAGGTGTTTTCCTTCCAATCCCAAGTAAAGGCAATGCCAAAGAATGCTTAAACTACCGCACAATTGCAGTCATCTCACATGCTAGTAAAGTAATGCTCACAATTTTCCAAACCAGGCTTCAGGAGTNAGATCAGCCCTGGGTGTTCTTTGGAAGGAATGATGCTAAAGCTGAAACTCCAGTACTTTGGCAACCTCATGCAAAGAGTTGACTCATTGGAAAAGACTCTGATGCTGGGAGGGATTGGAGGCAGGAGGAGAAGGGGATGACAAAGGATGAGATGGCTGGATGGCATCACCAACTCTATGGACGTGAGTCTGAGTGAAGTCCGGGAGTTGGTGATGGACAGGGAAGCCTGGCATGCTGCGATTCATGGGGTTGCAAAGAGTCAGACACGACTGAGCAACTGAACTTACTTACTTACTTAAACTCAACATTTTGCTGATGTCAGATGACTGCCAATTTTCATTTGTCAATCTCTACATTTCCATGCTGAGAACTTTTTTATGAAAATACTGAAGATCACTTTATCCCATAAGCATGAAGACCTAGAAGTACTCAAAAATAACACCCTGGAAAGCAGCTCTCAATAATAATTGATAGAAATTAATAAACAAATGCACAATTATTTTTTTAAGAACACATTTTATGCTGTTTCCTGGGCAATTGAGTTTCAGTCACTAGACATAGCTAGCTTAGTGGCATCCTCTCTTCTTTGTATCAGTGTCTCATTCTAGTCATGTTTTCAGCACTTTCAAAATTAACTAGTTACATATGAATCCTTCTCTCAGGATCTACAGCTTAAGGAACCAAACTTCAAACAGTTGAAACCAAAAATAGTTTTAGAAAATTATACATAAAATAAGTTTTTGGAACTGGATCACTAGTCAGAAAAATGAGAATAAAGACCTTGTAGTAAATAGAGTAGTACAATGGACTGTATGTACATTTATATCTGTCTCAGATTCATATGTTGCAGTCCTAACCTCAGTGCATTGGTATTTGGAGATGGAGACCTTGGGAAGATTTAGGTAATGAGGGAGAAGCTCCCATGAATGGAATCAGTGACTTTATAAGAAGAGACATAGAGAGAATCTCTCTTGGCCATGTGAGGATACAGCTCACCAGAAATGACAACACCTTGATCACAGATTTCCCAGATCTGAGAAATAAATGTTTGTAGGTTAAGTCACCCAGTCTCTAGTGTATTTTTTATAGCATTCACACTCACTAAGACAAGTAGTACTTATCCCTGGCCGACTATAGCATCACAGTTACTAAGAGTTTCACCTGTCAAATAAAATCCACAAAATAGGAAAGTCCAAGGAAATGTCCCTTAAACCATAATTCCACAGTTCCTGAATATGATGTCAGAATCCATAATGGAGAGACTAGTGCCACTTTCTAAAACAAAGAATGCAGAATTGGTCATCATCTTTATACCCCTATTTAATTTACCAATCAGGACTTTTCAAAAACTGGCTGACTCATGGCCTTTGTTAGGGGACTACTACAGACTTAAATGGCCACCTCATGTGAAGAGTTGACTCATTGGAAGAGACCCTGATGCTGGGAGGGATTGGGGGCAGGAGGAGAAGGGGACGACAGAGGATGAGATGGCTGGATGGCGTCACTAACTCGATGGACTTGAGTTTGAGTGAACTCCGGGAGTTGGTGATGGACAGGGAGGCCTGGTGTGCTGCAATTCATGGGGTCGCAAAGTTGGACATGACTGAGTGACTGAACTGAACTGAACAGACTTAATTGAAAGCTTCAGTTGTAATTTCTGTTCTGGGCATCTTTAATGTGCGATAATAGATCTATATAATAGATAGGAATAGACAAATCCAATTTATGGCAGAAATTGATGAGAATACACCCATCAAATCAATAACCTCCTAGAAAGCATCAGAAACTATTGATCTGGAAAATGTAGCCTTTTCAATTTCTATTATGGAAAACAATCTGTAGTAATTCACATAGAAGAGACAGTGGGATACAATCACAAGACAGATTACAATATATTCATGGTCTTGAGCCTGGCTTATATAATGCTTATTTTCTTTGTCACAAAGGGCTTTATAATAATGGAATACTGAACTATCTCTATCTTTTGATAATCTTTTAATTGAACATGGGATCAAGAAGTAGCTCATACTCTAGATGCCCTTCTAGGCTCACATACATAAATGGATGAGAGATAACACCTTGAAAGCTTCGGGTGCCTGACAAATGAATGACACTTTTAGGGATTCAGTAGAATGGAGTATTCAGAAATACTTCTTCAAGATAAAGAACACATATTTTAGCACTAAGTAAAAGACACAGATGCTATGTAGGTCCTTTTATGTACACAGACAGCACAACAATTGGTGATAATGTTTCAGCTAATTTATCAGTTTATTAACAAGACTTCTAGTTTTTATAAGTAGCTTCCAGATTTCTCTAGGATACCAGCTGGGTATCCCTATGATTAAACTTGATTCTGACACTGTCTACCTGGGGACAATATCAGATCACAAAAGTTAAGGGTTCTGTTCAAAGAGATGTCCTCCATTTTAAATGCCAGTCATGAGTAGCAGGTCCCCATGTTACCTACAACTTCTGTCTGATGTGACTACAATTCAGAGATTCCCAAATCTTCTTCCTCCTTTGAATTAGATTGATTTATTAGAGCAGCACACAGAACTCAGGGAAACATTTACTTAAGTTTGTTGTTGATGTTCAGTCACTCAGTCGTGTCCAACTCTGAGACACATGGACTGCAGCATGCCAGGCTTCCCTGTCCTTCACCATCTCCCAGAGCTTGCTCAAACTCATGTCCATTGAGTTGGTGATGCCATCCAGCCATCTTGTCCTATGTTGTTACCTTCTCCTGCCTGCAACCTTTCCCACCATCAGGATCTTTTCTAATGAGTCATCCTGTGCATCAGGTGGCCAAAGTATTGGAGCTTCAGCTTCAGCATCAGTTCTTCCAATGAATATTTAGGGTTGATATCCTTTAGGATTGACTGGTTTGATCTCCTTGCAGTCCAGTGACTCTTAGAGTCTTCTCCAACACAACAGTTCAAAATAGTTAATTTTTGGCACTCAGCTATCTTTATTGTCCAACACTCACATACATACATGACGACTGGAAAAACCATAGCTTCGACTATATGGACGTTTGTTGGCAAAGTAATGTCTCTACTTTTAATATCAGTTCAGTTCAGTTCAATCACTCAGTCGTGTCCGACTCTTTGCGACCCCATGAGTCACAGCACGCCAGGCCTCCCTGTCCATCACCATCTCCCAGAGTTCGCTCGGACCCACGTCCATCCAGTCGGTGACGCCATCCAGCCATCTCATCCTGGGTCATCCCCTTCTCCTCCTGCCCCCAATCTCTCCCAGCATCAGAGTCTTTTCCAAAGAGTCAACTCTTCACATCAGGTGTCCAAAGTACTGGAGTTTCAGCTTTAGCATCATTCCTTCCAAAGAAATCCCAGGGCTGATTTCCTTCAGAATGGACTGGTTGGATCTCCTTGCAGTCCAAGGGACTCTCAAGTGTCTTCTCCAACACCACAGTTCAAAAGCATCAATTCTTTGGCGCTCAGCCTTCTTCACAGTCCAACTCTCACATCCATACATGACCACAGGAAAAACCATAGCCTTGACTAGACAGACCTTAGTCGGCAAAGTAATATCTCTGCTTTTGAATATGCTAT
>SJYQ01001967.1:87335-115813 GCA_006410935.1 Redunca redunca
AAAGAATACATTTGAATCAGTTCTAAGCAGATGGATGGAACTGGAGCCAATTATACAGAGTGAAGTAAGCCAGAAAGAAAAACACCAATACAGTATAGTAACACTTATATATGGAATTTAGATGATGATGATGGTGATGATGGTGATGATGATCCTGTATGTGAGACAACAAAAGAGACTCAGATGTGTAGAGTGGACTTTTGGACTCTGGGGGAAAGGGAGAGGGTGGGATGAGATGGGAGAATGGCATTGAAACATGTATACTACCATGTAAGAAATGAATCGCCAGTCTATGTATGATGCAGGATGCAGGATGCTTGGGGCTGGTGCATGGGGATGACCCAGAGAGATGTTATGGGGTGGGAGGTCGTTCATGTCTGGGAACGCATGTACACCCGTGGTGAATTCATGTCAATGTATGGCAAAACCAATACAGTATTGTAAAGTAAATATATATATACATATATATGGATATATATATATATATATATATATGTTGAGAGTAACTCTGTATACTATGTCTAAACCAGCAGTCTTTAACCCAGACTNGACTTTTCTGTAGTCATGTGCCAATAAAAATGAAAAATAAATGCCAAAAAAAAAAAAAGACTGAGTTTTAGAACTACCTAACCAAAGAACCTATTATCCCAGGTTCCCATCACTTAGGAAATTCTGTCCCAGGAAAGAGGATGAAGACCAAATATCTACTTCTTACTATAAATCTCAGTATGACAGGCATTATATCATGCTGCATATTGGTAGATATTTGTTCAATTCTTAGAATAACAACCAAGAGGTGAAAGAAAGAATAATGCTTCTTAACATTATTTTCTGTGATCCACCCAAGAATATTTTGCTTCCCCCCCACCCCCTGCCACCCAAAATTTCAGCTCTGTTAGAACAGAGACCTGGTGAGAGATTGAAATCATAATGGAGTAATCATAGTTCAGGTACACAAAATGGAGCCAGAGGCCACTGAGGATCTAGTTTCAGACAGGTGCCTGCAGCACTGAGAACTGAACTCTCTATGAACTATACAAAACCCAAGGGAACCAACTATTTTTGCAATAGTATCTGCTATCTGCAACCTTGTGGTCTCAAGGTTTTTCCCCTTTGAAGCTATGCAGTCATTTCAGACCTCAACCAATCTTTGTTTAGTGAACACCCTTCTTGCCAGCTCCAATTATAATTCTTAACATATAATTCATGTAGCTAACTGTAACCTTGAGTTTTTTGCCTTTATAAACTTTTTTTCATTTTGTTATCCAGCATAGCACAATTCAAGTGCTTCTTCAATCTGTCTCCCAAGCTCCACTTCTAATAAACCACAAACACATTTTTCTTTAAACTACATATTAATTTATGAAGTTTTGCTTAGCAGGTCCTTAATCCCAGGGGTGGTACACTTTTACCTTTAGACAAGAAAGAGTTTCATCACACATTAGTTTAGAACATTTGGTTGCTTATGTTTGGCCTATCATGAAAGTATATTAGCAGTCAAAGAAAGGAGTAACTATGCTGACAAATAATTTCTGAGGTTATAATTAGGTCTTGAGATTGTGTGCGTGTGTGCTTGCTCACTTGTATCTGACTCTTTGTTTCCCACTGACTGCAGCAGCCAGGCTTCTTTGTCCATGGAATTTCCCAGGCAAGAATATTGGAATGGGTTGCCATTTGCTACTCCAGGGGATCTTCCTGACCCAGGGATTGAACCTGTGTCTCTTGCATATCCTGCATCGACAGGTGGATTCTTTACCATTGGGCCACCTGGGAAGCCCAGTCTTGAGATTGCTACTATAAAATGAGGTGGTGGGAATATATCTGCACCCAGGTTATTCACTATGGCATTGCTTGTTGCTGTCATATCCAGTAATAACTGTAAACAGACAATTGCAGTAACTATGATCTGACTAAGGCATACTAACATGGGGTTCATTACTTTAAAAAGAAACCTGAGGTGAAAGGATACTAGAATGTATGAACAGAATGAGACAATGAATAATAGCTGTGTTCTTGAGGCCACCTGCAACAGCCTGTCCCATTAACTTGACTTGTCACCTGGCAGGGTGTAGAGAGTTTTACATGGGGAATGAATGAATCTGAGCATTACAAAGAATGAACATGGCAGTCATTCTGAGATTTCCTGCATATCCTTAGACTTTACCAATTTGGTATAATCAAAACTATTTCCAATTGTCAATATCTGTAACTCAGTTTCTGAGATTTTTTTTTTTTTTGGAACCATGGAAGTCAATTTTCATCCACATGTCAGAAGTATCAAGAAACACACATCCTTCAGGAATAGCCTTTAAGTAACGGCTTACAGTAATTGATGTATAAATATCCCAGTTTTGTGTCTTTTCAGCACTTTTGTTCTGCCTACTTCATACCATTTCACAGCATTTTCTTACACGATTAAGTTCTGTTTCTTCTCTGTGATACCTGGTTTAGTATTCACCCTTTACTTGCTGACTTCCTTTCAATGGATACCTTCTTCTTTGTGTTCACTGCAACTTCCAAATATGGTATTTGCCCTGATTTGTTTGTTTGGATGTTTCTAAACCTGCTTCTTGGAGACTCAAAAAAAGGATTTATGTGCCTTTCACAAGGGTAGATGGAAGATCGAGTCATTTCATTAGGAAACCAGGAAGAAGATAAAGATGATAGAGGAAAATCCTCAATTCCATGTTATATCAAGAGCTTTTAGTTACTTTCACAGACTGAAGAATAGTCATATTCATACATGTATATGTGTGTGCTCAGTTACTCAGCCATGTCTGACTCTGAGAAATCATGAACTGTAGCCCACCAGGCTTCTCTGTCCATGGGATTATCCCAGTATTATACTGAAGTGGACTGTCATTTCCTCCTCCAGGGGATCTTCCCAGCCCAGGGGTCCAACCTGCATCTCTTGTAGTTCCTGCATTGGTAGGAGGATTCTTTATCACTTAGCCACCTGGGAAGTCCTATGTATATGTATACATTCTTATATATATACACTATCTATACATATACAGTGGGCTTCCCTGGTGGCCCAGCAGTAAAAGAATCAGCCTGTAATGCAGGAGACATGGGTTCAATCTCTGGGTTGGGCAGATCCCTTGGAGAAGAAAATTGCAACTCCCTCCAGAATTCTTGCCTGGAAAGCCCCATGGACAGAGGGGCTTGGTGGGCTATAGTCCATGGGGTTGCAAAAGAGTCAGACATGACTTAGCGACTAAATAACAAAAGGAAATACATATATAATATATGCAGTATCTATATACAGTATTATTAGATTTATTAAGCTAATATATTATATATTTTACATTTAACAAATAATAGTCATCTATTGAATAATTGTGGGCTTCCCTGGTAGCTCAGATGGTAAACAATCCATCTGCAATATAGGAGACCTGGGCTCAATCCCTGGATTGGGAAGGTCCCCTGGAGAAGGGAACAGTGACCCACTCCAGTATTCTTGCCTGGAGAATTCCATAGACAGAGGAGCCTGGCAGCCTTCAGCTCATGGGGTTTCAAAGACTCCGATACGACTAAGGAAATTCCACTTTCACTTCACTTTCATTGTGTAATATATACAATAACCACAAGAACATGTATATTATAAGATAGAGAAAGAAATTTGATCACAGGTCAAAGTTTTGAACCAAATATTGGGTTCTCCAAAAAGTTTGTTTGAATTTTTCCATAAGCCATTACAGGAAAATCCAAACTTTTTGGCCAAATCAATAAATATTAATGTTTGTGAGTCATATATACATATACATAGGCTTCCCTGGTGGCTCAGAAGTTAAAGCATCTGCCTCTAATGCAGGAGACCTGGGTTCGATCCCTGGGTCAGGAAGATCCCTGGAGAAGGAAATGACAACCCACTCCAGTATTCTTGCCTGGAGAATCCCATGGACAGAAGAGCCTGATGGGCTACAGTCCATGGGGTCGCAAAGAGTCGGACATGACTGAGCGATTTAACTTTCAATTTTCATGGTAAATAAAAATTTGAATGAGTCTTTTAGAAAGTATATGGCAGCAGGAGAGAATCTAATATTGACTTATAGGAACTTTGACAATCTAGTATTTATGAAATGCTATTAATTTTCAAATGCTGTTGAGATATCTAATAAAATGAGGGCTGGAAAAATTTAATTGGTGTTTAGAAATAAGGAGATAGCTAGTAACCTTATTTAAGTTTTTTAGCAACATTTTATCACTAACAACCTTCTAGACACTTTGGGATGACAATATCATTATTGATTTACCTTTATTAGTTATTCTCATATATAATGAATAAATGTAATTTCAACTCAGTAATTTTACATGTAGATAGACAGAAATAGTTGAATCTATGTTTACCTTTCCTATCACATTTATGTAACTGCCTCTCATAGGATTCTTCACCATTTTCTGTCCTTGTCAGTGCTGTCAGAATATAAATACTGAACTATAGACATGATCATCAGTTGACTAAAATCTTTCCAGGATTACTCAAATTATTCAGAATGTATTTAACGACTCCAGTTCAAATGGCACATTCTCATACTATCTATGTCATAAATGCTATTCTATTTGTCACTTCCATACATTTCTATACTGTAATCCCCATTACAGTATAATTTTCCATCACCCATATGTAGAAATTCAAGTTTTGTGTGTCCTGAAGCTTATATAATTAGAGGTTTGTTTAAAACTGTAAATATTACAAAATTGTAAATATACAGTTAGTGATTAATATAGGTGTTTATTAAGATTGAAAAAAAGCAGCACATTAAAAATTTTTAAATCTGACACATACTATAAATATCACGAATTCCTGAATGATAAAGTTAATTTTGATTAACTGTTTGACATATAATGTTTTGCATTTATGTTTCTTGGACATGTACTTGTCATTTATTCATATTTCACATGACAATGATTTCATAAAACTGTTTTTGGAGAGATTACAATATTCCTTTAATAGTTTTATTAGCATGAGTGAAGCTGTGAGCAAGGGAAGCTATGAGGGAAGAAATAGAAGATAACAATAGAATGGGAAAGACTAGAGATGACTTCAAGAAAATTAGAGATACCAAGGGAACATTTCATGAAAATATGGGCTCAATGAAGGAGAGAAATTGAACTAACAGGAACATAAGATATTAAGAGGTGGCAAGAATACACAGAAGAACTGTACAAAAAAGATCTTCACAACCCAGATAATCACAATAGTGTGATCACTCACCTAGTTCCAGACAACCTGGAATGTGAAGTCAAGTGGGTCTTAGGAAGCATTACTGCAAAAAAGGCTAGTGGATGTGATGGAATTTCAAATCCTAAAAGATGATGATGTGAAAGTGCTATACTCGATATGCTATATTCAAAAGTGTGAAAGTGCTATACTCAATTTCCAGCAAATCTGGAAAACTCAGCAGTGGCAACAGGACTGGAAAAGGTCAGTTTTCATTCCAATCTCTAAGAAAGGCAATGCCAAAGAATGCTTAAACTACCCA
The DNA here is from genome assembly GCA_006410935.1 of Redunca redunca. Taxonomy (NCBI): domain Eukaryota; kingdom Metazoa; phylum Chordata; class Mammalia; order Artiodactyla; family Bovidae; genus Redunca; species Redunca redunca. The sequence goes on from SJYQ01001967.1 coordinate 92,822, forward strand.
CAAAATTGCACACATCTCACACGCTAGTAAAGTAATGCTCAAAATGCTCCAAGCCAGGCTTCAACAATATGTGAACAATGAACTTCCAGACGTTCAAGTTGGCTTTAGAAAAGGCAGAGGAACCAGAGATCAAATTGGCAACATCCACTGGACTATCGAAAAAACAAGAGAGTTCCAGAAAAATATCTATCTATCTCTGCTCTATTGACTATGCCAAAACCTTTGACTGTGTGGATCACAACAAACTGTGGAAAATTCTGAAAGTGATGGGAGTACCAGACCACCTGACCTGCCTCTTGAGAATTCTGTATGCTGGTCAGGAAGCAACAGTTAGAACTGGACAATGGAACAACAGACTGGGTTACAAATAGGAAAAAGAGTATGTCAAGGTTGTATATTGCCACCCTGGTTATTTAATTTATATGCAGAGTACATCATGAGAAATGCTGAGCTGGATGAAACACAAGCTGGAATCAAGATTGCTGGGAGAAATATCTATAACCTCAGACATGCAGATGACACCACCCTTATGGCAGAAAGTGAAGAAGAACTAAAGATCCTCTTGATAAAAGTGAAAGAGGAGAGTGAAAAAGTTGGCTTAAAGCTCAACATTCAGAAAACAGAGATTATGGCATCCCATCCCATCAATTCACATCAAATAGATGGAAAAACAGTGGAAATAGTGGCAGACTTTATTTTGGGGGGCTCCAGAATCATTGCAGATGGTGACTCGAGCCATGAAATTAAAAGACACTTGCCCCTTGGAAGAAAAGTTAAGACCAACCTAGATAGCATATTAAAAAACAGAGACATTACTTTGCCAACAAATGTCTGCCTAGTCAAGGCTATGGTTTTTCCAGTAGTCATGTATTGATGTGTGATTTGGACTATAAAGAAAGCTGAGCACTGAAGGATTGATGCTTTTGAACTGTGGTGTTTGAGAAGACTGTTGAGAATTCCTTAGGCTCAAGATTCCACTAGTCCATTCTAGAGGAAACTCGTCCTGAATATTCATTGGAATGACTGATGTTGAAGCTGAAACTCCAATACTTTGTCCGCCTGATGTGAAGAACTGACTCATTTGAAAAGACTCTGATGCTGGGAAAGATTGAAGGCAGAAGGAGAAAGGGACGACAGAGGATGAGATGGTTGGACGGCATCACTGACTCAAGGGACATGAGTTTGAGTAAACTCTGGGAGTTGGTAATGGATAGGGAGACCTGGTGTGCTGCAGTCCATGGGGTCACAAAATGTTGGACACGATGAGCCCCTGAACTGAACTGAGTGACTATATTTTTATTAAAAGTTGAGTTGTGTAAAATGTGCAGTACCACAAGTTGATATGTTATTGTTTACTGCTTAAAGTTTTCTATTCAAACAAAGAGTCTGAAAAAAAAAATTGTGTGAGTCTTATAAAAACAGACAAAATCTACTTTTAAAAAAAATTATTTTATATACCATATTATCAACTAGATTCCTGACAGGATAACACCTATTCTAGACTATTATCTTCCATTTATGATTTTCCTAGCCTAACAGTTACAAGAAATTTCCATAGACTATTTTCCAGCTCCATATCCTATTTCTCTCACATTACCACCTACTTGTAGTGCTTCATGTTTAGGAAATGTAAATAGAAACACAATTATCAACACTTTCATGTCATAGTGCCAACTAAGTAATCTGCACATTAGGGCCAGGAAGGTGTATTCCTGGAATACGTTTCTATATCAGTTTAGTTGCTAATAAATTTTCACAGAAGTGACTGTGAGCCACAGAATTATATCCTTGCATCTAAAATAAATATATTCCCAATGCAACATATTCTAGCGACATTCCAAAAATGTTTGCGTTCACTCCAGCACTACACTAACAAGAAAAATTGTGGCAAAGGGAAATCAGAGTGAGAAGAGAAAACAGTCTTCACAGCAGTTCAAAATTGCATTGCAGACACATTTTACCAGGTGAGCTTATTGTCTTGCAAAACTCTCTCCATTCAGGGCTTTGGCATTTTCAGTGTAAACAAGAGGACTGATGCTTAAGCTTACTGTTCATTCATTTCATAGTCATATAATATTGATACATACATGCTACACATACATAGTCTGAATTTTACACAACCTGTAAATTACAGTTTACCACCTTTTCTTTGAAGACATAATCTCTTCCTGCCTTGAACTACTATGGCAATTTATTTCTACTCTTTCTTTAAGATACTTCACTCTCTTCTATTCTAGGCTTGTTTTATCCTCTCTACTCTCTCTTTTCTTTTCTCTATCTCTATATATATGATTAGGGTATTGGCTAGGATTAGGCCTATGTATTAATATGCGTACCTATATGTGGGGCCCTAAATGGGAAACCTTGAAAAAGATAAAGGCTAGCATTGCAGACGGAAACTAAGATGGTGCCTGGTGGAAGAGATGGGGGCGTAGTCTATGTTATTTGTCAAAACTTCTGATTGGCTCTCTTGATTTCCGTGCACGTAGACAGCGCGTGATGGCCATAGACTCATTATAATGATGGCACATGACGATTTGACCTTTAACGTGATTGGTGCAACTATGGAAAGTCCCTCGCAACCCCCCCACCCCCCACCCCGCTTGCCTTTATAAGCAGGGAGTTTGCAACAATAAAGCGGAACCGCACTAGACAGAACCCCTGTCACGTCTGATTGTCTCTCGCTCGCCAAGGGGCTGGGTTGGTAGACAGCAGGCTCACCTTTCCTCGGGACCCCTCAGCTCTACTGAGGGAAGTTCCACTGCCTCTCTCTCTTTCTGTGGAGTGCCCCCCGTACCTATACACCATAGTCTGTATAGGGGCATGATTTCTGTTTTTAATTGCACATATTGTACACAGAATTTAATGCTATCTTGCTTATCCAGGGGAATATTTACAACAGTATGGAAAATATAATTATTACATATGAACCTGATACAAGAAAAAGTCCAAAGAAGTAAATCAAATTAATACTTTCAAATGTGAGTAGTAAGTAAATGTATTACTACCAGAAATAAAAACTCTTTGGTTTGCCTCAAGAAGAAAAAAAAAAAAAATAGCTTGGCTGAGGCATGAGGTTAACAGGGAGTAATTCCTTAACTTTTCTATGGTCTTAAATCACAACTCCCAAGTGAGTTCAGTTTCCACTTGAAAGTGAAGAAAAGCTAGTGAGGTATTTCTACCCTAAAATTAACAAGGCACAGCTAGAGCAGGTATAAACTCCTTTGGATATATGTACCCTGCACTTTGTAAATATGTTGGGAAACCAACTATATCAGTTAAGATAAGCTAAGTTATGCTACAATAACAGCTATCAAAAAATTCTCAGTTACTTATAACAGCAAAGGTTTATTTCTCTTTAACATTATATGTCCATCTTCGATTGGCTGTGGCTTTGCTTCATGTCATTATCTCTTTAGCGCCTGGGCTGATAGAGCAGCCTTTCCCCAGTATGTGAGTACCCACTATGACAGAGTAGAAAGAGACAAGCCAGTTCCTGAACGTCTGTCCCAAAGGAACATGTATGCCCACCTATATTTCCTCACTCAGAGCAAGTCTCAAGGTCACAAAGTCCAACAGGGTATTATCTTCTCACACGAAGAGGCACTGTATGCTTACATGCTAAGTCACTTTAGTCATGTCTGACTCTTTGTGACTCCATAGACTGTCACCCACCAGGCTCCTCTGTCCAGGGGATTTTTCCAGGCAAGAATATTAGAGAAAGCTGCCATTTCCTTCTCCAGGGGATCTTCCTGACCCATGGATCAAACCTGGGTACCTTATACACAGTGTTTGCAGGCAGATTCTTTACCACTAGCACCACCTGGGAAACCCTGAAGAGGTGCTGCAGGGACAGAAACTAGAACATTTAGTAAAGAATAATATCCACCACGCTAATTAACTGTGTTTTTCATGTCATATTTTTGCCATAATACTTGATTCCCCTTTCAAAAATATGTGCTTAGAAAAATTCAAGCAATTTTCTGTTTAGGAAAAAGTCTATTAAGATTCCAATTCATTGATCTTCTCAAAAGGTCAAAGGCATTTAAAGTTTCCAAAGCACTTTCAAATAAATTTATTCTTCCTAAGTATTCTATGAAAATTTGAGTTTATGAACTTTGATCCTAAATTCATCTGCTCTATTGATTAACCCCTGCTGTTCTTATTTCCAAAGGAAAATAGTATATTACAAGCCTGTGTATTTTATCCTTTATGTCTGTCGTGCTTTGAATTAGATGATATTAAATTGGGTTTATTTGAAGAATTCATTAATTCCTCTGAATATTCTTTGTGTTCTCTGCTGCATTCTTCTATTTTCATATCATCCCTTGTGCCAACTTTTGCTCTGTTAATAATCCATTGTTACTAACAAACCCTACATATGACCTTTCCTCCTGTTCTCTTAATTTTCTTTAAGCAGATCATTGCTACCTGATAATTATCCTACTGTCTTAAATAATTCTGAACCTCATTTCCCAAAGTAATTCTCTTCATATACTCCATATAGGAAATTTAGATATGTATAATTATGGATTGTTAAAGCTCAAAGAAACCCTTGAGTTCATGAAAGTCTTTTAACAGAAGATAAAACAGGCCCAGAGAGATAGAGTGACTTACTTGAAATATCAAACTACTTAGGGATGTTAATAGCACTGTAACTCAAGTCTTTGAATTTCTGATATAGTAGTTTATCTGGTGTTCTGTCTTTATTTCATGAATTGGCATGTCATTCTTGACCTTGGCCTTTAATATTTTCAGAGATTCTCCATTTGCCAGCCAGATCCACTCTTTACCTGCCCCTGCCTATTCTGTGTGTGGAGGCTGTCCTCTGTCTGATCCTTTGGCTTCTGATTGTGTTCAGCCATTGAGAAGCACCAGTAATAGCTGGTAACCTGGGAGGGCTGTGTTTGAGTTCCTCTAGCTCCTACCACCTAGGCCATGGCTGGTGCATGGCTGCACTTTTCCACTGTCTATGAGGGAGACCTTATGCCTCAGCTAAGCCTTGTGTTTTGTTGGGCTCTTGTAGCTATTCCTTATCCGTATTGCTTCAGGCCTAGGCATTGTGATGACTTTTCACATTGCCAGATATAGATAGACATTTTTAGTCTCTATGTCAACTTTGCTCTTGGTAACAAGTTTCTATTAACAGTCTTCTTGGTTCCTTTATCCCTATCCCCATTTCCAGAAACAGTGTCTTTATTAAACTCTTTTCATTTTCAGTTTTGAGTGTGCATCTGGTTCTCTCTTAGAATGTTTATAAAGATAATTTGTAATTCTTAGTCCATCTGTTCTAACATTTTGCTTCTGATATAAGTGGTAATCTAATATTTGTTTTTCATTTGAAATAGCGATGCTCCTCAAGGGTACTGCTATTCTGGCTCGGACCTCATGTCCTCCATGCTTATCAGTTACTTTGTGAATGCTTCCACCTTCTCAAGACTGCCCACACTTTATGATTCACTAGAAGGACCCAAGGGACTAAGCATAAGGTTGTACTCAGTGCTAAGATTTACTACAGAGACACAGTAAGGATCATCTAGGGAGAATAAACAGGCAGAATCTAGAGGAATCTATTTGCATGTTTCCCAAGCTCTTTCTTAACCCTACCTCCCATTAAGGAATCACAGAGTACATCCATTCTCCAGCAGCAAAAATGTAGTGACACCAGAGTGATGTTCCCACCCAGGCAGGTCTGTTTGAGATTCAGAAATGAGGGGTTTTAGTAGGGCTGGTCACATTGGCATTCTTCTTCTAGCAACAGTGAAAATTTTCTACTTTCAAAAGAAAAGCAGGTTTTCACCATAAATCACGTTGCTGATATGAACAGTGTAGTTCAGGGACACAATCTTATTATTTAGGGATTGTTTCAGAAGCCAAATACTTGGATACCATCCAAGAGTGAAATTCAAAAAATAGCAACCTCTAGTTTCCTATGTTAACTTTCTCTCTGTGGTTGGTACATGAGCAAAGGCCAGTCAAACCCCAAACTCTTGTGAGTTTAAGGGTTGGGGGTGGACTGAGCCTGAAGTGAAGGGAGCCTTATGGTGTCAGAATACTCTTCTTTCCATAAACCAATTCTTTGGATCATAACCTCATCTATTATGCCCCAAGGATAAGGTGAAGACACATCTTAAAAGGTCAAGGAAGAAACTTCTCTAAGTTAATTAGCTCCCATATTGTTTATCTCAAGTCCTGTGAACACAGATCTTCTCTACTGACTTGATTTTACCTTGAGGGCACTTGGTCCAGAGGCAGAATTGTCACAAGATGGGAGGCAGGCCCTTCGTCCCAACCCAATGGTGATGAAAGAACAAAGGAAGAAAGCAACAGTTTTCCCTCTCATAGTAGGACTTGCAGCCCTCATTCGTCTCACACAGCAGTTTCAAAACAGCCACACATCACACGGGGATTTTTTTTTTCCCCCTTCTCTTGTAGTTTCTCTTCTGTGGTTTCCCTGGGCTGTAAACCAGCACTCTTGCTAGTTAGCATCCTGGCAGGAAATAGATAAAGCATATTTTAAAACTAATTTTTTCCTCTTATCTAATTTTAAAACCTCATACTTCCTAATTATAACTCTCTTGGAAAATATAGATAAAGGCAAAGGAAAGAGAAGAACTTAAAACGTTTGCCCAATTCTGTAGTAGAGGAATAATCACTGTCCACAGCTTGTGGCAGATTTGCCTGTAGTTTTTTGTTTGTTTGTTTTTCTTTCCTCCAGTGTGCTTGTCACTTGAAGTATAACTCTACGCTCAGTCTACACTTGGTCTACTGCTAAGTTTTGGGATGTTTAAGAACATCTGGTGAATTACATAACAAATCCTAATTAAAATCTATTTGTTTATGGAGGTGAAGGAAGCTTCTGAGGAATGATATTAACTGGGTTCATTTGGGAGATTCAGACACTTGGTTGTATGTGGAACATGAGTGGGACTATTTAAGAGAAGCCCAGTGACAGTGGGCTTCCCCAGTGGTACTAATGGTAAAGAACCTGCCTGCCAATGAAGAAAATGTAAGAGATGCAGATTCACTCCATGGGTGGGGAAAATCCCCTGGAGGAGGGCATAGCAACCAATATTCTTGCCTGGAAAATCTCATAAACAGAGGAACCTGGAGGACTATAGTCCACAGAGTCACAAAGAGTGAGACATGACTGAAACTACTTAGCATGCACAGTTACAGTAGAAAGATTTAGCTACCTGGGGTGGGGGAAATAGAATTAGAGAGACCTAGATGTAAAAATATTAACTTGATTCTACTATCTAAATCATAAAATGGTGGTTTTAGGTATAATATGGAATTATTCTATAGGATTTACATTTCTATTGAATCTCCTTTTACTCATTTCTGAGACCTATACAAGGTAGCAGGTGTGTGCTCAGTCGTGTCCAACTCTTTGAGACTCCACGGGCTAGAGCCTGCCAGACTCTTCCATCCATGCTATTTGCTAGGCAAGAATACTGGAGTGGATCACCATTTGGTATATCTGGGGAGTCTTCCTGACCCAGGGAATTGAACCTGTGTCTCTTGCATCTCCTGCATTGGCAAGTGGATTCTTTACCACTGCACCACTTGGGAAGCCTGTAAAGGGTAGAGTAAACTGTAAGAAATATTTCTATAAAATTCTGAACCAGCTGTTTCACTGAACTATGAGACACCTTACTGAATAATCAACATTGCCTGAGAACACTCTAGAAAATGGTTTCATTCTTTTGCTTTTGCTTCCCCAGTTTCCTGACCAGGGACTGAACCCAGGCCATGGTAGTAAAAGTGCCAAATTCTAACCACCAGAGCACCAGTGAACTCCCATTGATTCTAGCCATCAGATCCTTTCAGTCAGAAGGCCACTTTAGACCTTCATCATTAAGAAGCTCAAGAAATAAGTACCAGTAGGAAAATGCTTTTTCTGTTGTGCAGCAGTAGCCATCAGTGGAGAGATGTTCGTCCTGATACAGCAGGAGACAGACTGCCTGGTTTGGCAACCATAGAATGAAGTCCATATATGTTGGGGATTGCCCCACCAGGCGACCTGCCAGCAGTTTTCATTGGCTTGGCTTACCAGCAATAACCACAAACACAAAACTGCTGTATTCAGAATGTACTGGAAAAAGACTAAATTGCCCATTGAAAGAGTAGGAGAAAAGTAAGAAAATATGGCTGGCATAGACTCATTTGTGAATCCAGCCTATAATAAGTGCTGGATTTGTATTGTTATGAAGGTAAGCTATTTTTAAAGATTGTATCCATGGGTTTCTTGAATATATGCTGCCAAAACAATAAGTTTAGAAATCTTTATTTTCAGATGAGACTTCTGAAATCTAGGAGAGTTTGCTCCACAACCATGGTTGCATTGGGACCATAGCTCAGGTCTCCTGACTTTTAACCCACGAGAATCTTGTTCATAGTACTCCCTATAAGATGCCTTCCTCTTCTATGCCAGAGCAGCAATGTGCTCATTCATTCTCAAGTAATGTGAAGTGTTGTGCCTATCAGGAATTTGTACTTGGGCAAACAATATAATCTCCTATTGAAAAATGTTATTTACACAGTTTATATTTTGTTTAAAGACTATTTCCAACACATTTTTTCTTTCCTTCCTTTCTTTTTTTCCTGATAATTACTTTTTCCCTAATTTAACATCATACTTTAAAAACTTATGGAATGATTTATTTCAAGCAAACATGTAGAATTTCACAAATGGAAAAAAAAGTATAAAGGTTGGAGATAACATCTAAGTAAGTGAAAACTAAATAAGAGCAGCAGAAAATAATAACAAAAGATGTCTTAATTTATAGTGTTGTAGCCACGCTTTCCGGGAAACAAACTCACTCAGAAGGACAATGCAGATAGTGGAGTGCAGTTTATTACACCGGCAGGCCCAAGGCAGAGTCTCCTCTTAGCCAAGGGCCCCGACCAGCTTTTGTGAAAATTTCTTATACCCCTTATGTTTGTGTCTGAACCCACCACCCCAAATTCCTTGAGACTTACATAAACCAAGGAAAATACAATCCCAATAACCCCATCATTCACATGCTATGTGCTCATATGCTCAAACAGTCAAACAATTAGGGGTGATTAGTGTAAGTTTTCTCTTAGGCAATGAGTAACCTAGATAAGGTCTTCAAGGTTCCCCTGTCTGGAGGGAGTCTTAGCCTTCTGTTGTTGCTTTCATAGGCACTAAACACAGAGTTCAGAGTCCACTGGAAAGGTGGCCGAGCATGATTAGCATGAACAGCCCTAAGATGGAGTCCAGGCCCTATGAATTCCTTCTTCAATAGAAATTCTAATCTAGAGAAATGCTTTCATTGTGAGCAATTCTATCTAATAATGTATTCTAGTATAACAGAATTCACTAATAAAGATAAGCATTTATGAATGATACAGAGAATAAGGAGAGAGGGACAAAAAACATGGAAAGAGAATGAGAGAAAGAGATAAAATAAGAGAGTGTTAAAATTGCATATTGTATTCCTGAAGAAAAGCAGTGATGAAAGAAAATTTGTAAAAATTAATGAGCTAGNAATTATTGGCTAAAATACATTTAACTCAGGAAGAAGCAGGTACAAGAAAATTTTTGTATATTTGAAGATATGTCTGTGTATGGAATTTTTAAAAATTTATGAAATTATTTCTAAATTTTTAAAAAAATGTAAAAAAATAAATAATAAAGAGTAAGATAGAAAGCAAATTTTTGATGGGGATCAAAAATTAGCATTCTATTAGTGAAAGTATTTTTTTCTCTAAATTCTTAATAAAATGATTAAATTTCTTACAGGAAAAGAAACAGAAAGATATACAGTAAACAGGAAAAAATAGAGACTCCTGCATTGTTTGGGTTCCTGCAAAGGGAGAATCTGTGGGGACAGTCCATTTGTATGATCACTTTTTCTGGAGCAAATATGAGCACTGTAAACAAAAGACCCTGCTAATGTAAATGAAGCATTGCAGACAGGTGATGGCAGACACTCAACTCCATTGTAAGCAGAAAAGGGCTTTGTTCACCTCTTATTATCATTTCCTGTTGAAGGAGACTTAGACTCTCATTTGAGCCTTCTTGGCAAAATGCGACAAAAAGTATTATTATAATCAGAAATCTAGAGGTATTAAGTCAAGGACTGAATGCATACCAACTAGGGAAAAGCACAAAAAGAACTTGGAAGCAACAAAGACATTAGAAAAAGGCAGAATAAGGTGGATAGCATCTTTTAAAAAGAGCAATTTTCTCTGTTCCTAGTCGATGGTTTGTACTTCTGAGTAAATAACTATAGATTATCATTTACTTTAAACATATTTTTTTCATTTCCAAAGATTGACTTCTTTGGAGGCTTTAATGTTAAATTATTGGAAGTTAGTTCAAATATTATAATTCAACTTGAAGAAACAGAAAGGCAACAGGGAAAGCTGCAAAGGTGTATTCATCTGTTAGATTAGGCCGGTGGGACAATTTAAGTTTGAAAGCTAGTTACTAAATTTTATGGAAGATTATTCTTCTTTTCCAAGGAAGTCAAATAATAACTATCTTTTAGTAAGAAATCCAGTCTCATTTGGTTAACAATAACATAATTTATAAACATTTTATTTTTGGTGTATCACTGAATGTCAGGAGCCAGTATTACTACCAACTTCAGAAACCCAATGCAGTAGATATACATGTATGTCACTCCTGTCTCCCATTTACCAGCTGCACCCTGGAAATACTGCACTTAAAATGTAATCTTGAGAATAGGAAGCATGAGTTTCTTTCAATGTTGTCCCCATTGAGACCACAAATATTACTTGAAGCAAATAAAACCCATAATGAATATTTTGGAATATAGTATCTCTACTTCCTCCATTTCCAACTTAATAATCCCAAGAACACATTCCTTAGTCTGAATTGTTCCTGGCATGAGCAATCAAATGTTTTGCACTAATATCTTCCTGCTCTCTTTTTAAGATCATAGCACTGCAGTCTCCATTTCCTTCATGGGCCACTAAGCTGCTATTTCACTCTCATTTCAATTCTCTCATAAACAGACTATTTGATGTTTTAGAAAGTCCTGTTTCTTATTGCCTAGTCAATCTACCTGTTCACTCAGCTCACTTTTCTTCTTCCACATGATCTTACCTAATTTATTTACATATACGTATGATTCTATGTTTTTAAATTGAACCACATGTCTGATTGTTCAATATACCTGATTTTGAATATACATCCATATGTCACTTTTGTTTATAAGTTTCTCTTGCAAGTTCATGATTATCTGTGCATGGAACTATATTGTTAACTGAATACAGGCTTCCTTTCTTTGTGTGTACATGTATGCATATTTATTTATTAATGGTTGTGGGTGAGTGAATAAAAGAATGTAGACATGAGAATATATGTGAAAGTGGAGAGCTGGAAAGTTACCATGATTCTATAAGTCATGAGTGCATGGTGGGTAAACAAGATAGATTATAAAAAATGAATTTGATCAACTGTAAACAACTGCTGACATCCATAGGAGCTAGCTAAATGCAGGGCTTTGCTCATGAACCTAAATAAATATTCAACTGTAATCTCAATTTTTTTCCTATGGTTATTATTAAACTTGTATTTATATTTTGATATTCTTGCAAAGAACACTTCAGCTTCTCTCCTAAGTTTGTTCTCAAACATTTTTGCAAAAATTAGTAAAATAACGATTAGAAACCTTCTATAATAGAGGTGGTCTATTCTGCTACCAAAAGCATAGGCGCACACACACACACACACACACACACACACACACACATATACGTTAATATTTGATTAATAATTTAAATGTAAAATTACATTATTTGGTTTTTACTTTATCATTTTACCCCAGAAATTATGTATCTTTTTCTTTCCTTAGAGGAATGTGAACTGTTGGAACCTGTCTACCTATTTACCATATATTCTTATTGAATTAAGCAATTCTTAGGACAACTGTAATAAATGCATCATGTTAAGAAAACAAATGAAGTAAATAAAAATAATGCCACAAAAATGATACTTAGAATCTGGATTTTATGTCCTAAAATGTCATTGCTCAGTTCCCCGTTGTATCACAGGGGTCTCCAACCACTGGGCAATGCTCCACACCATATGTGCACAAAAATAAGGCCCAGAGACAAAATGCAGATTAATTCTCATGAAACAGCAAACAAAGCATGAATCTCATAACTCTGTTTTTTCCAAATAGAATCCAGTTCATTTGTATTTTGGAACAATTGATTTTTTTTTTTTTTTAACTTTATTTGACTTTACAATATTGTATTGGTTTTGCCATACATCAACATGAATCCACCACAGGTGTCCATGAGTTCCCAATCCTGAACCCCCTTCCCACCTCTCTCCCCATACCATCTCTCTGGGTCTTCCCAGTACACCAGCCCCAAGCATCAGGTATCCTGCATCGAACCTAGACTGGTGATTCATTTCTTACATGATATTATACATGTTTCAATGCCATTCTCCCAAATCATCCCACCCTCTCCCTCTCCCACAGGGTCCAAAATTCTGTTCTATACATCTGTGTTTCTTTTGATGTCTCACATACAAAGTTATCGTTACCATCTTTCTAAATTCCATATATATGCATTAGTATACTGTATTGGTGTTTTTCTTTCTGGCTTACTTCACTCTGTATAATTGGCTCCAGTTTCATCCACCTCATTAGAACTGATTCAAATGTATTCTTTTTAATGGCTGAGTAATACTCCATTGTGTATATGTATCACACCTTTTTTATCCATTTATCTGCTGATCCCTATCAAGCTACCAGTGGTATTTTTCACAGAGCTAAAACAAATAATTTCACAATTTATATGGAAACACAAAAAACCTCGAATAGCCAAAGCAATCTTGAGAAAGAAGAATGGAGCTGGAGGAATCAACTTGCCTGACTTCAAGCTCTACTACAAAGCCACAGTCATCAAGACAGTATGGTACTGGCACAAAGACAGAAATATAGATCAATGGAACAAAATAGAAAGCCCAGAGATAAACCCACACACCTAAAGACACCTTATCTTTGACAAAGGGAGCAAGAATATACAATTAATTAAAGACAATCTCTTTAACAAGTGGTGCTGGGAAAACTGGTCAACCACTTGTAAAAGACTGAAACTAGAACACTTTCTAATACCATACAAAAAAATAAACTCAAAATGGATTAAAGATCTAAATGTAAGACCAGAAACTATAAAACTCCTAGAGGAGAACATAGGCAAAACACTCTCTGACATAAATCACAGCAGGATCCTCTATGACCCACCTCCCAGAATACTGGAAATAAAAGCAAAAATAAACAAATGGGATTAATTAAAATTAAAAGCTTCTGCACAACAAAGGAAACTATAAGCAAGGTGAAAAGACAACCTTCTGAATGGGAGAAAATAATAGCAAATGAAGCAACTGACAAACAACTAATCTCAAAAATATACAAGCAACTCATGCTGCTCAATTCCAGAAAAATAAACTCAATCAAAAAATGGGCCAAAGAATTAAATAGACATTTCTTCAAGGAAGACATACAGATGGCTAAAAAACATGAAAAGATGCTCAACATCACTCATTATCAGAGAAATGCAAATCAAAACCACAATGAGGTCCCATTTCACACCAGTCAGAATGGCTGCAATCCAAAAGTCTGCAAGCAATAAATGCTGGAGAGGGTGTGGAGAAAAAGGAACCCTCTTACACTGCTGGTGGGAATGCAAACTAGTACAGCCACTATGGAGAACAGTGTGGAGATTCCTTAAAAAACTGGAAATAGAACTGCCTTATGACCCAGCAATCCCACTGCTGGGCATACACATCGAGGAAACCATAATTGAAAGAGACACATGTACCCCAATGTTCATCGCAGCACTGTTTCTAATAGCCAGGACATGGAAGGAACAATTGATTTTAAAGCCACTTAATCTGAATCAATGTTAAAAGAGTTAAGTAAAAGAAACCTCAGCTATAAATTTTAGAATCCTATTGTGTTAAGAAGAAATATAAACATTTGTAAAAATATCCACATTCACCCAAATAATAGAAGAGAAATATGTATTCTACCCCATCAGACAAGCTTTGCAAAAGTCAAAATAAATTTGGTTACTTTGAAGCACTGTGATTTAAGTCTCTGGAAGACTACATCCATGTTCTAATACTCCATGTTATTGTTCAGTCGCTTAGTCGTATCTGACTCTTTGTGACCCCATGGACTGCAGCACACCAGGCTTCCCTGTCCTTCACCTTCCAGACTCATGTCAATTGAATCAGTGATGCATCCAACCATCTCATCCTCTGTCTCCCCCTTCTCCTCCCACCTTCAATCTTTCCTAGCATCTGGATCCTTTCCAATGAGTAGACACTTTGCATCAGTTGGCCAAAGTACTGGAGCCTCAGCTTCAGCCTCAGTCCTCCCAATGAATATTCAGGGTTGATTTCTTTTAGGATTTGATTGGTTTGATCTCCTTGCTGTCCAAGGGACTTTCAAGAGTCTTTTCTAGCACCACTGTTTGAAGGCATCAATTCTTGGGTGCTCAACCTTTTTTATTGTCCAGCTCTCACATCCATACATGACTACTGGAAAAACCATAGCTTTGACTGTATGGACTTCTGTCAGAAAAGTAATGTCTATGCTTTTTAATATGCTATCTAGGTTTATCATAGCTTTTCTTCCAAGGAGCAAACATCTTTTAATTTCATAGCTGCAGTCACCGTCCACAGTGATTTGGGATCCCAAGAAAATAGAACCTGTCACTGTTTCCATTGTTTCCACATCAATTTGCCATAAAGTGATGGCACCAGATGCCATGATTTTAGTTTTTTGAATGTTGAGTTTTAAGTGAGCATTTTCACTCTCCTCTTTCACCTTCATCAAGAGGCTCTTTAATTCCTCTTTGCTTTCTCCCATAAGGATGGTGTCATCTGCATATCTGAGGTTATTGATATTTCTACCAGCAACCTTGATTCCAGCTTGTGCTTTATCCAGCCTGGCACTTCACATGATGTATTCTGGATATGAGTTAAATAAGCTGGGTGACAATGTATAACTTTTATGTACTCCTCTCCCAATTTTGAATCAGTCCATTTTTCCATGTTGAGTTCTGACTATTGCTTCTTAACCTGCATTCAGGTTTCACAGAAGGCAGGCAAGGTGGTCTGGTACTCCCATCTCTTTAAGAATTTTCCAGTTTGTTGTGATCTATACAGTCAAAGGCTTTAGCATAATCAATGAAGCAGAAGTTGATGGATTCCATAGTTATTCATTTCCAGCAAGGCAGTCATTAGAGTCTTCTCTTTGCCTACATATATGAAGGAAGATTCAGGTAGAGTCTTGTTGCAACATCTTTCTAATTATTAATATTTAATATTAATGCTAGTCCTTTTGGGTTAACATCTATCTAGAGAGGAGAGACAAGAAGAATTACAATGTTTGTCTTCTGTGCTACAAAAGACAATTTGATATTTGTACAAACACGTAGACACCTTGCTGAACTTAAATGCAAACTGAACTTGTCAATGTTAGTTCTTACATAAGTTCATCATTTTCATCCTGGTGTTATGACTTCATATTAAAGGACTATATTTTCACATCTATCTCACCAGGGAATCATCATCTTATAAAAAACTTGAAACTTTTATTCATCAAATATTGTCACAATATAAATCTTATTAAATCAGATAGGTTTTGCATTTATTTCATGTCACTGTGATGTTTTTCTGGTCAGGGTAAGAATTGTTTGACTTTGGCAGAATTCTCTGTGACATCAATTGTGCTGCAAGAGCAATAATCTGTCTGTGAAATGTCAGGCTGATTCAAATATCATGGTAGATGTTTTCTGGGTGTGGAGATGAATTCCATCTTTATGGAGGTTGCATTTTGACTTACAGAGTTGCACAGGCAAGCAAGTAGACATAAGCTTTAAACTAGAAATATAACTTAAAGGTGATTTACTGGGTTTTGATGTTTGAGCAGCCAGGATAATCATGAAATATGAAGAAAGGATATGCAGTTTGTAGATCCTAATTTTTTTGATCCCATAATTTCAGTTCATTCTACTCATTGCAATCTAATTAGGAAGGATAATATTTACAAAAGCAACTTCAGTGTAGAGTGGAAATTGCTCCAACAGAGATATGTGTGAGGTGCTAAAGGAGCAGAAAAGATGTGTAATTTGTACCCTTAATAGGAAAGGAGCTAATTAGTATTTGAGCCCAGTGTTGAAGGATTCCCCAGTCTGATTCAATGAGGCTTTACAATCAACCACTTCACATTTGTGTGTGTGTCTACACACACACACAAACATACACATATTGCAGGACTCAAGTGAGGCACAATATTTTGAAACCTCTTCTTAGTAACAAATTATCAGAATATACAGTCACCAGATATGAACAATCATTAGAAATGACAAACAGAAAAGTAAAAATTTTGAAAAAATAGACTTTGAAACTTTCTAGTGAAACTGGGAAAATAATCCAACATGAAAAGGTACTTTTGCCACCAAAGGAAGATATATCTATACTATTATTATGTGGCTATGAAATTTCTAGCTGATTCAAGGCACTATGGTAGGAATATTTTGCTAGTAATATGTAGTTGTCACTGAGTATCAAATATTTTAAAATTTACAGTTTAAAATGTTTCATATGTCTATCTTTCATTTATCTGATCATCAGCTTGTAACCACCATGGACTTATGGAAATAATAGTAAAAGAACCAAGAAACTTCAGGTATATTATTATGACACTTGGGCAGCCAGATAATGTGCTTTAGTATTAATTTTCTCATCAATTAATTGTGAATAACTTTTGGAAGTTAAGTGATAGGGATGTGTTATAGTGCAATGAGATAATTATTAATGTAAACTTTAGAATATGCAAATACAAGGCATAGTATACTATAGGTCAGAGATTGGGAACTCTTCATGGAAAGGTGAAATATGGAAATCCACATGATTCAAATATACATTATTATAGACATTTGAATAAGGTAAAATAAATAATCTTATCATATTAAAAACTTAGAATAAAGATAGATTTCATGTTCTGAGAAATAGAATAATATATATGTTTCAGGAATTCTACATGCTTACTTCAATTCATCCTCATTAAACCAGCAAGACTGAGGTGTGTGTTTCTGAGGAAGATACTATAGGACTGAGAATTTAAGTAACTGGCTTAAAGTCTCAAAAGGAGATACAGAGTGAGATATTCATAATCTTTACCCTAGTATTTTATAATAAAGAACAGAGAAAACAAGATTAGAATCACCTAAGAACATTTTTCAGTCTTGGGCTTCTTATTTGATACAGGAAGTAAGGTGGGTTTAGATTGATAATTTTCCCCAGTTGTTTGTAATATAGTCACTATCATTCTTCTATAACTGCAATGTAACTTTTAAAGGACAATACCAATACATATAGCTTCATTATTACTAAAAAACTATAAAACAGTGCTTCAGCAAGTGATAGATCAAAGTCAAAATATTCTTTAATGGATACTTCTTATATGTTTTTGCACACTGTGTGTTAAATGCAGCAGTCATGCAGGGTTTACTTGGTCTTAAGTGTGGGTTTGAGAAATACAGGGGGACACACACAATATAATAATCACATAATCTCTCCATATTAAAAATTCTATTAAGGAAAATGTACAAATTTCCACTTTCCACACATTCAGTACCAGTTTCCTGGGAAGAATTATGGGGAATTACATGCACCGTTTGGAAGAGTCCTTTAACTCAAGGTTTTATAAATTTAAATCAGAGATTTACTAACCCTACATCATAGAATAAGAACTATGAACCCATCACTTTTTTGAATTTAGGTACATGCATTTTATTAGCAAAAATAAGATATGCTGGCTTAGGTAGTAATAAACACACAAAAATCCCATAGCTTAACACAACATTTTTTTTTTTTTTTTTTTTTTACTAAGGATTCTTGTTCTGCACATCCAGGCCAGTCTCCAAGGTTACTGCATTGCATATGTTAGTACAAATTTCTCATGGCATAGCCATGTCAACACATTGCTGTATAGTCACTGCAACAGAAAAAGAAATGCAACTCTCCATTTAAATCTTTCCATATGGACTTAGTGAACATGAATTTTAGCAAATTCTGGGAGACAGTGGAAGAGCACTGGTAGATAGACAGATAAGCCTGGAGTGCTACCGTCCATGGGGTCATAAACAGTCAAACATAACTTAGCAATTTAACAACATGGATGTTACACATGTCACTTCTGTTCACATTTTTTTTTTTTTGCCTAAGAATGATTTATAGCCACAAATAACCTCAAGATACCCTATAGGTAGCACCTTTTTTGATGCATACTTTGATTAAATAAAAAGACATTTGTGAATGGTTATAATGTTCATATTTTGTTGGTGTTGTTCAGCTGCTCAGTCGTGTCTGGCTTTTTGCAATACCATGGACTGCAGCATACCGGCTTCCTTGCCCATCACCAACTCCAGGAGCTTACTCAAACTCATGTCCATTGAGTCAGTGATGCCATCCAACCATCTTGTCCTCAGCTGTTCCCTCTTCTCTTGCCTTCTATCTTTTCCAGCAATCAGGATTTTTCCCAATTTTCACATTAAACGTTCCATATGTTAATAAAATTTTACATGAAAGAGAGGAATAATATTTCATTCTAGTGAAATCAGAACAGTTTTTGATGTATTTGATTCTGAATCCTACTATTTCTACATTGCCCAGGAATGACTGTTTTTCATTTGCTTGTTTTGGTCTCTCTCTTTTTTTTTCCTCTTACAGCAGGAGATTTCTTTTTAATTTTCACTACCATGTGTCACAAATTCTTAGTTTTCATTTGTGTACTTGACACTTATGCCAATACTTATGGATCATATCAAAATTGTATTATAAAGGAAATATTCAGTGGTGTGTTAGAGTCAGATTTTTCTGCTTTCTGAATTGAGAACTTCTCATCACTGTTCAGTAATATCACTCTGATGGTTTTATATCAGCTGCAGTGAAAGTTTCATAGCATGGAAATCGACTGTTTATGTCTTTGTCTTATTTTCCTAGAGGGTTGGATGTTAATATACCAACATATCCTTAAGAGTATTGCCCCCTCCTATGGACTCTATAATATCCATGCAGAAGGAAAGGAAGAGTTTTAATTTTCAGCTGTAATACAGAAAACAAAGAACAGCAACAAAAAAAAAATGTTCATAAGACTACAGGCCAAGAGGCAAGTCGGAAATGCATGTCCAATTATTGAAAAGGACAGATAGAGTTATTGGTGAAAATATAGAACAAATGGGAAGAGGCCCAGGGAATTTCAATGGCACTTGCTAGTGTGCTTGCCTTGGCTAGGTAAAACTTTTAAAGGAGTTTCGTGTTAAGTAAAATAATATTCTTACTAACAGCATCAGTGTTTTGCTACCCCAAAATGGGTGAGTGTTGAACATAAAATAAGGTATCTTCTAATCCAATTTGAAAGTGAAAAGTCCAAGTGAAAGTCGCTCAGTCATATCTGACTCTTTCAACCCCATGAACTATACAGTTCGTGGAATTCTCCAGTACTGGAGTCGGTGGCTGTTCCCTTCTCCAGGAGATCTTCCCAACCCAGGAATCAAACTCAGGTTCCCTCATTACAGGCAGATTCTTTACCAGCTAAGCCACCAGGGAAGCCCAAGAATAGTGGAGTGAGTAGCCTTTCCCTTCTTCAGGGGATTTTCCCAACCCAGGAATCAAACCAGGGTCTCCTACATTGCAGGCAGATACTTTCCCAACTGAGCTACCAGAGAAGGTCCTTTAACTCAATTTATTAAGTAAATTCTACACTTAATAACCCCAGGTCAAATAAAATTAAAAAAAGATTCCATGACACATTTAGTATTACTGTCATAATCTCTGTAATATAATCTATTTACATATCTACCCCGCCAGACTCTGTTGGAGAGTGTGGGGATTGTGTCCTAGACAGCCATTTAAACACTGTTCCTGAAATGGAAACTGAAGCATCAGTTCAGTTCAGTCGCTCAGTCGTGTCCGACTCTTTGCGACCCCATGAATTGCAACATGCCAGGCCTCCCTCTCCATCACCAACTCCTCGAGTTCACTCAAACTCACGTCCATCAAGTCAGTGATGCCATCCAGCCATTTCATCCTCTGTCATCCCCTTCTCCTCCTACCCCCAATCCCTCCAAGTAACAGAGTTTTTTCCAATGAGCCAACCCTTCGCATGAGGTGGCCAAAGTACTGGAGTTTCAGCTTTAGCATCATTCCTTCCAAAAAACACCCAGGACTGATCTCCTTTAGAATGGACTGGTTGGATCTCCTTGCAGTCCAAGGGGCTCTCAAGAGTCTTCTCCAACACCACAGTTCAAAAGCATCAATTCTTTGGTGTTCAGCCTTCTTCACAGTCCAACTCTCACATCCATACATGACTACTAGAAAAACCATAGCCAAAGCCTTTGACTGTGTGGATCACAATAAACTGCGGAAATTCTTCAAGAGATGGGAATACCAGACCACCTGATCTGCCTCTTGGAAATCTATATGCAGGTCAGGAAGCAACAGTTAGATCTGGACATGGAACAACAGACTGGTTCCAAATAGGAAAAGGAGTATGTCAAGGCTGTACCTTGTCACCCTGCTTATTTAACTTATATTCAGAGTACATTATGAGAAACGTTGGGCTGGAATAAGCACAAGCTGGAATAAGATTGCTGGGAGAAGTATCAATAACGTCAGATATGCAGATGACACCACCCTTATGGCAGAAAGTGAAAAGGAACTAAAAAGCCTCTTGATGAAAGTGAAAGAGGAGAGTGAAAAGGTTGGCATAAAGCTCAACATTTAGAAAATGAAGATCATGGCATCTGGTCCCATCACTTCATGGGAAATAGATGGATAAACAGTGTCAGACTTTATTTTTGGGGCCTCCAAAATCACTGCAGATGGTGACTGCAGTCATGAAATTAAAAGACGCTTCCTCCTTGAAAGGAAAGTTATGACCAACCTAGACAGCGTGTTAAAAAACAGAGATGTTACTTTACCGACAAAGGTCCATCTAGTCAAGGCTATAGTTTTTCCAGTGGTCATGTATGGATGTAAGAGTTGGACTGTGAAGAAAGCTGAATGCCGAAGAATTGATGCTTTTGAACTGTGGTGTTGGAGAAGACTTTTGAGAGCCCCTTGGACTGCAAGGAGATCCAACCAGTCCATTCTAAAGGAGATCAGTCCTGGGTGTTTTTTGGAAGGAATGATGCTAAAGCTGAAACTCCAGTACTTTGGCCACCTCATGCAAAGAGTTTACTCATTGGAAAAGACTCTGATGCTGGAAGGGATTGGGGGCAGGAGGAGAAGGGGACGACAGAGAATGAGATGGCTGGATGGCATCACTGACTCGATGGACGTAAGTTTGAGTGAACTCCGGGAGTTGGTGATGGAGAGGGAGGCCTGGCATTTTGCAATTCATGGGGTCACAAAGAGTCAGATTTGACTGAGTGGCTGAACTGAACTGAGCTGAACTGACAAGACGGACATTTTTTTGGCAAAGTAATGTCTCTGCTTTTGAATATGCTATCTAGGTTGGTCATAACTTTCCTTCCAAAGAGTAAGCGTCTTTTAATTTCATGGCTGCAATCACCAACTGAAGCATAGAAGGCACTTAATAAAGCTGTTAAATTGATGTAAATTTAAAAATCTTTTATAGTTGCAGCATGTCAGAATGTATTCCAGTTTACCTATAGATATTGCTGGATGAAACCAACAAAAGTTTTAGGAAAATAAATACTTGTATGAAAGGCTGTTGAGAGTCTTGGTTAAACCTCAAGCTGAGACTTCTATTTGGAAAACAGTCTTAACTCGCATTGGGATTTTATTGGATTTAGATTACAATATCCAGTAGAAGATATCAATTTGCAGGGTAATTTATGTTCCTAGGAAAGATCACATGGTTTAATATTAATATGGATATTAGGATTTCCACAAGGTTGTTGAATAGAGATATAGTCTCTGTCATCAAAGTGGTGAACTAAGATTTCTCGTCTATTTTAGCTTTGTTGCCTAAAAAAATAGTATTTAGTGACACAAAATGCCATTTTAGCAGATAGGAAGAACAATTCATGTCATTTATAGTAGCTTTTGTTCAGATTAACTTGTAGGTCAAATTCTATTTACTATGGGGATGCCATCGATCCCCCCTAGGTGAATTCCAGTTTCCTTGTGAAGTAGGAGACCATGGGTTATAGGAATTCTTGTTGTGTTTGTCTGTTATGACTGTTATTAGGGAAATTGTGGTCCTTCTGGAACAAATAGATGGTCAAGAGTTTGGGTACTAGATTTTCATAGAAGCCAAAAAGACAAAATTAATATATAACAACTCTACTATTGCATTAAGGATGCAGAAATCAGTCTCATTGGGGTTATGAGCCATTGTAGGTAGAGAAGCAGGAATTCATTGGAGGGAAACAAAAGATCTGTTCTCCATTTTCTTTAATTTTATGGTATAAACATTCTCAGTTTTGTTTGAAAAATAAGCTAGACTGAAATATATGTGTAAAAAAGACAGAGCAGGTAGCCATGGGGGCCTGCTCAAGTCCATATTCCCAAACTTACACATTTTAAGCAGTGTCATGGTAGGAAGTATTATGTACTTACATTCTCCCTGCATGACTTCTTTGTATATAATAAGCAAGTTTCTGATGATTACAGAGACACACATAGATTATAAGAAATTTTCTTAGAAAAACATGTTTACTTAAAGGAGATATAGGACATTTTTGTCCTCCTTTTCTTTGAGCCCATAAAAATGTGTTAAATTGTCTTTGAAAATGGGGAGAAATAGTCCTATTACTAATGTACATACTTATATCATAAATCAGTAAGCATCCCAATTATACAGAAACTCAAATAAATGGTCAAAGCTTATTTTGAGAATCAGTAGCAATTTGAACATTCTGTTGTAATCAGACTTTCTTTAATGTTCATAATCATTAGTTTTAGGAGTATTATTATTTTAATGCAAACAATAT
>SJYQ01001967.1:134823-158806 GCA_006410935.1 Redunca redunca
TAGACTAATGACATCAAAAGTGCATTTATTATGATTTCTTTAGAAATCAGAGTGCTCACACCACAGAATCAAAATGGCTAACAGACTCATTTCTCTGTTTTGCCAGTGTAAAGGTCACCTGAAGTACAAGTCAGATTTGCTGGAAATTTTGAATTTATTTGAGATTGATCTCCTAATTATCTTAAATACACATATTCTTATCCTGACTGCTTCTGTAAAAGCACTTGCTTCATAAACTCTCCTGTTAACTTATCAAACACAGATTTTTAAAATAAGATGTAATTTTCAAAACTATATATGAGCTCATGTGTGCATATGTATATGTTTAATTACTCTCAAATTATTGTTTTTCTGTAAATTTGGGTGGAGGGGACATCATTTTTTCCTGTGAAATATCTTTTCCGAAATCTTCATCCTATTGTGCTTTACCTATGACATGTCCAATTCGGTGCTTAAAAACTGAAGTCTCACTCTTTCTTAGTTGAGATGTTCTAATGTGTCCATTTGAAACAGGTGATTAAGAGGGCTAGACTATCCATTAGAACTTCTGTTTAGTTTGTCAGATTCCAATGACAATGGTATAAAGCCACAACTTCAAAATAAATATTATTAACCATTTTTCTGACACAGATGGTCGTGGAAATTGATATTTTAATATTGTAATAAGTTCATTACCAGATGTGTTGCGAATTTCTGCATTTTTTTTCCAAAGTGTATGTTTCTATATAATGGAAGGCTGCTTAAAACATGAATAATTCAAAACTTATTAAAATTATATCATATCTATTTACTCTTTTCTCCTAAAGTTCAACATGGATGGCCACAAGGACATCCTGTACACTGTAGGCATTGTGTTAAGTGTTGAGGAGATAAGTAAAAAACAACCTATTTTTGTGGCCCATAGAACACATGGGTCCTAAATTATAATAAAACATAGAAGGTTACAAGCAATAAGAGCAATTAAGTATTACATGTCAGGAAACAGCATAGAGGAAAGACTGGCCTGTTATGGCCAAGAGGGGAAGTACTATACATTTATTAAGTTAGAAAAGATTCCTTAATATTGATTTAATTTAATTTCACATAAAATATCATTTCCCTTCCAGCAATAAGCTCTAATAGTTTGCACAGGCTTGAAACTATACTGTACCTGTCACCTCCCCACCACCACCCCACACACTCACGTACTATGAATTCCTCTTATTCTCTCTTTCTCTCCCTTTTCTTCTGTCTCCAAGATCTTTCATCTAGTTCTTGAAGTGAGTTTCTGCCATAGGTTACCTATTTCACACTCTAGATCTTGCTACTTCTAAATTGAACTCACCAGGGTTAAACAAGGCATGATCTTTAAATTCAAAGAGTTCTTGTCTAAAGAAAAAAAGCATACACATAGAAATATAGTAAATGTGAGGAAGTGTCACACATTATTTTGGAAATAGGCATAGAGATATAGTCTAAAGGACAGATTGGGTGGCTCTATGAGGACAGTGTAGCCTGGAGGAGTAGACATTTGAGATGAATGTTGAATTGGTAGGACAAATGGCAATTTGTTCTTCATCCATATGCTATGTACTAACACAATGGAATAACTGAACACTGAACATTGTTTGATTCACAGAACAAGTCATTACATTGTACACAGCCCTACGTCCCACCCCTTATACTGGCTGGCCTCTAGGTGCAGGTTTAAGCTTATAATTCCTCAACTCCTGTCCCCTACAGTATATTAGCTGAAGTTCCAACCTCATGTCAAGACTACTAAAATTATGATTGGTACCAATCTCATTTTATTTTTTTAACCCCATCTCTCTCTAGTTAAGTATAGCTACAACATTAAAGAGAAAACAATCATTTCAGTTCAGTTCAGTCACTCAGTTATGTCCGACTCTTTGCGACCCCATGAACCACAGCAAGCCAGGCCTCCCTGTCTATCACCAACTCCCGGTGTTTACCCACTTATGTTGGTGATGATTGAGTTGGTGATGCCAGCTAACCATCTCATCCTCTGTCGTCCCCCTCTCCACCTGCCTTCAATCTTTCCCAACATCAGGGTCTTTAAAATGAGTCAGCTCTTCACATAAACTGGCCAAAATATTGGAGTTTCAGCTTCAACATCAGTCTTTCCAATGAACATTTAGGACTGATTTCCTTTAGGATGGACTAGTTGGATCTCCTTGCAGTCCAAGGGACTCTCAAGAATCTTCTCCAACATCACAGTTCAAAAGCATCAATTCTTTGGCGCTCAGCTTTCTTTATAGTCCAACTCTCACTTCCATACATGACCACTGGAAAAACCATAGCCTTGACTAGACAGACCTTTGCTGACAAAGTAACGTCTCTGCTTTTTAATATACTATCTAGGTTGCTCATAACTTTCCTTCCAAGGAGTACGTGTCTTTTAATTTCATGGCTGCAATCACCATCTGCAGCGATTTTGGAGCCCCCTCCCCCCCGCACACACACACCAAATGAAGTCTCAAACTGTTTCCACTGTTTCCTCATCTATTTGCCATGAAGTGATGGGACCGGATGCCATGATATTAGGTTTCTGAATGTTGAGCTTTAAGCCAACATTTTCACTCTCCTCTTTTACTTTCATCAAGAGGCTTTTTCTCATGATGTACTCTGTATATAAGTGAAATAAGCAGGGTGACAATATTCAGCCTTGACGTACTCCTTTTCCTGTTTGGAACCACTATCTTGTTCCATGTCCAGTTCTAACTGTTGCTTCCTGACCTGCATACAGGTTTCTCAAGAGGCAGGTCAGGTGGTCTGGTATTCCCATCTCTTTCAGAATTTTCCACAGTTTCTTGTGATCCACACAGTCAAAGGCTTTGGCATAGTCAATAAAGCAGAAATAGATGTTCTTCTGGAACTCTCTTGCTTTTTCAATGATCTAGCAGATGTTTTGCAATCTGATCTCTTGTTCCTCTGTCCTTTCTAAAACCAGCTTGAACATAGAAGTTCATGGTTCACATATTGCTGAAGCCTGGCTTGGAGAAATTTGAGTATTATTTTACTAGTGTGTGAGATGAGTGCAATTGTGTGGTAGTTTGAGCATTCTTTGGCATTGCTTTTTGTAGGGATTGGAATGAAAACTGACCTTTTGCAGTCCCATGGTAACTCGAGTTTTCCAAATTTGCTGATTTAAATTGAAGAAAGTGATGAAAACCACTAGACCATTCAGGTATGACCTAAATTAAATCCCTTATGTTTATACAGTGAAAGTGAGAAATAGATTTAAGGGAATAAATCTGATAGACAGAATGCATGATGAACTATGGATGGAGGTTTGTAACTCTGTACAGGAGACAGGGATCAAGAGCATCCCTAAGAAAAAGAAATGCAAAAAAGCAAAATGGCTGTCTAAGGAGGCCTTACAAATAGCTGTGTAAAGAAGACAAGTGAAAAGCAAAAGAGAAAAGGAAAGATATACCCATTTGAATGCAGAGTTCCAAAGACTAGCAAGGAGAGCTAAGAAAGCCTTCCTCAGGGATCAATGCGAAGAAATAGAGGAAAACAATAGAATAGGAAAGAGTAGAGATCTCTTCAAGAAAATTAGAGATTCCAAGGGAACACTTCATGCTAAGATGGGCTCAATAAAGGACAGAAATGGTATGGACCTAACAGAAGCAGAAGATATTAAAAAGAGGTGGCAAGATTACACAGAAGAATAATCACTTAGAAAGCAAATATTAAGATGTGCTCATAATCTCAGTGTAAATTAAAATCTTGAGAGAATGGATTCTTTTAATGTAGCCATGATGGTTATTTGAACTCAGAGTTTATGTTTACTTTCTCTGGTGTTCTCCCCATTATCACTGGGTCTAAAAGGCCACCGTGTTTGCCAGAATGCTTCGTCTTCAGGTATTGAGATGTGATAGCCATTTTTTTCAACGAGGTCCCTTTACACAAGTTCTAAAAGGCCAAAGGGAAACAGAAATCATCCATCTTTCTCCAGTAGGGACAAACAGCCACATGGGCTTCCAAGAATATTTTAACTAGGAATTCCTTTGCAAATTATTTGTCTGGGTGCTGCAGACAACTGCATAGGTGGGATTTCTTATAGTTCTCAATCTAGGCAGTGACAGTAAATAACATGGCAAAAGTAACTTACTGGTGTCCTTAAAACTAGTGATAAGTGGCAAAACTGACAGCTCACAACACCTTTCTTCCTCTTTTGACTTTAATTCCTCCACCTTATTTTGTAAGCATATATTTTTCTGATCAGATTATCCTGTTTGAAATGCCTAGAAGGGATTATATTTTCCTTACTGAACCTCAAGTAGATTATTATAATACTTATCTAAGAGTGAATTCCCTCTGTTTTACTTAAATATACACATTGACTGAAATAAAAATATTGATTTCAGAATTTCATTAAAGCAACTTCACAGATGTATGGAATGTAGCATATGAAATGTTTATATTTGAGATAATTGATAAATAGATAAAATGAGTTGCATTTATTGAGTATCGTATACACATTGATCCAATCATTTCTACTATATATTTATATTTTTCAATTATTATCTGGTAACTCCACTGTGATATAGTAAAAACCCTGTAAATACATATGGCTCAAACTGAACACAATGATTGGTACCCCATGTACACATTTGTGTAAGCCAAAACTCTAAGTCTGATTATTATCTTTACTAAGAGCCAAGCATTTAGACTCTCAATATCTGTTTTAGGATTAAAATATATGCACACAATACACATACCCTCAGAAACATGCAGAGTTACAAATTTAAAAGAGAGTTACCTCTTTCAAAACCATGCTTGACATAGACAAAAATTACTGTTGTGTTTCTATCATTCACGGAAAGTAAATATATAAAATGTTAAGAAGAAAAAGATAAATGGTCAGCATTGCCTTTCTTTGTTTACCTCTGGAGAAGAGAACAAAAGTTCCATGATTTTTTTTTTACAATGGCTTAGATCTAGTCGGGGGAAAAAAAAATTAATAAAGACCTTATACTCAGGACACAGTCTCAGCCATAATGAAATTTACTGGACCCATCACTACTTTCAATAAACTTCATTATGTTATTTCTTAATTCACCAGGCTTATTCCTCCTTTCTTGAACTCTACTGTGTTGAATGCTACTGATCTTTTAGGTTATAACTTATTCTCTCTTATCCCTCATTCTGGAGTCTTCCCATCCCTTTCTCTTAGGTTTTCTGGTAAGGGATACTGGGGTAACCGATAAGTGTCCATGCTTTTTAGTGAAACAACTAGCTTCAAATTCCAGCTCTTTCAATTCCTAATTTTGCAGAATTTGCTTAAGCATACAATTATTCCGTTACCTCCCCTGTCAAAGGAGAATTGATAACACCTATGAATGTAGTTGCTATAAAAACTAAATAATATAAAGAATTATTATTTAGTTGCTAAGTTGTGTACAGCTTTTTGCAACCCTATGGACCATAGCCCACCAAACTCCTGTCCATGGGATTTTCCAGGCAAGAATACTGGAGTGAGTTGCCATTTCCTTCTCCAGGGGATCTTCCTGACTCAGGGATCACACCCACATCTCTGCATTGGCAGGCAAATTCTTTATCACTGAGCCACCTGGGAAGCCCAATATAAAACATACATAATAGTTATCTATTGTTAATATAACTGTATAACATGCAAATTTAATTTAATTTAATTTTTCTCTTCAAAGGATAACTATTTCAGATATCTATTGCTACATAAAAATACATGTCAACTAAATTTTAAAATTTAAAGCAGCAAATATTTTGTTATTTTCACAGATTCAGTAGGTCATGAATTAGGCAAGGTTATAACACAGATGAGTTTTCCCTCTCTCAAGATATCTGCAGGCTCAACTGGGAATACTCAAAAGCTGGGGTAGTCTCAGTTGCTAAGAAATGGACTCATCTGAAAGGACTCATTCACTCTCCTGTTTGGCAGTTAATGCTGGCTGTTGACTG
Source organism: Redunca redunca (assembly GCA_006410935.1). NCBI lineage: Eukaryota > Metazoa > Chordata > Mammalia > Artiodactyla > Bovidae > Redunca > Redunca redunca. The sequence goes on from SJYQ01001967.1 coordinate 140,770, forward strand.
TCAACTAGAAAATGTTGGCTGTGACTGTCAACCAAAAAATTTGCATGTGACTGCTTGGGCTTTCTCACAAAATAGTGACTGGCTTACAGACATGAGAACTGCAAAAAAAATAAATAAATAAAAATAAAAGTACATGACATTTTAAAGTATCTTTCCTTGAAAGTGCATACTATCTTTTAGCTGATGATGTAGTTATAAAGCTCTGCCTATATTCAACGGGAGACAATATAAATCCTATCAGTCAGTAGGAGGAACATCAAGGTTACACTGTAGGAAGAGTACATAATATTGCTGCAACCATCTTTAAAAAGTAAAATCTGCCACATTTACTTTTCCCCTTTTGATGATGTTATCTCTGACCTATAAACTATTGGATAATAGTGGAGATAGCAGGCATCTTTTTATTGTATATAATTTTTATAAGTTTATTATTTCACCTTTTTATGATGTCAATAATTTTGTTATGGTGAAGAGTATTCAGCAAAGTCAATTATAATTTCTTCCCTATGTAAATGAACACCATTAATTCCCTTTCTGTATCTGGGCACATAGAGTTGTGGATTCTTCCCTTCAATCTTATCTTCTCCTGTAACTGCTCACCTAATAAAATGTGGCAGATATGGCATGAGCCCAAGCTTTATGCCAACTGGTAGCTTCCTCTCCCTTCTTCTTAAAATTATATGCAATAATGGGAAATACTCCATCTCCCTGGGTTTTAGCCCTGGCTGATATTATACAGAGCAGACAAACCACCAACCTGATCTCCTTTAGTCACCTGGCAGAAAAATGAGATGTAGAAAAATGGTTCTTGTTTTAAGCCACTAAAAATTCGAAGTTTTTGGGGCTGGTAAGCCTGATATTGATAGGACAGCTTAGCAGGCTGGAGATTGAGATTCAAGTTAGAGTTTATGTTGTCTGCAGCCTTGAGTCTGATATCTGCAGGGCAGTTCAGCAAGCTAGAATTTCAGGCAGGATTTATAGGCTACAAATTTAGGCAGAATTCCTTTCCTTTAGAAAATCTCAGTCTTTTCACTTAAGACCTTCACTTGACTGGCAGGCCTTCCTGCATTGTGGAGGATAACATGCTTTATTCAAAATCTACTGACTTGTATGTTAATCACATATAAAGAATACTTTCACAGCAGCATTTAGACTGGTACCTTAGTCTAGCCAAGTTGACATGCTAAATTAATCATTATGGTTCAAAAATATACACCTGATGAATTTGATACTTAAGTAATAGTTTTTCAGTTCAAATAGTGAACATCAACTGGTTTCATTTTTTCTATGTATAAGTTATAGATAGGAGAGTGGAACTAGAAAAGGGACTATTCGGTTTTCTTTTTGTTTTTTAATTTTTATTTTAACTGTATTTTACTTTACAATACTGTATTGGTTTTGTCATACATTGACATGAATCCACCACGGGTGTACATGCGTTCCCAAACATGAACCCCCCCCTCCCACATCCCTCCCCATAACATCTCTCTGGGTCATCCCCGTGCATCTGCCCCTAGCATCCTGTATCCTGCATCGGACATAGACTGGCAATTCATTTCTTACATGATAGTATACGTGTTTCAATGCCATTCTCCCATCTCATCCCACCCTCTCCCTCTCCCTCAGAGTCCAAAAGTCCGCTCTACACATCTGTGTCGGTTTTCAAGGAAACGTTTTCCACCAAGGATATACTAAGATGGAAAATCAAATTATTTATTATTTATAGTGCAGTCCACAAGTCTCCAAAAATAAATTAACTAATGATATATTTAAAGCCTGGGGCCAAAGATCAAATCCTAATCCAAGGTTTTTCCCGTAAATTGTAGCCTCAGATATAAAATCAGATCAAAGATATATCTGTAAGAACCCTTGTTAAATGTTGGAAAGATTTAAGTATTTAACTCCCAGACAGATTCTCCTAGACAGACAGAAATCCTTCTAAGAATCATATGATTGTTGTCCTAAGGTACTCAGTGTCTCAATCAAAGGAGAGAGAGAGGGTTACTCTCCCAAATATACTTCTAATTGAGACTTTTACCTGAGTAGATTTTTTATGACTTAATATTCATGAAGATCTCCAGCGTTTTTAAAGAATTATATCAAGACAGTATGGTACTGGCACAAAGACAGAAATATAGATCAATGGAACAAAATAGAAAGCTCAGAGATAAATCCATGCACCTATGGACACCTTATCTTTGACAAAGGAGGCAAAAATATACAATGGAGAAAAGACAATCTCTTTAACAAGTGGTGCTGGAAAAACTGGTCAACCACTTATAAAAGAATGAAACTAGAACACTTTCAAACTCCATCCACGAAAATAAACTCAAAATATATTAAAGATCTAAATGTAAGACCAGAAACTACAAAACTCCTAGAGGAGAACATAGGCAAATCACTCTTTGACATAAATCAGAGCAGGATCCTCTATGACCCACCTCCCAGAATACTGGAAATAAAGCAAAAATAAACAAATGGGAACTAATTAAAATTAAAAGCTTCTGCACAACAAAGGAAACTATAAGCAAGGTGAAAAGACAGCCTTCAGAATGGGAGAAAATAATAGCAAATGAAGCAACTGATGAAGAATTAATCTCAAAAATATACAAGCAACTCTTGCAGCTCAATTCCAGAAAAATAAACTTCCCACTCAAAAAATGGGCCAAAGACCTTAACGGATATTTCTCCAAAGAAGACATACAGATGGATAACCAACACATAAAAGATGCTCAACATCACTCATTATGAGAGAAATGCAAATCAAAACCACAATGAGGTACTATTTCACAAATGGCTGCTATCCAAAGTCTACAAGCAATAAATGCTGGAGAGGGTGTGGAGAAAAGGGAACCCTCTTACACTGTTGGTGGGAATGCAAACTAGTACAGCCACTATGGAGAACAGTCTGGAGATTCCTTAAAAAACTGGAAATAAAACTGCCTTATAACCCAGCAATCCCACTGCTGGGCATACACACCGAGGAAACCAGAGTTGAAAGAGACACGTATATCCCAATGTTCACAGCACTGTTTATAATAGCCAAGACATGGAAGCAACCTAGATGTCCATCAGCAGACAAATGGATAAGAAAGCTGTGGTACATATACACAATGGAGTATTACTCAGACATTAAAAAGAATATATTTGAATCAGTTCTAATGAAGTGGATGGAACTGGAGCCGATTATACAGAGTGAAGTAAGCCAGAAAGAAAAACACCAATACAGTATACTAATGCAAATATACGGAATTTAGAAAGATGGTAATGATAACACTGTATGCGAGACAGCAAGAGACACAGATGTATAGAACAGGCTTTTGGACTCTGAGGGAGAGGGCGAGGGTGGGATGATTTGGGAGAATGGCATTGAAACATGTATAATATCATATGTGAAACAAATCACCAGTTCAAGTTCAATGCATGATACAGGATTCCTGGGGATGGTGCACTGGGATGACCCAGAGGGATAGTATGGGGAGGGAGGTGGGAAGGGAGTTCAGGATGGGAAACACGTGTACACCCGTGATGGATTCATGTTGATGTATGGCAAAACCAATACAATATTGTAAAGTAATTAGCCTCCAATTAAAATAAATAAATTTATATTTTAAAAAATGGGTGCCTGTCCTGGCACTCTGTAATGACTTATAAGGGTGGGATTGAGGGAGGGGAGTGAGGATCAAGAGGAAGAAGATTGGTATATAATTATGACTGATTTGTGTTGTTACATAGCAGAATCTAACACAACATTGTAAAGCAATTTTCCACCAATTAAAAAAAAATAACAAATACATGTATGTGTATAACTGATTTGCTTTGCTGTACACCTGAAACTAACACAAAATTGTAAACCAGCTTTACTCCAATAAATATTTCAAAGAATATATATTTTCATGCCCAGAACACAACTTTTATAAAAAAAAAAACACACTTATATACTCATTTACTTTAATAAAAAGGATTTTTAAGAAAGTAAAGAAAAGAAATCATATCACTTTGACTAAAAGGAAAATTGGTCAACTTGTAAAGAGATCACTGAATCCCAATCTTCCTACTGGACAGCATGGAAATCTACTTGTCTGCAAACATGGATCACTTCAAGTAGAAAATAGAAGTTGAATCAGAGAAAAGAGTCAAAATCCCAGAGGACAAAGTCAACAACCATTGGTAACTATTTCTAGGGAGAAGAATAGACCCACATAAAGGAAAGTTCTGGCCTCTGAGTGAAGGAAATAGTGCTATGTGCCTGCCCAGTTTGATTTAGAAATCTCTATGTACCACTAGGGCTTCCCTGGTGGCTCAGATGGTAAAGATTCTGCTTGCAATGCAGGAGACCTGGGTTCAGTTCCTGGATTGGGAAGATCCCCTGGAGAAGGGAACAGCTACCCACTCTATTATTCTGGCCTGGAGAATGCCTCAGAGAGAGGAGCCTAGCAGGATGGGGGTCTAAGTGTTGGGCATGACTGAGCAACGGTCATTTTCATGTATTGTTAACTGCAACGTGTATTTGTTTTCCCTCTTTGTGAACTGTCATGTCTGCTGAGTTTATGCTGTCTCTTTTGCACTACTATAAAGTGGATATGTTCAAGGAAAGGTAACTTATCTCTGCAAATGAGAAAATGCACCTGAGAAGTTACTTCTGTAGTGCTACATAGAGCAGTTTCATCTCAAACCATATTGAATAATCACATGACTAATATGGTAGGTTTCCCATACATTACTTTTTAGAAATGACATGATGAAATAGTCAATATCAAAGTTCTGTGCAAATAAAACTATTCTGATTACTGTTTTGCTTTGCTGTCCATTTAGGTAGCTGTGATCATTTTGTTTCTGGTGAATGAGCCTTACCATTTGGCCCCTGATACTATAAGTTTCTATCATTCTCACTGCATTTAGGGATTTCACTTCAATGGTAGCAGTTACTCTAATTTCTGACTTACAAAATAGGGTCAACAGAGAACTTCAGTGATACTGAGGCTCCTCTCACAAATTTATTTCTCATAGTCTTAGTTAAAAACTGTGTACTTGACTTCCCAGGGATTGTGAGCAGGTCTTCCATGGTAAACACTCTAAGATCCCACTTACTTTAAGCTTTGGATATGTTTTTCTATAGTACGCCAATGAGTTTCTGACAATTCAATATTATTTTGCTGTTAAAATTGATTTGCTATAAATATTGTCCTAAAATTACTTCATAATGTGGTATGCTCTGCATATTTTCTTCATGATCGTGACTATCTGCAAAAGATACAGAATTGTGGTGTCTAATATAAAGGTTAAATAAGCACGGTGAAAATATATAGCCTTGATGTACTCTTTTTCCTATTTGGAACCACTCTCTTGTTCCATGGCCAGCTCTAACTGTTGCTTCCTGACCAGCATATAGATTTCTCAAGAGGCAGGTCATGTGGACTGGTATTCCCATCGCTTTCAGAATTTTCTACAGTTAATTGTGATCCATAGAGTCAAAGGTTTGGCATAGTCAATAAAGCAGAAATAGATGTTTTTCTGGAACTCTCTTGCTTTTTCAATGAGCCAGTGGATGTTGGCAATCTGATCTCTGGTTCCTATGCCTTTTCTAAAACCAGCTTGAACATCTGGAAGCTCATGGTTCACATATTGTTGAAGCCTGTTCTGGAGAATTTTGAGCATTACTTTACTAGCATGTGAGATGAGTACAATTGTGTGGTAGTTTGAGCATTCTTTGGTATTGCCTTTCTTAGGGATTGAAATTAAAACTGACCTTTTCTAGTTCTGTGGCCACTGCTGAGTTTTCCAAGCTTGCTGGCATATTGAGTGCAACACTTTCCCAGCATCATCTTTTAGGATTTGAAATAGCTCAACTGGAATTCTATCACCTCCACTAGCTTTGTTCATAGTGATGCTTCCTAAGGCCCACTTGAATTCACATTACAGGATGTCTGGCTCTTGGTGAGTGATCATACCATTGTGATTATCTGGGTCATGAAGAGCTGTTTTGTACATTTCTTCTCTGTATTCTTCTACCTCTTCCTAATATCTTCTGCTTCTGTTAGGTCTATACCATTTCTGTCCTTTATTGAGCCCATCTTTGCATGATATATTCCCTTGGTTTCTCTAAATTTCTTGAAGAGATCTCTAGTCTTTCCCATTCTGCTGTTTTCCTCTTTTTTTGCACTGATCACTGAAGAAGGCTTTCTCATATTTCCTTGCTATTCTTTGGAACTTTGCATTCATATCTTTCCTTTTCTCCTTGGCCTTTCACTTCTCTTCTTTTCACGGCTAATTGTAAAGCCTCCTCAGACAGCCATTTTGCTTTTTTGCATTTCTTTTTCTAGGGGGTGGTCTTGATCCCTGTCTCCTGTACTATGCCATGAACCTCCATCCATAGTTCATCAGGCACTCTGTCGATCAGATATAGCCCCTTAAATCTATACCTCATTTTCACTGTAAAATCTTTAGGGATTTGGTTTAGGTCATACATGAATGGTCTAGTGCTTTTCTCCACTTTCTTCAATTTAAGTCTGAATTTGGCAATAAAGTGTTCATGATCTGAGCCACAGTCAGCTCCCAGTCTTGTTTTTGCTGACTGTATAGAATTTCTCCATCTTTGGCTGCAAAGAATATAATCAATCTGATTTCAGTGTTGACCATCTGGTGATGTCCATGTAGAGTCTTCTCTTGTGTTGTTGGAAGAGGGTGTTTGCTATGACCAGTGTGTTCTCTTGGCAGAACTCTATTAGCCTTTGCCCTGTTTCATTCTGTACTCCAAGGCCAAATTTGCCTGTTACTCCAGGTGTTTCTTAAGTTCCTACTTTTGCATTCCAGACCCCTAGAATGAAAGGACATCTTTTTTGATTGTTAATTCTAGAAGGTCTTGTAGTCGTCATAGAAATGTTCAACTTCTTCAGCATTACTGGCATAGGCTTGGATTACCGTGATACTGAATGACTTGCCTGAGCAACAAACAGCGATCATCTGTTGTTTTTGAGACTGCATCCAAGTGCTGCCTTTGGACTCTTGTGTTGACTATGATGGTTACTACATTTCTTCTAAGAGATTCTTGCCCACAGTAGTAGATATAATGGTCATCTGAGTTAAATTCACCCATTCCAGTCCATTTTAGTTCTATGACCCCTAAAATGTTAACTAAAATGTTAACGTTCATTTTTGCCATGTCCTGTTTGACCACTTTCATGGCCTAACATTCCAGGTTCCTATGCAATATTGCTCTTTACAGCATCAGACCTTGCTTCCACAAGGTCCACAAGCTTGAAGCACAAGCTGACATCAAGATTGCTAGGAGAAATATCAATAACCTGAGATATGCAGATGACACTACCTTTATGGGAGAAAGTGAAGAAGAACTAAAGAGCCTCTTGATGAAAGTGAAAGAGGAGAGTGAAAAAGTTAGCTTAAAACTCAACATTCAGAAAACAAAGATCATGGCATGGTCCCATCACTCATGGCAAATAGATGGAGAAACAGAGGAAACAGTGTCAGACTTTATTTTTTTGGGCTCCAAAATCACTGCAGATGGTGACTACAGCCATTAAATAAAAAGACACTTACTCCTTGGAAGAAAAGTTATGACCAACCTAGAAAGCACCTTAAAAAGCAGAGACATTACTTTGCCCATAAATGTCCGTCTAGTCTAGGCTATGGTTTTTCCAGTAGTCATGTATGGATGTGAGAGTTGGACTATAGAGAAAGGTGAGCACCAAAGAAGTGATGCTTTTGAACTGTGGTGTTGGAGACAACTCTTGAGAGTCCTTTGGCCTGCAAGGAGATCCAACCAGTCCACCCTAAAGGAAATCAGTCCTGAATGTTCATTGGAAGGACTGATGTTGAAGCTGAAACTCCAATACTTTGGTCACCTCATGTGATGTGCTGACTCACTTGAAAAGACCCTGATGCTGGGAAAGATTGAAGGCAGGAGAAGAAGGGGACTACAGAGGATGAGATGTCTAGATGGCATCATTGACTCGATGAACACAAGTTTGAGTAAACTCACGGAGTGGGTGATAGACAGGGAAGCCTGGCATGCTCTAGTCCATGGGGTCGCAAGGAGTCGGACATGACTGGGTGAGTAAACTGAACTGAATATAAATGTTAAAATGGATTCAGCTGTAAAACTCTCTGGTTTGAAACTTTATAACTTATAATTATTAAATAATAGATATTTATTAAACATGCTTANTTAAAAAATTAAAAAAAAAAGAAAAGAATGAACAGCTATCTAGCCCTATGATATGCTAGGCACAATTCATGAGTATTTCCTTATATTTTCTCTTTTCATCTCTATTTTGGAGATAATCTGTGAAACAGGTTTTAATAACCCTATTGTACATAGAAGACACAGAAAGGATAAGTAACTTGCTCTAAGTCCCAGAAGAGTGGAACAAGAATTCAGACAGGTAACTAAAGTCAGAATCTATGCATGATGTTAGAATGCTTCTTAGTGTGGCTGTCTGGAAAAAAGCTGAGCTGAACCAAGCTGAATGAGGGCTGCTTGATTTTGCTTTATCCTTTGGGCATTTTCCTTTGTCATTTCAGATGAAGGATTCAGGTCTTATGTGGCCTTGGTGTTTTTTGCCTCTGTCTTCCCACATCAAATTGATACAAGTTCTTTGTGAATATAACTAAGCTTTGTGGAGCTCTGTTACTTTAATCAGAAGACTCAAATGAAAAAGTATGCATTATTTTCAACCCAGCAGATATAGACACTCATAAATTAAAGACTTGGCATATTCACTAAACACCAGTAAATACTCCATAAATTCAAACTGTAGTTTTTGAGTCTGGGGACTCTGTGTCATCCATCTTTGTATTAGTTTCTAAAATTCTGTGCCTTATCCACAGCAGGTGTTCACTAGATCTATTGAATGGTGAAATTTCTTATGTTGAACTACATAAAACTGTCTCAGTATTTAATCACTTTGTATTACTGTCTTTTCTTGTTCTTTTTTCATTTTCCTATTGATTCTATTTATACTAGTCACATTTATCATTTCTACGAGGCTGTTTCCAAAATCTAACTCCAGTGTACACATAGATATGTTTTCTTTATGAATATTATCTATACATTATACATTCAGTTTTCTTCAAGTGTGCCACCTTCCATGGGCCTCCTCCTATTCTCAGCCTGTTGGCACTGGTGTAATTATAATCTTCCATGATTAATGCCTTACTCTTTTACAGGCTTTTCTTATCTGCATACATATTTCTAAAGCTGAGTTTTTTATGCTGCCTTAGACATAGTAACTTATTATTTATTTCCTTTCCATTTCTATTTTTTGCTGTAATCCAAATGATCACTTTGGTCTTTGGAGCACATGTTGTATCTTCCTTTAGATAACACTGTACATCATCTCCTGCCTGGCAAAGTCTAGCTTTCCTGTAAAAATATCCTCTTGGTTTTTAATAGGGCTCTACCTATCTCATTCTAGTTGGGTTACCTCAGTTGTACTAATCTCTACTTCCTGCCTTTGAAAATATAAATTTATTCCTTCCTTCCTCCCTTGCCTCCTTCCTGCCCTCCCTCTCTCTCTTTCTTCCTCTCTCTCTTCTCCAGGGAGACAAATAAAGCATAGATAGATTTTTCTCTAATTGCTTAGGTTTGGTTTTGCTGTTGCTATTATTGTTTTTGTTGTTTAGGAAATCTTCCTCCTTAGTTTTTTATTGTTAACGTCCCCCTCTTATTTTAATAATTGAAATAACAGTTTCAAGTCCAAGGCATGTTAATCACTAAGTTACCATGGCACATACATTGATACGTATTGTTTACCGCATTTACTTCTTTCTGTTTTCATAGGGTGGTCACTTATTAGCTTTATCAGGGAGCAAAATGAGATTGATTTTTACACAAATAGTTTATAACTGAGTATCTATTTAGATACATATAGCAGGCACCTTTACGGAGTCTCAAAAAAAATTTTTTTTTTAAAGTCTGTGTTCTTTTAATTTTATTTATTGCTCTTTTATTTTCTTATTGTCCCTTAATAATTTTCCAAACAGAGAAAAGAAACAAAAGAACTGTCAGTGTTATGAGTTAATATTTTGAGATTTAAAAAAATGCGTGAGATAGCAGGATCAATTCTGCCTCCTGCCAACACCAAGTTATACCATTTCAAGTTGTAAAAAGGGAAGGGAGAGAGAATTCGGGTTTATTGGTAACTATTGGATGTTAAGAAAATTCCAAAGAGAGAGTATCTAAAATAGACCTCCAGTTTCTAGTGCTCATATAAAATTAAAGTGTATAAAACAACTTTTTTCTTAGCTTCATGTCAGTTATTTCTGTTTCTATCAGGCTTTATTTTGGTTTTCTGATCCCCTGCCTACAACTTCTAACAGAAGTGCTGTGTTTAAAATTGACTGTGAGTTTGTGATTCTAGTATCCTTATCACACTCTATTTTCAGTATCATCTCTATCTACCTTTGGTTTCACTTTCCTTTACTTTCATTTTAAAAACACAGTTTACTTCTTGCTCTTGGCTGCCCTCTCCTTGATCATTTTTCTGTCTGACTTCCTATCTTACTCCTATCTAAACTATGAATTCAACAATACTCATTTTTCTTCTATACATTCCCATCTAGCAAAATGTATATATTTTCTCAAAAATTGAAACTGTGGCAAAAAGTTTACATGCATAAATGATTCACCACAAGTCCATAAATAGACTTCATTACTGTTTTTCCTTACTTATCACAGGAATCCACTAAAGTCTAGCCATTTATCAACTGTTACTAGTGTATATATTGTATGGAAAGGAAATGATGCACTTTTTTATGTACAGCCAATGTGGTTCCAAAGATATTTAGGGAATCAATATTACTGATTTCATTATTGTATCTGAAGTTTTTGTTGTTGAATCATTCACATTTATTCACACTTTCTGAATGTTGTTTAGATACTTACTTTAAAGAATCATGATAATAAGATTTTTTTGAGTTTAAGGAGACTAGGGCATAACCATGAAAGATGATTGTGTGTCATGTGTTATCACATAACTGAGTTTATATTGTGGCTAGAGAGAAAGAAGGGACTTGTGTTGATGTGAGCTTGAAGAGTGATAAACACTACTTCCTTATATATAGTTCCAAATTTCCTGTTACCAGTTTATTCCTTGGGATTGCTCAGAGAAAAATTTCCCTAAATACCAAGGAATACAATTTAAAAATATCTATATTGGTGGCATAGTTAATATAATTAAACTACCCTAATTATTGTGATTGCTCTTCTCTGTACATCAGTCAAACCTGTACAAAATTTCCAACAAACACGGCAATAAAAGTTCAGTTTACACCAAAAGAAGATAGAGTATTATTGTGCAAATTTTAGTATTTATAGATCTCTAGTCTAGTCAAGGCTATGGTTTTTCCAGTAGTCATGTATGGATGTGAGAGTTGGACTGTGAAGAAAGCTGAGTGCCGGAGTATTGATGCTTTTGAACTGTGGTGTTGGAGAAGACTCTTGAGAGTCCCTTGGACTACAAGGAGATCCAACCAGTCCATTCTGAAGGAGATCAGTCCTGGGTGTTCTTTGGAAGGAATGATGCTAACGCTGAAACTCCAGTACTTTGGCCACCTGATGTGATGNAGAAGACTCTTGAGAGTCCCTTGGACTACAAGGAGATCCAACTAGTCCATTCTGAAGGAGATCAGTCCTGGGTGTTCTTTGGAAGGAATGATGCTAACGCTGAAACTCCAGTACTTTGGCCACCTGATGTGATGAGGTGACTCATTGGAAAAGACTGATGCTGGGAGGTATTGGGGCAGGAGGAGAAGGGGACAGAGCATGAGATGGCTGGATGAAATCACTGACTCAATGGACGTGAGTTTGAATGAACTCCAGGTGTTGGTGATGGACAGGGAGGCCTGGTGTGCTGCAATTCATGGGGTTGCAACAAGTCGGACACGACTGAGAGACTGAATTGAACTGAATACTATAAAAATTTTGCATACAAAATATATCTACTTGTAATCAAGTGTTCAGGTTAGGTGAAAAATATTTTGATAGTCTTACATAATTTGGAAATGTAAATAACCTCCAAAAATATTTTTATGTTTTATGTTGTAATCATGAATTAATTAAAAATGTACAAAATAATTTTTTTTCTCAGAAAATCCATATTCAACCATAAGCATGAGAAAGAAGTTAATGTAACCCTGTTTTAGATTGATGTTAGAAATTAAAATAAAGATATGAATGCTTTCCAAACTCAAGAATTAATGTTTTTCTTACAAATGATTTAGACTGTTAACATAGAGAAAAATATAATGGTGTTTGAAAATCATAGATATCCACACTAGTGTGGTCATTAAAAATAAAGTGCAATTCAGATTGCATATGTTTCAACTGTACATGTCACCATCTAGCTTTAAATCATGAATGAGCTAAATGCCCATTACAAGCATATTGCAAATAAATCTAGTTTTTATTTTATTTGCACTCATACTTTTCTAGATTGTATTACTATATGATAATATGCTTTTGTCTGGATGAAAGTACATAATCATTAACATTTATAGTTCTCTGTGGTAAAAAGGCAGATGACATACACTATCATTTTGTGATGTGTAATTCAATTGCTGGCACATTAGGATTTTTAACGGAAGGCTTATAATGTAAATTTCAATTCTGTATTCTGTCAGTAACTAACAAATGTTGAATTATTTCCTTCCTTAGACATACACCATTGGAATCCATTTAAAGTGCTTAATGATGTATTAATAAACCATGATTTTCCAGCAGAGTTTCTGAACTCCCCTTACTGGCGCCAGCTCTGGTGCTGCCAATCAAATTAGAATCCCATGATTTCACAGTAAATAAAGGTTAATTGGACATATAAAGGGAAATTGAACATCAGAAATATCTATACTCACATTATTCTAATATAAAACTTAATTATTAAATTTATTTTTACCATAAGTGTGGTTAAAATATTCATAATAACATATTGAATCTTTATTTTTGTTTTGAATACAAAGAGCTATCCACTTGTAATTTCAGATAAATCAGTAATATCAGGCTTACTGTTTTCATCTGTGTTAAAATTTCTAATTGATTATTTCTTAGGAGAAAATAGTTTGTGTAGGATAATTTGTGCTTAGTAAGCTTAACTGTAAATGCTTTTCTAAACCATTCTCCTTAATCCTCCAAATCTTGTCCTTTATAAAAATAAATATGTGGAATATTATTTACACATGTGTAAAATCATTTTCTCAAATAGCATTCATTCTTTGTTTATTTCCTGATCCATTAGATAGTTTAAAACATAGTCTGCTTTTTTCGTCTGTGTAGTAGTCATTTCAGATGTGAATCATGTACTTGAGCTGTTTTAACAGAATTGTATGGAAAAAATTTCTAAGCATGTAATGATACTTACCAGCTACATTGTTTTAGAAATTCCCTGGTGGCTCAGCTGGTAAAGAGTCCGCTGCAGTGAAGGAGACCTAGCTTTGATCCTTGGGTTAGGAAGATCCTCTGGAGAAGGGAATGGCTACTCACTGTATTGTGTCCAGGAGATTTCCATGGATTGTATAGTCCATGGGGTTGCAAAGAGTCAGACATGACTGAGCGACTTTCACTCTCAGTGAGAAAACAAAAAGCATGCTTGTATCCAGGATTAAATGTTCAGAGTAACTACTCTATAGTGTACTTAGTAATGCTGGAAAAGATAAATATAAATGTTTAAGACATGACTGTCATAGCTGGAAATTTAAATAATCCTTTAGAAGCCAGAAATAACAACAACAATATACAAGTAAAATTCATAATAATAAGTAAGAAACTAGAACCAATAGTTACTAGTCTAGAAACTGGCCAGAAGACAAAGCAGGTAGGAGGTCATCAGCCTCTCAGCCCAACTTCATCATCTCCATCCTGACATTTGACATCCCCAAAGGGGAAACCTTAGTGAAAGATATGAAAAAATAAGAAAACTACTAGCAGAGTAAGAATTTGGGAATGTATCTCTATCTCACCATTGTCTCTAAACTATCACAAATCATCAGTCATCCTACCTTCATATATTCCCTCCCCAAAATCCCAATTCAAAGTTGAAAAATTGTGGACCCAAATTATTTTGATCCTTGGAAATAACTAAGCCCCTGGGTGAAGCCCAGGTAATTTATCTCTGAAGAAAATAATGTAAAATCGAGCCCTCAAATATTTTCTATGGAAAGTGAACTCACCATTGAATGTCATTAAAAATATGAGAAAACTTCATCACCACAGGAAAAAGACAGAAAAAGCACTCAAAAATGTATAATTATATCAACAGAAAATTCAATTATTAAATTTAAAAGATGAAAAATTTAAAGTTGTAATTATAAAAAATAAAATAAATGAAACAATGGAAAATGAGAGACTGCCAGATTTGACAGCCAGATTCAAAACAGAACAAACTAGAAATTTTTGAATTTGAAAAGTTGCTGAAAAATGTTGTATTCTCCAAATAACATAGCTTCAAATTAAACAAGCAAAAATACAGAATTATATGAGTTTTGTCTTACTAAATTGTTATAAGTCTAGAGAAGTTATCTAAATACCTTGAACTTGTTTCTTATATTTACAAAATGTGTAGAGTCCACTAGGTTTATTCAGTCTTTCATTTATTAGCTCATTAATTGCTGTTATAAGCATGTTCTATGGTCCAGCTATGCTACCTTATACTCTCATAAACATAAAGTTATGGCCTTTGCCTATGAGCAGTTGACATTCTAGCACAGGAGTTGATAATGCCTCCCAGTTCTAATTTTATTTTCAGATAGCAGTCAGTTCAATTTATTCTTCTAGTTAAGACAAAGGGAAGAATTTGACATGCACTGAGAACTTGGTCCTTAGTCCTGCAGACAGCCATAAAGTGAACGTGGATATAAAGAAGGGAATGACATATAGGCAGAGGATATAAGAAGAAGAAAATTCCTGGCTTAAAACTATTGACAAAGTATAAAGCAATAATCATGCTGTGGAATATAATATCATTGTATTCTAACCCTGGGTAACAACAACATAAAAATATTCTGGGTTCATGAATGTCATACTCAATTTCAATATATATACAAATTTCCAAAGCTTTAATAGGAAAAACAAGCCCACCTAGAATTCACAAATGTTAATTCAAGGTTAATTTGGCAGTTTATGATGTTGTCGGGAAACACAACACATGCCCAACATTCATAATGCATCTGGACTTTACAAATTCTATATTCATTTATTAGGAAGGCAAATTGCTCTGAATCTTTTAAGAGGAGCTTTAGAACTCATTCTCAAGAAATAAATCATCCTTTCCTATACTAAATTTTGAAAACAATATCAAGTTTCTTAAACTGAGTTCTCAAATTTTATGCAAGTTTATGATACAAGTAGAATAAATCTCCCTGCAGAATATGAAAAAAGACATTCTAACTGAAAAATAAATAGATGTGAATGTTGTTAAATATTTGTTTGAACATTTATATATCAACTTTTGATGAACTGATTTTAGTCATCAATTTTCAAATTCTGAAAGATTATGTACTTCAAATTTTAATTTATGTAAATGCAGAAATTTCCTGATATGATATTAACAAACTTTATAATCAAAACTATCTGTGTATCCCAAGAGGCATGGTCTAGGTTTGAAAGAAAGCAAACATACACTGTACATATCTATCTATGTCTACCCATATATCTATTTATTTATTGACATATTGATATATATATAAATTATTAATGTTCTCAAATATTTAAGACATTAAGCTTATGTTTGACTTTTTGGCTTTTTCCTTTCAACCCAACTCTGTATGTGTGCCTCCTGTTACAAAAGCTAATATAAGCTGACATACTTCCGTTTAGGTTGGCCTCATATGTGTCTACTGAGTTGGCTTACATTTGAACTAATTGACAAGAGTGGTAATGCAAATACTATGCAAATGAACTCCCTCTGGGACTCTTTTTTCTACCTTCAATTGATCCCTATGCAAGCATAGCACTTTGTAATGTTCTTCCAATGTATTTAATTTTGTGGTTTGTGTAGATGTTTAATATTATTGACAGTGATACATTGGCCTTCTGTACTATTTATCTCTGACAAACATTCTCTACTTTAAATAAGGCACTATGGCTGATTAGTTTGAAGCATGTGAAATGAGTGCTGATGTTATATTATTGATGATAAAATTAAATCATAGAAAATTTAAAACTGTGCTCATATGACTTGCACTAAATGCACAGACACACACACACAAACACATATACACACAGATATCCAAATTTTTTTGCACTGAAGGTACTGAGCGACTAATACTGGTGTAATGTAATTAGCAATAGAAAACTGAAATGTATATGACTGCTCAGTTTCAAATATTTATTTTTTAAAAGTGACTATATTTAAGGTGGTTTATTTAGTTGTATGCTTCACTCATGATTGTGTTTTTATTGTAGGACGTGGTTTTGTGCATTACAGGATATTCAGCAGTGCCCCTGTCCTCTCCACATGATATGCCAGTTGCATCCTCCTAAGCTGTGACAATCAAAATTATCTCAAGACAGTCCCAAGAGAGCAAAATTGTCCCCATTTGAAAAGCACTATACTCTGAGGTCCCTACCAAATGTCTTAGTTTCACTGAGAACCCAACTGACTGGTTGGAACTCAATTGTGTGAATTCTCAGCATATTTACCTCTCAGTTCCCCAGTAATTTTTAATTCTTATGTAGAAGATATCTGACAAACATTGTGGTATCCTTTCCTGCTACTGCTGCTAAGTTGCTTCAGTCATGTCCAACTGTGCAACTGCATAGACAGCAGCCCATCAGGCTCCCCCGTCCCTGGGATTCTACAGACAAGAACACTGGAGTGTGTTGCCATTTCCTTCTCTAACGCATGAAAGTGAAAAGTGAAAGGGAAGTCGCTCAGTCATGTCTGACTCTTCGTGACCCCAAGGACTGCAGCCTACCAGGGTCCTCCCTCCATGGGACTTTCCAGGCAAGAGTACTGGAGTGGGGTGCCATTGCCTTCTCCGATCTTTTCCTAGAAACATGAAATTTAGTATTAATTCAAACACTGAAGCACACCCAATTTATGGCAACCTTCTTCTACATTGTTCTCTCATCTCTTATTCTGTGCTCTAAAAATTCTAACCACATCAGCCTCCCCACACTTTAATTTCCTTGTGCTCAACTCAGTGGGATGGGCACACTCTTCCTGTGATCTCCTCATAGAGTTCCCTCTCTTGATTTCTTTCTCTGAGCATCTGAATCTTGTATTGCCTGCTGTCCGTTTCTGAAACAGATACTTTACATAGTTTTCCCAGCTTCCTACTTGTTACAGAAGGACAGCAAGTCCAATAACAGTTATCCATTCCTTCACAGACTGAAGTAGAAACAATACAGGGGTGAAGAACACTAGATGATGTCTGGACACTTCTACCTTCACAAGTTGTATCTTTGACAATAAAAAATGCATTTGTTCCCAATCATGTCTATACTGGACATGTTTATTATTGCAATATCAGCTTTCAAGTACACAACAGAGCATTAAAAGGAAGGATTGCTTTCTATCAAAAATTAAATTAAATGCTTTGAAAGTTTAAAGACAAATAAATAAAAAATATTTTTGTCTCATTATATGCAAGATAATTGTCAAGAAATGGGAAAACATAAAGAATCTAGAAAATCTCCACTCATGCTTCCTCACGAATATCTTTAAATTCTTACCAGAATTTAAAATAACCAAAGCTTGAAATTATAATTAGGGTTTGTTATTTTACTTTTTTTTTTTTGAAATTTTTATTTTAACTTTAGTTTACTTTACATTGCTGTATTGCTTTTGCCAAACATTGACATGAATTTACCACGAGTGTACAAGCGTTCCCAAACATGAATCCCTTCCCACCTCCCACCCCAGGGTTTGTTATTTTAATATTTATTCTATAAACACAATGGGGAACTGTAGTTAGAACTCTCAAAGAAGTTTCATTCCCACACTGAAGTCTGACAAATATATATATATATATTTAATTTATAAAATTTTTATTTTTTAAAATTTATTATTTTAATGAATCTATA
>SJYQ01001967.1:161806-180740 GCA_006410935.1 Redunca redunca
TTTTCCTACTTAAATAAGTAGAAGTATTTATGAGAGTTTCAGTGTTATGAGTTGATTTCATTTTCTCTGTTTCTGGTCTCTTTCTATTTGAACATTTTTCCTAGCTGTGCATTTTCTTATTTTATGCATACTTCATCATTTTTAATTTGAAATGTGTTACATTGTTGTTTGCTGAATTATATTTTATTCTTTTAAATTAGTATAAGATTATTTTTCTATCCTTTATTTAAGTTTTTTGCAATCAATCTGATTCCTCTGAGTCTTCTTTTCAAATTTTCTTAGCAGGAATTTTGAGCAGCCTTTACTTTAGGGCTAGCTCCCTGAACTCTGCACAAGACCCTTTTGGTGATAATGTTCTTCTGAGAATGCTCTCTTATGCCCTAGGCATTGGAAGTTTTCCCTCATTCATCGCTGATGAAATGGACAGGAACTTGGGCAAACTTCGAGAGATGGTGAGGGACATGCTTCCATGGGTTGCAAAAAGTCAGACACTACTGGGCAGCTGAACATCAACTACTGGGAGTACAACATGTTCTTGGCCCTGTGTGAGCTCTGATTGTTTTTTCTTCCTGTTTCTTTCTCGTGGTACTTCCTTGATCTTCGTATCTTCCTCGATCTTCGTATCTTCCTCTCACACACACACACATGCACACCCCTCCCCCAAACACACGCACACCACCACCCCCCCCNCCACCCCCCCAACACACACACACACAAATCAGTACTTGGCCCAAACTCAAGGAACCACTCTAGAATACCAATGCTATCTCTATAGACTCCTCTTTCCAGTACTCTACATGGAAGATTTTAGCCGCATTAGTCTCAAATTCTGAATCTGCTTCATCAAGAGAGAAAAGCTACAAAATTTGGTTGTTCAAACCACTGCTTCATATCTTTTTTTTTTTTTCTGTAGCTGTTATTTCATTATGACTGAAAGTAAAAGTCAGAGATCATTATATGAGAAGATGTCTTCATGAGCATTACACGAGATAATATATTTAAAGTCCTGATTACCTGGCCTATTATATCAGAGGAGTTTAATAAGCATTAATGCATCTCCTATTTCTATGTGTTCATTTTATTTCATGTTTTATACTCTAAATCTCAAATCATATATAACATTTTAATAAATAAATACTATTTTAGTGGAAGTCAGAGAGTCAGCTAACTAATGACCAATTCTTGCCCTTAAATTTTTTACAAACTCTGGACTCATGAAGCAGCTGCACTTTATCCATACAGGATAACCTTTTCAGGTGTTTAATCCCAGATATTTTAACCCTCTCAGATATCACTTGCTCTGGAATAAGAACACAATATTGCTATTATGTTTAAAGAAGCCAACCAGTTTTCAAATTTTTTATTAAAGTGTTTTATTATGGCTTGCATCTTTGTGTGTCCTCATCCCAATTAGTATGTTAAAACTGGGAGGGGGGTTCAGGATTGGGAACACTTGTACACCCATGGTGGATTCATGTTCATGTATGGCAAAACCAATACAGTATTGTAAAGTAAAATAAAGTAAAAAAATAATAATAATAAAGTGAAAGTCAAAAAAGAAAAAAGAATATCTAATTGGTGCACTGGGACGACCCAAAGGGATGGTATGGGGAGGGAGGAGGGAGGGGGGTTCAGGATGGGGAACATGTGTATACCTGTGGCAGATTCATGTTGATGTATGGAGAAGGCAATGGCACCCCACTCCAGTACTCTTGCCTGGAAATCCCATGGACGGAGGAGCCTGGTAGGCTGCAGTCCATGGGGTCGCTAAGAGTCGGACATGACTGAGTGAGTTCACTTTCACTCTTCACTTTCCTACATTGGAGAAGGAAATGGCAACCCACTCCAGTGTTCTTGCCTGGAGAATCCCAGGGACAGAGGAGCCTTGTGGGCTGCCATCTCTGGGGTTACACAGGGTTGGACATGACTGAAGTGACTTAGCAGCAGCAACAGCAGCAGCATGGAAAAACCAATACAACATTGTAAAGTAATTAACCTCCAATTAAAATAAATAATATTAAAATAAATAAATTTATATTTAAAAAAAAAACCATAATCCCAATAGGATGGCATTAGGAGGTAGAGCCTTTGGGAGGTCATTAGGTCATGAAGGTCACACCTGCATCATGGAATCAGTGCTTTTATAAGAGGAGACATCAGAGAGCTTGCTCACTTGTCCTCTCTCCACAATATCAAGGATACAAGAAGAAGATTGCTGGATGTAAATTAGAAAAAAACCTTTCACCAGAATTTGACCAGGCTGCCACCCTATTCTCGGACTTTCAGCCTCCAGTGCTGTGGGAAATAAGTATCTGTTGTTGCCACCCAATCTATGGTATCCAGGAATAGCAGCAAAAATAGAAAAAAAGACATATTTTAACTCATGCTTCCATGAATGAAAACAATCTAACTCATGTGTCCTGAATTTGTCTCCACAGATGTTAATGCCCTCATTGGAGCGATAAAAGGAATGCTACCAAGGTGATCCCTTCAAAGAGAAAATGTCAGCCCGCTCCAGTGTTCTTGTCTGGAAAATACTACAGACAGAGGAGCCCGGAAGGCTCCAGCTCATGGAATCACAAAGACTTGGATGCAGCTAAGTGACTGAGCACACACACACACACACACACAGCAAGGAGATACTCTCTTTTAATACCACTCATATTTCATAAACTGACAAATTCAAGCTCTGGACTTAACTGTTGTGCCTAAAGTGACCACTGACTATGGGAACACTTGGTGATCTCACACTTGACAGCTGCTTTCCACAATTTTTAATATATATTTGAGCAACTGGAGTGGAAGGAGCATATCTGGATGGTATTCATGGTTACTAATCAACCCATAGAATATAGGCCGGAATATATTCTACATAGAGGTGACCACTCCTTCCTTTAAAGGGAATATCACTATACCCAACCCTTCAAACGGGACTTAATACCATGATTTAGCTAACTAAAATTGGACAAAGATAAAGTAAAAAACACAAGCCAAGAAATATAGATACAAAATGAGGTTTGGAACCTCAAATCTTATCAGTTTTGTGACCTGACATGAGTGTCAGAGCTTCTCTAATTCACATATCAAAGGATACATAGTGAATATAAAGATCACTAGAAAAATAACAGTTATGTGTGTGTGTGTATGTGTGTGTGTGTGTGTGTGTGATGCTACTTTTACAGCCCATACCTTTTAAGCTATATTGTCAATTTTTACAAAATTATTTACCTGTTGACTTCTGTGGATCTGAATTTTGAAAGAATCTGAAACAATAGAAGTATTAATATTTTCCTTTCAGGGAGATAAATACCAATTCAAAGAGAATAAGGTGAC
Source organism: Redunca redunca (assembly GCA_006410935.1). NCBI lineage: Eukaryota > Metazoa > Chordata > Mammalia > Artiodactyla > Bovidae > Redunca > Redunca redunca. Next base: position 165,140 of record SJYQ01001967.1, read on the forward strand.
AGATGGGTCTTTTAGAGATTTATAACTCTGATTTCAGCTTGTATTTTATGAGGTCTCGTCTATGTATATTTATTTGACAGAAATTTTATTTTTAACAGGTGTTATAGAGCATTACTGCACAGCTCCATAGAATTTTTATACTTATCTTTGACCACTTGCTTCTGTCTGTATCTATCAGTAACAACTTCGTCACCTTCATCTGGAGGAGACAGTTTCACAAGTTCATCAACAAGGTCAGCAGCAATAGCCATCTGTAAAAGATCCAATCATGCCTGCAATAGGATCAGGGTGATTGTTTGTTTATCCATTTAATCTTTAATATATTTTTCAAACCTGTTGTTCTCAGTTTATCACCTGTCTCATAGTTGTATAATAAGGTTCAAAAACCTGATTTTTCATACCAAATTGTTGAAACATAGTAGTGTTGTGAAATCTGCACAGTCTATCAGTGTTTGAAATAAGGGGACAGACTGTTTTTCCAGAGTTAACAGGAACATATATATTTTGGTTGTTTTCTGTTGCACTGATTTTTATATTACACCAATAAAATGTGGAGCTTGCACATAGATCCACCTATACACCACTGTTAACAGTTGTTCAAACACATGTCCTGAACTTGGGTTGGATGGTCAAATATCTTGAAAGTAATTAGCCAAGGATTTAGGACATGAATACTTTCTGTATCCTGCATACTGCTTCTTTTTCTTTTTTTTATTTTAACTTTAGTTTACTTTACAGTACTGTATTGGTTTTGTCATACATTGACATGAATCCACCACGACTGTACATGCGTTCCCAAACATTTCTAAGTATACTTCTTAGATATTCTGTTAACCTATCACCTCTCATCTAACAATATAAAGAGTGAGAATGAACTTATATAGTTATAGTGTTTTTATATATGTGGTATTATATATATAACATAATATGATCTCTTCATATAAACATTTGTACCTAGAGAGAAATTAGTGAAAAACATTAAAATCAAAATCAAAGCTTATATTCTATGCTATCTGTTTAGATAGAGAGATATCTTTCTGTATATAAATATATATATATATATCTCCTTTATTTGCCTATCTATATCTATCAGTGTATGCATATATATAGAGAGAGAATATGTTTTGCTTTTTACTTGTAATGATTGTTTTTGAATTATGCTAAGAACACTGGCTTGATTTTTTCCCCATGAAGTGATGAAATAAAAGTATTTTTGAGTTATATTTTGTTTTACTCTATGGAAATTTTCATTTTCCATAGAATGGGAAAGGCTAAAGATTGCTTCAAGAAAATTAGAGATACCAAGGGAACATTACAGGCAAAGAAGGGCACAATCAAGGGCAGAAATGGACCTAGCAGAACCAAAGATATTAAGAAGAGGTGGCAAGAATACAAGAAAAATTATACAGAAAAGATCTTAATGCCCCAGAAAACCATGATGTTGTGATCACTCACTACTTAGACATCTTGGAGTACAAAGTCGTTAGGCCTGAGGAAGCATCACTATGAACAAAGCTAGTGGAGGTGACAGAATTCCAGTTGAGCTAAATGATGATGCTATTAAAGTGCTGCACTCAATATGCCAGCAAATTTGGAAAACTCAGCAGTGGCCACAGGACTGGAAAAGGTCAGTTTTCATTCCAATCTCAAGGAAGGGCAGTGCCTAAGAATGTTCAAACTACCACACAATTGCACTCATTTCAGATGCAAGCAAAGAAATGCTCAAAATTCTCCAAGCTAGGCTTCAACACTTCATGAACTGAGAAATTCCAGATGTTCAAGCTGGATTTAGGAAAGGCAGAGGAACCAGAGGTCAAATCACCAACATCCACCGGATCATAGAAAAAGCAAGAGAGTTCCAGAAAAACAACTATTTCGGCTTCATTGACTATGCTAAAGCCTTTGACTGTGTGAATCTCAACAAAATGTGGAAAATTCTTAAACAGATGGGAATATCAGAACACCTCAGTTGCCTCCTGAGAAATCTGTATGAAGATCAAGAAGCAACAGTTAGAACCAGACATGGAACCTGGACTGGTTCCAAATTGGGAAAGGAGTGTCTCAAGGCTATATATTGTCATCTTGCTTATTTAATTTATATGCAGAATATATCATGTGAAATGCCAGGCTAGATGAAGCACAAAATGGAATCAAGATTGCCAGGATAAATATTAATAACCTCAGATGTGTAAATGACATCACCTTTATGGTAACAAGAGAAGAGGAACTGAAGAAGAACCTCTTGATGAAGGTGAAAAAGGAGAGTGAAAAGCTGGTTTAAAATAGCATTCAAAAAAATAAGATCCTGGTATCAGGTCACATCACTTCATGGCAAATAGATGGGGAAACAATGGAAAAAGTGACAGACATTATTTTCTTGGGCTCCATAATCACTGCAGATGGTGACTGCAGCCATGAAATTAAAAGACATCTGCTCCTTCGAAGATAAGCTATGACAAAACTAGTCAGCATATTAAAAAGCAGATACATTACTTTGCCAACAAAGGTACATCTAGTCAAAGCTATGGTTTTTCCAGTAGTCATGTATGGATGTAGGCGTTGGACCATAAAGAAAGCTGAGTGCCAAAGAATTGATACTTTTGAACTGTGGTGTTGCAGAAGGCTCTTGAGAGTCCCTTGGATTGTGAGGAGATCCAGCCAGTCCATCCTAAAGGAAATCAGTCCTGAGTATTCATTGGATGGCATCACCAACTCGATGGACATGAGTTTGAGGAAGCTCTGGGAGTTGGTGATGGACAGGGAAGCCTGGCGTGCTGCAGTCCATAGGGTCGCAAAAGTCAGACACAATTGAGTGACTGAACTGAACTGAACCATTGATTTACAGAAGCTCAAAACTGGAATGAAATATCATTGGATATCTGACCAAACTTTCTTGTTTTAAAGCTGACACGACTGAGCGACTTCCCTTTCACTTTTCACTTTCCTGCACTGGAGAAGGAAATGGCAACCCGCTCCGGTATTCTTGCCTGGAGAATCCCAGTGGGGACAGGGAGCCTGGTGGGCTGCCATCTATGGGGTCGCACAGAGTCGGACATGACTGAAGCGACTTAGCAGCAGCAGTAGCAGCATACACAGAGAAGTCACTGCCGTTGTTGTTGTCTGTCACCAAGTCATGTCTGACTCTTTGTGACCCCATACACTGTTGCATGCCAGGCTTCCCTTTTACTCACTGTCTCCCAGAGTTTGCTCACATTCATGTTCTTCGAGCTGGTGATTTTCTGGTGTTATATTTTTGCCTTTTCATACTGTTCATGGGGTTCTCAAGGCAAGAATACTGGCATGTTTTGCCATTCCCTTCTTCAGTGGACCATATGTTGTCAGAACTGTCTACGATGACCTGTCCATCTTGGGTTGCCCTGCATGGTATGGCTTATAGCTTCATTGAGTTATGCAAGCTCCTTCGCCATGACAAGGCTGTGATCCATGTCATAAAGCCATGACTTTTCCCAAATCTCTCAAGCTAGTCTTGTTCATACCACAGACTACACTGCTGTAATGTCACTGTTATAATAAAAAGTCTGTTGTTGTTTTGCAATTATTTATCGGGTTGAAAAATACATACAGAACACAGAGCTACTTCTACACGAGTATACTAGCATTTGGTGTTCTTGGTAGTGGTGGTAGCTTTGTTGTTTTACTCTGATTGTCATTTTCTGGTGCTTCCCTGGTGGCTCAGTCTGTAAAGAATCTGCCTGCAGTGCAGGAGACTGCCTATAATGCTGGAGACTCCAGTTCAATCCCTGGGTCAGGAAGATCTCCTGGAGAAAAAAAAATAACAACCCATTCCAGTATTTATGACTAGGAAATCCCATAGACAGAGTCATTCTATAATTTGACCATCATATTTTTATTTTGTGAATCCACATACTTAGATGACACTAGACCTTTGAGTAGGATTCAGGTTAAAATATCCAGTTTCAAGTTAAATATCAAATTTTACACTAAAAAGCAATGTGACCCAGGCAAATGCTTGACCTTCAGGACATCTTTTTTTAATCAGAATATTTCATTGTACAAAGTTTATAATCTTTCCATTCTCTTGCACTCTGGGCTCCTATGATTCTAATATATATGTATATATACACTTTAAAGTTTCATTATTAAAATAACTTGTAACTTAAATATAATATTGTCTCTTCCAAACTTTTGCAATTTTCATGTAGTAAAAAAAAGAAATACCCATAATTCACTAACTATGTAATGAATAGAAAAAAATCAGCTTAACAATAGATACTTGCACAAATAATCTTAATCAAAATGTACTACATTAGACCAAAACTGTAGGAACTTTAGCACCATGAAGTATAAAACTCATGGACTTATGTATTTCATCTGTTTTGAATAGGATCTGCCCATGGGAAAAGCACATTTTATGTTTTAGAGAATCAAATTAGCTACTTCAGGTGCACCAAGTGGCATTTGGTCAGGAATGAGTTGTGGAATCAGAGATATTGCTCCATCTTCAGATTTTCTAACTCCCCAAGGAGATATAGCAGCGAGAGCCTGTCAAGATGGTTTCTTCCATTCAATGATCATAGTTCCTCAAAGGCAAATAAAATAGATCCTGACCTGTAATGTGTTTCATTGGTCTCAAAAGCATCTGATTCTCAAAGGGCACGGTAGGATTCATAGGACCAGACAATAAAATTACCTGTAAAGAGAGTACTGAAGATAATGGTAGATAACCAACAAAAGACAAGAATAAAGATTTAGAAAAAGGCTAGTGGAAGGAAATAACCTTTTAATCAGAGTCTGATGGAGTCTTGGATAAGCTTCTTTTTGTCTGTTGCTGACTGAAGAAAAGAAGAACTTACATTCGGGTAAGGCTTATAGACTGTTCATTGTTTGAGTTTCAGAAAACAGAGCACCAAATTCTGATAAGCTTTTCTACCATTTATTAGTTGTTTGGGGAAGGAAGGAAAACCAAATATCTACAAGTTTGAATACTGGCCGCAGAGAATCAGCCCTAATCAGAAAATAAAACAGTGCTAGTGTGCCTACTCTACAGGAAATTAAGCACTCCATTTACTGATCACTGACTTTAGCATCTGAATGTTTTAAATGAATGAATGCATTTTTCTAAAACATTTCTAAAAAGGCATCTCTAGGATGAAACCTTCCACAGGGAAATTTATAAGAAAGTAATAATCTACTGAAAATAGATTCTCAGAAAGAATAGGCCAGCTCAACCATAAGAATAAAAATAAAAGTGTCAAATAAACAGAAGCAGTATTCTGAGAATAAATAAAATTTGAAAACCTTCATGGACCAAATATGTAGTTAGAGACAAGCATTATGATAAAATATCATATAATATGATTGTATTTATGAATAATTAGTGCCATCCAGTAACTAGATAAAAGACTAGAGATCAAAGTCAGCTAAAAAATTACAGACTATATTGAAGCAGAACTTGTATTTAAGTTCTAAATATCTATTAATTGTATAACAGATCCTTTCTTTCATCTTAGCAAGTGTCTGAACCAATACTCTAGAGACATCTCCAAATTCTACTGGAGAAAGCAGTAGATAAAAGACAGAACATTCAGCCTCTCTGCTCTTTTTAAATCAATAAGTAGCCAGCTGTTCCATTGCAACCAATTCTGTACTTTGAGTATACTCATGACATCTATCAAATCAGTGTTTACATTTTCTTAATAATATTAACTTAAGCATTTTATTGCCATGCTCTGCAATTGCCTGAGTGCACTAAAGAAATATGCTCATAGAAAGGTGGTTAAGCAATAAGCAGGCTACATAAAAAAGCCCAGCATCTCTAGAGGTTAGCTGCGTGACACCTGGAATGACACAAAGCCTCCATTGCTTTTGTCCAGAGCCAACTGGAAATCCCCTGTGGTCAAGAAAATGTTGGTGAAAGCAAATGCCTTTCCCTGCAAACATCTGGAGCCCAGCGGTCTGTGCTGCTTTAAATAAAGGAAGGCTGCAGAATTGCTTAGAATCCCAATAAAGTGATGAGATGCAGATTGCTGTTGTTTCCACATTGTTTTTTAAATGCACATTGTGAAACAAGGCATCCAGACTTCCTATTCAGGACTTTGAACGGCAAATGCCAGAAATCAGTTTTGTAACGAATCCATTCTTGAGTTACCCAACCACAAAATTATATTTGAGCAATTGCCTTGACAGCTAAAATACAGAGCTTATTTTTTCTCCTTGCACAAATGACTCAGAGGCAAAAACTCAGATTTTTTTTTTTTTTAATTTACCATTCCCTCTTTCTCATGCCTAATAATAATAGAAATATTAATTTAAGCTCAAGCTAAAATCTTTTAATACTGTTTACTTGATCTTTTAAGAGTAAAAAACAAATAAGGAGATTGACTATCAACCTTATGTCATCTTATGTATGAAATTTGGAAATTTGGTTCTTCGGGCGGTTGAAATTTCTCAGCTTTACACTAAGATCATTTTCTTGCCTTGCATGTGTGCATGTTAAGTCATTTCAGTGGTGTCTGACTGTGCTGGACTGTAGCTCACCAGGCTGCTCTGTCCTTGGGATTCTCCAGGCAAGAGTATGGAGTGGGTTGCCATGCCCTTCTCCAGGGCATCTTTCTGACTCAAAGATCAAACCGGTGTCTCTTAAGTCTCCTGCAATTGCCAGACGGGTTCCTTTACCACTATGCCACCTGGGAAGCCCTTTATTCCCTTAAGCTAATGGAATTCCACATGCAGGCTCACTTTAGTGACATGAATATCATTATACTTTCTTAACAAGAATTAGATATTTTGGGGGAAAATAGTATAATATCTATCTGGATAAAAATGAAACTTTATTTCTAGTTGTTATAAAATAAACATGAAAAAGAAATAGCAAAAAGCATGAAGTAAAAGATATAGTATATAATAATGTAGTGTATGCCAAAGAAAATTTAAAATTCACTGATTTGTAATATTTATATAGAGCTGTTTTAGCTAGTGGGCTTATCTAAAATGGTGTGTGGTTTTCTGAACAATTAACTGATAATTCATCAATTTTGTTGATAACGTTTCAATAAATTTCAATACTTGTAATTAAATATTTTGATCCAGATTTTATTTAAGTGAAAAGCTCCACTTAAAATGCAATCACAAAGGACCAAATGTAGTATATTTAACATAGTCAAGAGATACAGGAAGTCACTGAGTACTTGGCTAAGTGAGATTTCAGATGCCATTAAACAGAATCAAACAAGTTTAATGTTCTTTCTGAACACAGTGGATTAATATCAGTTCAGGATTGTATAGTTCTATTCCTCTTTTGCCATATTTATCTAAAACAAAATAGTATAAGCTTTATAACATTAATTTAAAAAGGTATCTCTCTTCCAAACCTGTCCTTTGGTGGCTCAGAAGGTAAAACCTCTGCCTGCAATGTGGGAGACCTGGGTTCGATCCCTGGGTCAAGAATATCCCCTGGAGAAGGAAATGGCAACCCACTCCAGTACTATTGCCTGGAAAATCCCATGGACAAAGGAGCCTGGTCGGCTACAGCCCATGGGGTCACAGAGAGTTGGACATGATTGAGTGACTTCATATGAAATATATTTTTGGAGAATCCATTTCCACTCTGCAGACTCTACATCTGTTCTAAATACCATTGTCACTATCACCACCATCATCACCTCCATTTACCACCACCATCACCACCCTTTACTACCACTACAAATGCAACTTTGCAATGATCTCATTATTGAGCCTACTGTCCCATCAATCAGTTATATTTCTTCTACATCCAAGACTAAGGAATCTGCATGTCACTATCTTGGGGTAGAGTTTTTCTAGTCTCTCCTAGCTTGGTTTTCCTGAAAGAAAAGAAGAAAAAATATTATCTGGATCTTCCCAGACTGTTTTAATGAAAACACCAAGTGAGTCTATCATCTAACTGAAAACTTTTTAAAATCCTCTCCCAAATGCATTATGAAATTATATCTCATATTTTAGAACTGTGTCCATTTGGAGGTTAGTGAAGGATGATATACATTTTTTAATTATCTTTCTTAATAATTAGTTAACTGAAGTGCTTTGAAAGGAGAGATTGTTGTTTTTGTTCAATCACTGTTATGTCTGACTACGACACCATGAACTGCAGCATGCCAGGCTTCTTTGTCCTTCACTATCTCCCAGAGTTTGCTAGAAGTCATGTCCGTTGAGTCAGTGATGCCATCCAACCATCTCATCCTTTACCGTCCCCTTCCTCTCTCCCTTCAGTCTTTTTCAGCATCAGAGTCTTTTCCAATGAGTTGGCTCCTCACATCAGGTGGCCAAAGTATTGGAGTTTCAGCTTCAGCATCAGTCCTTCCAATGAATATTCAGGACTGATTTCCTTTAGGATTGACTAGTTTGATCTCCTTGCTGCTCAAAGGAGTCCTCTCCAGCACCGCAATGCAATTCAAAAGCATCAATTGTTTGGTGCACAGTCTTTATGGTCCAACTCTCACATCCACACATGACTACTAGAAGAACCATAGCTTTGACTATATGGACCTTTGTCAGCAAAGTGATGCCTCTGCTTTTTAACATGCTGTCCAGCTTTGTAATAGATTTTATTTCAAGGAGCAAGCATCTTTTAATTTCATGGCTGCAGTCACCATCTGAAGTGATTTTGTGACTCAAGAAAATATGTCAGTTTCCACATCACCTCCCCCCGTCATTTGTCATGAAGTAATGGGACCAGATGCCATGATAATAGGCTTTTGAATGTTGAGTTTTAAGCCAGCTTTCTCACCCTCACCGAGAGGCTCTTTAGTTCCTCTTCACTTTTTGTCATTAGAGTGATATCATCTGCATACCTGAGGTTGTTGATATTTCCCCCAGCAATCTTGATTCCAGATTGTGATTAATCCAGACTGGCATTTTGAATGATGTACTCTGCATATAAGTTAAATAAATAGAATGTCCTGACCATCTTTCATTTCTTGAGCATCTTCATGGAAAAGGGATCTGGGTTGTCTGAATGATAGCCTAATATTCTGCCCTGTCCTCTCATGTATTTCAGCAGCCCATGACCATGCCATTTGAAGTTGGAAGCCTGGAAGCTGGAAGACAGGGAAGCCTGGCATGCCACAGTCCATGGGGTCACAAAGAGTTGTACATGACTAGCTGGCTGAACTAAACTGAATAGAGATTTTAGGAGATCCAGATTCAAAGGAATGGAGATACAAACATAGACAACAGGCTTGTGAGCACAGCAGGGTAAAGAGAGAGTGGGAACAATGGAGGAAACAGCACTGTCATATGTACACCACCATGTGTAAAATGCATAGCTGAAGGGAAGTTGCTGTATAACACAGGAATCCCAGCCTGTAGCTCTGTGGTGACCTAGAGGGTGGGATAAGGGGAAGGGAGGAAGGCCCCAGAAGGAGGGGATAAATATATAATTATGGCTAATTCGCATTGTTCAGTTCAGTTCAGTTCAGTCGCTCAGTCGTGTCCGACTCTTTGCGACCCCATGAATCGCAGCACGCCAGGCCTCCCTGTCCATCACCAACTCCTGGAGTTCACTCAGACTCGCACCTATTGAGTCAGTGATGCCATCCAGCCATCTCATCCTGGGTCGTCCCCTCCTCTTCCTGCCCTCAATCCCTCCCAGCATTAGGGTCTTTTCCAAAGAGTCAACTCTTCGCATGAGATGGCCAAAGTACTGGAGTTTCAGCTTTAGCATCATTCCTTCCAAAGAAATCCCAGGGCTGGTCTCCTTCAGAATAGACTGGTTGGATCTCCTTGTAGTCCAAGGGACTCTCAAGAGTTGCGCAGCAGAAACCAACACAACATTGTAAAACAATTTTCCACCCATTAAAAAATAAATTAAAAAATTCCTATGTTGCCCACATCAAAATCAATAATAGCCTGCTCAAACTGAGGAAAATTATGCTTTTTTATTCTGAGCACAAGCCAAACTGCATCAATATTTATTTTTGTTTCTAAAAAAAAACTTAAATGGACACAAAAATATCCTCATGATAATTTTACCCTTGCAAAGTTTTTTTTTTTTAGTTTATATCATATTTTGACTTCCATTTACTCAAAGTAGGCTCTGCAAGTCACATTGCCAATAGAATCTGTTGTCTCCTTGTTTCCTTATTTTCAATCATAATCCTTAGTTTGTCTTCACATTTTAAAGTGTTGCTTTAGAACTTCCAATTATATATCTGTATGCTCTTTCTTGATGATGTGTAAGTGATAGGTATAATATGAACATTTAATAAAAATTTCTATCATTACACATAATAGTGAAAATATTACTGGCCCAACTAGAATTCATTTATAATTATTAATGAGTATTTTATTCCCACTAGTTCTTTAATTCACTATGCTTCTGCTACTGGTGCCATGAAACATGACAACAGGATAACAAATGGTGGAGTTCTGGACTCCCTAACAGAAATCACAGTTTGTTCTAAAGGACCAAGGACCAGTACAAGAAATATACCAGCTGGGAAGGAGAGAGAAGGGAATTATATTGTCTTGTCTATTTTAGAAGTTAAAGGGTCACCAACAACTGGGGTCTTTCAACTGTAAGTTATCCAACTAAAATTTCAATTTTCCACATACATTGGTGTATCACATTTATCTTTGAATGTAATTATGTGGATACTGAAAAATCAGATTGACAGAACAATCATTATCTAGTCTACTTTAGGAAGTAGAGCACTACTGGCCGCAGTTTTACAGAATAAATTAAGCCAAAGTGGGTTAGGGTTTTCTTTCCATTTTCAGATAAATAACAGAGAAAGTACATGGAAAGTTATGATAACTTTGTTATACATTATTTTTGAAAGCCAGAACTTTAGCATATATTAGAAGTATTTCAAGAAAAATTAACAAAATAAAAACTTGCACCTTTTAGAATCTTAATCACTTAGAAATGCAGTTTTTAATGAGATATTTAGAATGATCAATTCATTCCCTGACAATGCTTTATAAATATGGAATTATAAACACTTGCTTTGAATGAACCACAGGACATTATAGGAAAACTTTCTTAAAGCAGTTTTTAAAGGTTTATTATATAGTTTAAGAATTTTCNTTAATATCCATATGCTTATACATATGTGTATATGTATAGATAGATAAATAGATATACATATATCAAATAATTTTCTAAGTTCTTATTTATACTGTCTATAAACCTTCAGTTTAAGGTAGGCTATGAAATAGTTCAGAGAAGACAGATTTTGAAATACAGCATATTCAATGAGTGGGGTTAGTGTGGAGCTAGACTATATTAACTCATGACAACTCATTAAGACAATATGAACATATATAATCCAGTAAATATGGTAACATAAAATGTAACAGGCTAATGAAATAATTGTCCTAAGAAACACTCAGCAGTAAACTAAAGTGATAGTACATAGATAAAAGACAAAAATGGGTAATTGCTACTATTAATTGTTCTAGTGTTAGTCTCTCAATCATGTCAGACTCTTTGTGACCCATGGATTGTAGCCCACCAGGCTCCTCTGTCCATGGCATTCTCCAGACAGAGGGGGTTGCCATTCCATTCTCAAGGGCATCTTCTCCAAGGAGTTGAACCTGGGTCTCCTGCATTGCAGGCAGATTCTTTACCCTCTGAGCCATCAGGGAGCCTACTAACTGCTAATATACCAAGTATTGTACTAAGCACAATAGAATTATCATCTCTTTAAAAAGTGAGGCAAGAACTAGTTATTTTTATTTTACAGATAAGAAGACTGATACACACAGTGTTCAAATGTCCAATATCAAATCTATCTCATTCTGAATTTCATGCTTTATACCACTGTGCTAGGGGCAGCAAGAAGATTTGGCTTCAGGCAGCATAATCCTGCATAGAGGGTTGGGGTTTAGTCCTTTAAGAATTAAGGCAAAAAAAGTGTTATACCATGGTGTTAGGCAAACAGAAAGCTGAATTGGTTGAGCTGGAATTTAATAAATAGAAAAGAGATGTCCCATAATAGAGATAATATAGATATGGAGCTGGGCAGCCACTGGGTTAACCCAAGACCCTGTAGTACTAGTTGTGAGCTTCAATTCCTTAAACTGCAACTGCTGATTAGAGGACAGAATTATTTCAGGATACAGATATGAATGATGTGGTTTCATATGTGGACTAAAGCAGGTCTTAAAGCAAGAAACATATTACAACTATGAAATACAGTTATTGTGAGAGCCCATTGTGACAATACATATTAGAATAATGAGCAATCAGAAGCTGTTTTAAGGTTGTTATTAAAATTATTGCAGTGATCAAGACCATCCCCGAGAAAAAGAAATGCAAAAAGGCAAAGATTGTCTGACGAGGCCTTACAAATAACTGAGGAAAGAAGAGAAGCTAAACACAAAGGAGAAAATGAAAGATATACCCATTTGAATGCAGAGTTCCAAAGACTAGCAAGGAGAGATAAGAAGGCCTTCCTCAGCAATCAATGCAAAGGAATAGACGAAAATAATAGAATGGGAAAGACTAGAGATCTCTTCAAGAAAATTAGAGATAGCAAGGGAACATTTTATGCAAAAACAGGCACTATAAAGGACAGAAATGTTATGGACCTATTAAGAAGAAGTGGCAAGGATACACAGATGAACTATACAGAAAAGATCTTCATGACCCAGATACCCACAATGGTGTGATCACATCCTGGAATTCGAAGTCAAGTGGGCCTTAGGAAGCATCACTATGAACAAAGCTAGTGGAGGTGATGGAATTCCAGTTGAGCTATTTCAAATCCTAAATGATGATGCTTTAAAAGTGCTGTGCTCAATATGCCAGCAAATCTGGAAACTCAGCAGTGACCAGAGGATTGGAAAAGGTCAGTTTTCATTCCAATCCCAAAGAACAGCAATGCCAAAGAATGTTCAAACTACTGCACAATCATACTCATCTCACACTCTGGCAAAGCAGTGCTCAAAATTCTCCAAGCCAGGATTCAACAGTACATGAACCATGAACTTCCAGATCTTCAAGTTGGATTTAGAAAGGGAAGAGGAACCAGAAATCAAATTGCCAACATCTCGATCATCTAAAAAAACAAGAGAGTTCCAGAAAAAATCTACTTTTGCTTTATTGAATATGCCAAAGGGTTTGACTATGTAGATCACAACAAACTGGAAAATACTTAAAGAGATGGGAATACCAGACCACTTGACCTGCCTCCTGAGAAATCTGTTTGCAGGTCTAGAAGTGACAGTTAGAACTGGAGATGGAACAACAGACTGGTTCCAAATCGGGAAAGGAGTATGTCAAGGCTGAATATTGTTTCTTTGCTTATTTAACTTCTATGCAGAGTACATCAGGCAAAATTCCAGGCTGGATGAAGCACAAGCTGGAATCAAGATTGCTGGGAGAAATATCAATAACCTTAGATATGCAGATGACACCACCCTTTTGGCAGAAAGCAAAGAACTAAAAAGCCTCTTGATGAAACTGAAAGAAGATAGTGAAAAAGTTGGCTTAAAGCTCAACATTTAGAAAACTAAGATCATGGCATCTGGTCCCATCACTTCATGGCAAATAAACAGGGAAATAATGGAAACAATGAAATACTTTATTGTTTTGGGCTCCAAAATCACTGCAGATAGTGATTGCAGCCATGAAATTAAAAGACACTTACTCTGTGGAAGAAAAGTTATGACCAATGTAGACAGCATATTAAAAAGCAGAGGCATTACTTCAGCAAAAAAGGTCCATCTAGTCAAAGCTAGTTTTTCCAGTAGTCATGAATGGATGTGAGAATTGGACTACAAAGAAAGCTGAGTACCGAACAACTGATGCTTTTGAACTGTTGTGTTGAAGAAGACTCTTGAGAGATCTGCAAGGAGATCCAACCAGTCCATCCTAAAGGATATCAGTCCTGAATATTCATTGGAAGGAATGATGCTGAAGCTGAAACTCCAATACTTTGGTCACCTGATGTGAAGAACAGACTCATTGGAAAAGACCCTGATGCTGGGAAAGATTGAAGGTGGGAGGAGAAGGGGACAACAGAGGATGAGATTGTCGGATGGCATAATCAACTTGACTTTGAGTAAGCTCTGGGAGTTGGTGATGGACAGGGAAGCCTGGCATGCTGTAGTCCATGGGGTCACAAAGAGTTGGACATGATTGAGCGGCTGAACTGAACTGAAAGTTATTGCTGTTATAATTATCAATAGTCTACAACTTGCCTTTTTCAATTTGTATATAATAATCTTTCACATGGTTGTTCTAGCATAATGCTGTGCTTTACAAGTCTTATTTCTTAATGATTGGCAAATGCTGACCTATTGTTTTCTGAATCATCAGACACAGCTGGTATATTATGCTTTAATTCACAAACTCTGCAGGTATCAGTGGTTTCTATTCTATTACATTTGAGTTTCTGTAGACTAGTCACAACATAATCAACAGTTTCCTCAATTCTATTTAAGAGGACACAGAAAGTGTGTGCTGCCCAGGAATAGGTAGATATTTTAAGTAACTTAAGTATTCTAGAAAGAAATTCAAACTAATTTTGTTAAGTTGCTCTTTGATAGACTAATATCTTATGTAGTAAAGATAATTGATGTCAAAATTTTGAAATGGGGATTCTCTGGCAAATGGGGATTCAATGGTAATTTCATGCATGCAAAGATTCAAATGGTAGATCTTATGATCTTAATACCACAGATATTGTAGACATTCAATGAGATATTTTACTAATAAATGTAGATATGAGACAGACACTAACAACAGTGTCGGAGATTTTATCTTACCTGGTGACTCAGATGGTAATGAATCTGCCTTCAGTACAGGAGACCCACATTCAATCTCTGGGATTTCTACCCACTCCAGTGTTTTTTCTGAAGAATTCCATGGACAAAGAAGCCTGGTGGACTACAGTCCATGGAGACACAAAGATTCAGACCTGACTGAGGGACTAACACTTCACAGACAAAATACTAACCCAGATTTCTGACTGATAGCTCTGCCATGACTTTATTAAGGCAGAAATAGCTAGATTAAATCAGTGCTATATTTAAGGCTCTTTGATGATAAGTGGGTGGTAAAGAAACTGCCTGCCAATGCAGGAGACATGAGATGCAGGTTTGATCCCTAGGTTGGGAAGATCCCTTGGAAGAGGGCGTGGCAACCCACTCCAGCATTCTTACCTGGAGAATCCCCATGGACAGAGGAATCTGGCAGGCTCTAATCCATAGGTCGCAGAGTCAGACATAATTGAAGCAACTTAGCACCCACTCATGATTGTAAGTGACAGAAATCCAACTCTAACAGGTATATGCAAAAAAGGGATTTTGGCTTATATAATATTTGTCAGAATGACCTGTTTACATTACATCATAAACAGTCATAATAGTTCAGTGCCTTAAATTACAGTTAGATCTATCAGCTGAAACATTATCAGGAAACTTTCTCTATACTTATTTATAGACTTTGCTGGTTGACTTCATTTTGAGGAGGGTGGGAAAGATTAATCTTAGATTTTACAAGTTTTAAAACTTAGGAATTCACAAGGAGAAATCCTGAAAAGATCTTGGTATTCACACTAGTTCTCAAGGAAGCATTGTTCTTGGTTTTACTTCAGTTATATGTACCTCCGGTACATATACTTTACGAGGGGAT
>SJYQ01001967.1:188271-199444 GCA_006410935.1 Redunca redunca
TGGAAAAGACTCTGATGCTGGGAGGGATTGGGGGCAGGAGGAGAAGGGGACGACCGAGGATGAGATGGCTGGATGGCATCACCGACTCAATGGACATGAGTTTGGGTGAACTCCGGGAGTTGGTGATGGACAGGGAGGCCTGGCGTGCTGCAATTCATGGGGTCACAAAGAGTCGGACACGACTGAGTGACTGAACTGAACTGAACTGAATACCCCTTAATTTTCTAGAAAAAGATAAGAGGCTCTTGTGATAAAGAAGTAAATATTTCCATGCATTCTTAAAATCTGTATAATACTCTTAAAATTATTTTCTAATATATAAAATTTGACTAAACTACATTTAAAAGAATGAAATAATGCCATTTACAGTAACACGAATGGACCTAGCGATTATCATACTAAATGAAGCAAGTCAGTAAAAGAAAGACAAATACCATACAATATCACTTATATGTAGAGTCCAAAATATGACACAAATGAACTTATCTATGAAACAGAAAAATAGGCTCACAGACATAGAGAACAGACTTGTGGTTGCAGAGGGGGAGAGGAAGTAGGGGAGGGATGTATTGGGAATTTGGGATTAGTAGATATAAACTATATTATATAGAATGGATAAGCAGCAAAGTCCTGCTAAATAGCACAGGAAACTGCATTTAGTATCCCATGATGACTCGTAAAACAATGTGAAAAAGAATTTAGTAATATATATGTATTACTGAATCATTTTGTTTTATAGCAGAAACTAACCCAGTATTGTAAATCAACTATACTTCAATAAAAGAAATTATAAAAAATAAAATAAAATTTGGATAAGTTGTATGATTTTTAAAAATTTATTAATTGTGAACCTATCAGCTTTTTCCTTTGTCTTAAGAATGTATGATTTAATGACTCGCTGCACATTTCTGGTATGCTGAACTATAGTTTAGGAAATACAGTGACAGAGAAATTATAATAGAGAAGAACAAATCTGACTCTATATTGGATCTGTTTCTTTTTTTCTTTAACCTTTGTTAAAGGTCCTAATGCTTTTACTATAAGTTAATCTATTTTAAAAAAATGTTACCTATAGCCTGAAATATACATAATAGCCCATTTTCATGACTAACCTTTAAAGGTATAGTGCTTTTCCATTCATACAGAGATAAAAAAGTTGCAGAACAGAGAATAACATTTGCCTTGTTGAGGGTTTATAGGAACACTAAGAAACCAGACCTATGGATGCTGCAAGAACAAAGGATTCTTACACCAAGAAGTTTGCAACAACCAGCAACACTCCCTCCCCTTTCAGTAAAAAAGAAGCTTGAACTCCACCTCAGGGAAGATGGTTCTTTGGGACACTAGTCCACCGTCTTCTCTCATCTCATTGGCTTGCTGTGCAGCGAGCAGTACAAGCTTGGACTGGTTAACAGACTTATGTGCAGCTGTCAGTCAATCTCATGCAAACAGCTGGACAGCTTTTTACTAAGTCACATTTCATTACATGGGAAACTTCCTATATAGAATGCCCCAAATGAAATCCAAGGAATGCATAAATATTCATTTTCTATAGTTTAATGAAATGATGCAGTAATCCTCCCAAAATTTTCAGCAATGAGAAGCTTCAGTATCAAGCGTTCTGAACATAATTTTGAGATTTAGAATTTAACTGGTTTTGAGAACTTGGAGAGGTCCCAAACAGTAATAAAAATTAAACATGTTTGAAAAACTGGCTCTTATGAGGGAAGGAATGAAGATACTGAAAATCAGCCTGTGTGTGATGCTTAAGGAAGCGTAACTTTTACAGGAGGAGTTATGGGCTTTGAGTCCAGCAGCCTATGCTCAAATGAGAGAACACAGCTCAGTTTCTTCTCAGGTCAAGGCAAGAACAAAGTGCAGCTTTTCTTTGCATTGTGTATCTTTCCAGCAGGCTCTGGGAAGGCAAGATTACACCTGCATCCTTCCCCAGTGCAATCCCAGAGCCAAAGGAAGTGCTCAGGCCACTGTAAGCTAGTAAATGTTAAATGAAAGGATGAGCTCTGGACTAGGCTGGATTCATTTCAGTGACTTATTGAATGCTCCCTCTTATTCAACCCTCAGCAAAAAAGAAAATTTCAGGAACCCCTAAAATACTTTTTACAGTAAGCTACGACTTTTATTTATAATTGTTACAAGTTTTGAGTTAAAACACAGAACTTAATAACAAAAAATCTAATGCCACTGAAGAAATTGGGTGATATCTGCATATCAAATGCAAACAGATGGGTAAAAAATGATGGAAAATAATTATAAGTATAGAGAAAGATCTCTAAAAACAAGCTTGGATTTCTACTAGAAAAATCAATCTTATGGATTTTTTTGGCTCAATAAACATTTACTGAATGAATGAACACGTGAAAAATAAATAAGGAGGCAATGAATGAGTAAGTGGTGGGTCTTAACTGGCCTCTTCAGTTAGAAAAACAGAAGAAACAACCTTCTGGTACATTGTAGTGTTATTTAATACAATACAATAATAAAAGTCTGAGCATAATGTGAAGTTTGTGTGGAAAAGATATGCCCATAGTGTATATCATTCAATACTAGCAAAGACTGGGGGCTGATGATGCTCTGCAATACACATAACAGTTTTCCCATATTTAGGAATATTTCCAAGGGAACTGTTAAGGCTTAAGATGCCAGAACAATAAAAAAAAAAAAAAACTGAAAATCTTCTTAAAAACTCTGTACATTTTCTATGTATGTAGTGTGGGGTTTCCTAGTAGCTGAGGATTATTTTGTATTACAAAACACAAATAAGAAGACCTTCCTCCAGCTCATTTTTTCCATGTAAAGCTGTGAAATTAAATAGACCTCCGCTTCCAGAATGCAACCACCAATTTAATGAAAGGGACAGAGAGACAACTCCTCTTCACTGGAGATGTATTTGTTTGTAACAAAAGCAAAGAGGACCATATCAGTTATTCCAACTGTTTCTAGCTACACTATCCAAGTTCATAAAATCTTACTAATCCGTGCTGATTATTTTTTCACACATAGCCTCCTTTTCCCCCACTCTCAGTAGCAAAAGCCACCAACTCACATGTATCATCCTAAGTCAGAGAAGCTACAGACTTGAGACATATGTGAACCCTCCCTTCCCCCCTCTTTTTGCTAGTGGGCCATAACACTCCAACATACTGAACTCAACAGGGCCTCAGAATCCTTCTCAACACATTATTCTGTACAGACACCAAACCTGAGAGATAAGGCTGTTAACCATCCTTGAGTTCAATAATAAATCAGGAAATTCACTTTTTCTGTTACATTTTAAATTTATGTATTCAACTACTAAGGCATTTTTATTTAAAACATGCTTATATACAAGCAACTAATGAAAGAATCATATTAAACCAAATAAATAAGGTACTTCATACCATATGCATGTTTTATGAAATTTTCTCTCAAAACTTCACCACTTTCCCTGATAATTGCTGAAACACAATTTAAAGATAATCAGAGCATGATCATCTGGAATACTGCTCTCAATGTGTATAGAAATCATTATTTCTTCTACATAATGAGAGATATGTAACTTGTAGATAAAACAATGCTAAGGGAATTTCCTCCAGAAAGATGATTCTAGAAAACTAAGCAGCAAGCCCCAAATACTTATCATTTCCTATCTGAAGGAATACTGAAGATGGACATGAACTGAAAAGAAAACCAAACATAGACAGTTCATCAGATGTTCCTGTGAGACCTGTCTGGGGACAACAATGTTTATCTGAAGGACCCTTGCAAGAGCTGCCTTTGGGTCCCCAGGTTAAGCCAGGCTAAAAGCACAAAGTGTCCATTGGGTAGTGACCAACAGTTCATAAGATATCTCCCCTCCTAAACCTGGAAGATGCCAGAACAATTTAAAAAAAACTAGCTCAGGCATAGAAGAAGTCCCAATTTCCATGTGAATTAGCATCTGCCTTTTCACACGCTGATTCTGCAAGACAGCTCATTTACAAATATATAAATAGCTGCAACTTTACTCCAGTCTCATTGAAAAATCAAGATGGCATCATGTGAGAGAAGCATCCTAGCATCTTTGGCTCACAGAGCAAAATGTAAGTGGAGATGAGCCAAGCTACTTGACACTCACTAGTCAGCTTAACCAGATCCCCTCCAGTTTCCTGCAGTGGAGGGACCAGAGTTCTCCTGTGCAGAGCTGGAGAATTAACTTACATTGATTGCCCAGCAGTTGCACAGTGATTTAGAGCCCAAAATCAAAAAATAAATTTCAAGTCATACACAGTATTTATTACCACACATACTCAAAAGAGAATGGCACTAAGTGTGGCAACAAGTTTTCCAATGTAGCTACTTAAAATTGTCACTCCTATACTTTGGCCACCTGGCCAGAATTAGAGGGGTTTAAATCATCAGGAGAAGGTGAGAGAGAACATGCATTTTAATTTTTGGAAAAGGATTTATTGCCTTTCTTAAATTCATTAATTAAATTTATGTTTAAGAAACATCTAAAGCAATATATATGAAATATATGAGACACAAATGGACTCTTTACTGCATATGAGTACCCAAACAGGGAGCTGTCAAGCCCTGAGGATTTAACGTGTGCGTGTGAAGCCACTTTCAGGCTTAAGACACCCACGATAGCACAGGTCTGTACAGTGACATCTGCTGAAGTTCTCCAGCAGGCCATCACCGTTACATCCCCTGATATCAAATTACCCTCTTCCTTAGCCCTCTGGTTTCTTACCAATTAATGAGCAGTTTACTTTTAAGGAACCATATCATTAAACTAAAAGTATCTAAAGGATCACAAAATAGAAAATTTAAAAGAAAAATTTCTCAAAGAGTTAGGAACCTGGTTTATATCATACCTCTGAGGATGGGCAATGAGATAATTAATGCTATTTCTCTTTGAGAATTTCAAAGCTGAGATTCTTAACAACTCTACCTGGTAACTCAAACATTAGAATACGCATCAGGAAGTGGAAACATCCATGTGTGTTTTCACACAAACACATCTGTGTTGCATATTGAACCAAGCAGAATTTTATGCTTTATTCATTGCAGTGTAGTCATACACTGGAATGCTCATCTTGGAGTCAAAGGCTGAATATCAGAACCATGTATGTTCTATCTGCCTTCTTGATGACTCAGGCTTTCTGATTTACTGTTGATCCATCCTCCAGTTACCTATAGTCAACCATACGGTGACTTATTGCCTTGTATAACTGCTGACCAATTGGCAATATTTAAATGGAAAGTAATTCTTTTTAGTCTCATTTATCAGAAGTATAATAAAGATAACTAACAATAACAAAGCCTTAGGTAAATCCATTTTGAAATAAGTATCAAGATAAAAAAAAAGAAAAAGTTTTTTNTTTATTTTTAAACAAGTTATTTGGAATCTCTTTAGAGAGTAATTTATATGGTATTAAAAAACATAAAGAAAAATTATTATTTTACTTACATGGTGTCTCTAATAAGAAGTGAACTTCCCAATTTGAAACAGGTTTTATCACCTTCACAAAACACATGTCTCAGAGAAAATCGCTCTGCTAGGTCAAAACCTGTGAAGTGTGACAAATGATTTAATCCAGCAGTTTTATTAAACATAGTAAACTCACAGAGATACTGATTTTTAAATAAGATTCTTCTGTAGTCATTATCTGCAGATTGATTATTTCAGGTTAAATCGTAAATTTCTCGATTTCCATTTCCTCTCTTTAGGATATAGGAGGACAAAATATATTTCAAAAGATTCAAGTATTAATTTTCTTTGATCTAGGAATGATTCTAAATAAATAATCAGAGTAGCTTATTGTACCAGCTCTGATAGCTGAGGACAGAAAACTAGTTAAGTAAAGAGCACTATACCCATCCAACGGAAATCTAAGCAGCCTTTTAAAAAATATTATGCTTTAGAAAAATATATGTTGGTGTGGGAAATGTGTGGATTTCATATGCAATATATGGATTATGATTACGTGTGCATGAGTCAGAGTGGAGGGAGGGTAGAGAGAGAAAACGGAGGATTAAAGGGAAAAAGAAAGAGAAAGAAGGGTAGGAACGTTCCAAAATGAGCGCCGTCAGCATCTTCTTTCCCATATATTTTCTTTATTTCACATTTTCTACAATAGATACGACTTTTATAATTTCAAATAACTTTTGTTCTCCAAGAGGTTGAGTTGTTGGTCATCAGGTTAAACAATGTAGAATTCTGCTCTCAAAAATTTTTGTATATCATCTGCCTGCTTTGCTCTTAATTTTATGTTATTGGCCTTATCATCTTAAATTACAATGTCAAGGAGTCACCTACGATACACAACATGTTTGGTTATAATTTTACACAAAAATGCTTCCTTGTGAAAGATTATCATGCTTACCTGAAACTTCAAGTTTATCTCTGTTGTCTTGTGTAAACTGGCGTCCCTCTGTTCTCAGTATAGGACATTGTTTTTCTATTAAAAAAAAAATATTGAGAATTTTCAGTGCATTGCCTATTGTTTTTCTTTGAATAAATGTGAATCATTTAATAAATCAGAAATGTAAGATAAAATGGAAAGAAATTAAATCCTTTTATTAAATTTCTTTTAAATGAGGATAAGAGTATTACCCACTTAATTGCGTGTTCATGAGAATTACATGTGGTTATATACATGAAGAGGAGAAGGCAATGGCACTCCACTCCAGTACTCTTGCCTGGAAAATCCCATGGACAGAGGAGCCTGGTAGGCTGCAGCCCATGGGGTCACGAAGAGTCAAACACGACTGAGCGACTTCACTTTCACTTTCATGCATTAGAGAAGGAAATGGCAACCCACTCCAGTGTTCTTGCCTGGAGAATCCCAGGGACCGGGGAGCCTGGTGGGCTGCGATCTATGGGGTCACACAGAGTCAGACACGACTGAAGCGACTTAGCAGCTGCAGCAGCAGCATATACATGAAGTGTCTGGAATACAGACAATGCTTGTTAGTCTTAGCTATTGTTAGAATTTTATTGCTCTAATATTATAATTGCTACAATATACTTGACAGTAGGAAATTAGCTAGTTTTAATATTGTTAAATTTTCATATTCAAAGTATATTCTAATATTAGAACAAGTGAACTACTACTATTTTAACACAACTTCTGTTCAGGTTTTGGTATTAGTGATATTAAACTTTAGAGCAGAAGGAGACTGCAATAAGCTAAATGTGTCCCTCCTCAAACTCCTACACTGAGGTCTTAATCCCCAGTGTGATGGTATTTGGAGGTGGGGCCTTTAGGACGTGATTAAGTTTGGATGAGGTCATAGGGGTGCAGCCCTCATGATAGGATTCATATCCTTTACAAAAACTGGAGAAATAGGAGTTCTTTCTCTCCACCTTGTGAGGAATTCAGGAAGAGGGTTCTCACAAGAACTTAGCCAGGTTGGCGCAATGATCTCAGACTTAGTCTCCAGAACCATGTTAAATAAATGTCTGTAGGTTAAGCTCCAAACACTATGGTATTTTTGCTAGAGTAGCCTGAAATAAGTTATTAAAACAAAACTAAATAGAAAAAGCAGACTTCTGCTATACTAAAGTGGTCTATAATGAAAAATAAATGAGATAAAAATCATTGCTGCTGCTGCTAAGTAGCTTTAGTCGTGTCCACCTCTGTGCAGCCCCAGAGACGGCAGCCCACCAGGCTCCTCTGTCCCTGGGATTCTCCAGGCAAGAACACTGGAGTGGGTTGCCATTTCCTTCTCCAATGCATGAAGGTGAAAAGTGAAAGTGAAGTCGCTCAGTCGTGTCTGACTCTTCGTGACCCCATGGACTGCAGCCTACCAGGCTCCTCCCTCCGTCCATGGGATTTTCCAGGCAGGAGAACTGGAGCGGGTTGCCATTGCCTTCTCCAAAAAATCATTGAGAAAATACTAATTATGTGTTGAGGCAATTAATGATTTTCAAAGAAATGATCAAGTTTGTTTCCACTCACAGTGGATCCATTGCATCCCTATATACTAATATAATACTGTCCATGTATACACTAATTTCTGATTACCTGGGGCATATTTAAATTTAATTCAGACGAAGGTGACTGCAAAAGTGAGTTAAAGTGACTATAAAGAAAACTGATCACCGAAGAATTCATGCTTTTGAACTATGGTATTGGAGAAAACTCTTGGACTGCAGGTTGATCAAACCAGTCAATCCTAAAGGAAGTAATTTCTGAATATTCATTGGAAGGACTGATGTTAGAGCTGAAAATCCAATACTTTTCACCATCTGATGTAAAGAACTGACTCACTGAAAAAGACCCTGATGCTGGGAAAGATTGAGGGCGGGAGGAGATGGGGACGACAGTGGATGAGATGGTTGGATGGCATCACGGACTCAATGGACATGAGTTTGAGTAAACTCCAGGAGTTGGTGATGGACAGGGAGGCCTGGCCTGCTGCAGTCCATGGTTCATGAAATCGCAGAGTTGGACATAACTGAGTGACTGAACTGACTGACAGCGACTGCAGTCACAATATTAAAAGATGCTTGCTCCTTGGAAGAAAAGCTATGAGAAACCTAGACAGTTTAGTAAAAAGCAGAGACATCACTTTGTCGACAGAGGTCTATATAGTGAAAGCTATGGTTTTTCCAGTAGTCATGTATGGATGTGAGATTTGGACTGTAAAGAAGGATGAACACCGAAGAACTGATGCTTTCAAACCGTGGTGCTAGAGAAGACTCTTGAGAGTCCCTTGGGCAGCAAGATCAAACCAGTCAGTTCTAAAGGAAATCAACCCTGAATATTCATTAGGACTGATACTGAAACGGAAGCTCCAGTACTTTGACCATATAATGTGAAGAGCAGACTCATTGGAAAAGACCCTGGTGCTGGGAAAGATCGAAGGCAGGAGGAGAAGGGGACGACGGAGGATGAGATGGTTGGATGGCAACATCAAGACAATGAACATGAGTCTGAGCAAACTCTGAGCAAACTCTGGGAGACAGTGAAGGAAAGGAATGCTTGGTGTGCTGCAGTTTGAATCAGACATGACTTAGTAACTGAACGACAAGATTCTAGGAAATTAATAGCTATTTCAGGTGTAATTGCAGCCAGTTTTTATAATAAGCCAACTGTACAACTAGACAATTCTTAACCTAAATTGATGAAATATTTTGTCATCTTGCAATCACAACCTTATTTTTCCAAAAATTTATGTTTTCTGAAATTCATGTTGGGGTTTAATGACCTCAAAGTTTGTATGACACAGAGATGAACTGCTGAAAATCAAACTTCCCATGGAAACTGGAAACTACTGATTCTCCTGGTCAACTGCTCAGCCTCTCAATCATTCACTTAACAAATGCATCGTAGACTTCAAGGGTGGTGACATGGGCTTAGCTTAATATACCTAACCAGAAGGGTAAATCAAGTCATAAATAGTGGAGAAATATCAATAACCTCAGATATGCAGATGACACCACCCTTATGGCAGAAAGTGAAGAGGAACTAAAAAGCCTCTTGATGAAAGTGAAAGAGGAGAGTGAAAAAGTTGGCTTAAAGCTCAACATTCAGAAAACTAAGATCATGGCATCTGGTCTCATCACTTCATGGGAAATAGATGGGGAAACAGTGGAAACTGTGTCAGACTGTATTTTTTGGGGCTCCAAAATCACTGCAGATGGTGACTGCAGCCATGAAATTAAAAGATGCTTATTCCTTGGAAGGAAAGTTATGACCAACCTAGATAGCATATTAAAAAGCAGAGACGTTACTTTGCCAACAAAGGTCCGTCTAGTCAAAGCTATGGTTTCTCCACAGGTCATGTTATGGATGTGAGAGTTGGACTGTGAAGAAAGCTGAGCGCCAAAGAATTGATGCTTTTAAACTGTGGTGTTGGAGAAGACTCTTGAGGGTCCCTTGGACTGCAAGGAGATCCAACCAGTCCATTCTGAAGGAAATCAGTCCTGGGATTTCTTTGGAGGGAATGATGCTGAAGCTGAAACTCCAGTAATTTGGCCACTTCATGCAAAGAGTTGACTCATTGGAAAAGACTCTGATGCTGGGAGGGATTGGGGGCAGGAGGAGAAGAGGACGACAGAGGATGAGATGGCTGGATGGCATCACGGATTCGATGGACGTGAGTCTGAGTGAACTCCGGGAGTTGGTGATGGACAGGGAGGCCTGGTGTGCTGCGATTCACGGGGTCACAAAGAGTCGGACACGACTGAGCAACTGAACTGAACTGAACCGAACCACTTAATCAGAAGTATAAGATGTGACACACACAATTAAAACATATAGCACTGAATAATTCTAAAGAATATTTAGCTACTTTGAAAACTCCTATCTCAGAGATCTTAACATGATTACAAGCGCTACATAATAACAAAACTGGATATTTTGTAAATGCTTCCCATTTTTTTAAAGAAAATTGAAGTCATATCAATTTTTATCTGAGTTAATCATCATTTTTATAAATACTAAATATCCCATCAGGATCTCTGCACTGAAAACTAGATGGTGTTGTAGAGAGAAATTAAAGTCCTAAATAACCTAGTGGACTAACCAAGTGTTTCGACTGAAAGACTCAATATTGTTAAGATGTCAATTCTCAATTTTATCTCTTGGTGTAGTTCAGGACTAATTAAAATCCCAGCAGGTTGTGTGTGTATTCCAGAGTGAATGGGTATGTGAAAACTGACAAGCTGATTCTCAAATTTTAGTGGAACTGCAGAAAAACTAGAACAGCTAAGACAAAATTGAAGAAGAAGAAGCCAGAGTCTCTACAACATTGTACATCAGGGACTTCTATAATGTAGTGCTGGTGCATATATAAACAAATCAGTAGAACAGAGAGTCCAGACACAGACCTGTGCACACATGGTCTCCTGATTTACCACAGAAGGGCCAGTGCAGTTC
This sequence comes from Redunca redunca, assembly GCA_006410935.1. Taxonomy (NCBI): domain Eukaryota; kingdom Metazoa; phylum Chordata; class Mammalia; order Artiodactyla; family Bovidae; genus Redunca; species Redunca redunca. Next base: position 199,143 of record SJYQ01001967.1, read on the forward strand.
CAATGGGAAAGGGATGGTCTTTTCAATCAATGATTCTGGATCAATGGAATGTCAGTGTGGAACAAAACTGAACCCTTTACCTCACACTGTGCACAGAAATTAACTGGAGATTCTCCTAGACATAAATGTGAAAGGTAAAACAATAAAAGAGTACAGAAATGTGGGGCCCTAAATGGGAAACCTTGAAAAAGAAAAAGGCTAGCATTGCAGATGGAAACTAAGATGGCGCCTGGCGGAAGAGATGGGGGCGTAGTCTATGTTGTTTGTCAAAACTTCTGATTGGCTCTCTTGATTTCCGTGCA
>SJYQ01001967.1:199493-276722 GCA_006410935.1 Redunca redunca
CACCCCCCCCCCCCCCCCCCCGCTTGCCTTTATAAGCAGGGAGCTGGCAACAATAAAGCGGAGCTGCACTAGACGGAACCCCTGTCGCGTCTGATTGTCTCTTGCTCGCCGAGGGGCTGGGTTGGTGGACAGCAGGCTCACTTTTCCTTGGGACCCCTCAGTTCTGATGAGGGAAGTTCCACTGCCTCTTTCTCTTTCTGCGGAGCGCCCCCCGCACAGAAACATGTAAAATCTTAATGAACTGAGGGTAGAAAATATTCATTGATAGGGACACAGAAAGCACAAAAGGTTGACAAATTGGCCTTCATTGAAATCTTAATGATCAAAAGACAATGTTAAAAGAGTGAAAAGGCTATCCGGGGGCTATTGCACTATGTATATCCAACAAAGGATCATATCCAGAACGTACAAAGAATTTTCACAACTTGATTAGGAAAAGTTTGAAAACCCTATCATGATAATGTGAAAAAAAATAACTAAACAGTTCACAAAAGAGAATATTCATATTGCCAACCTGCACATGAAAAGGTGCTCAAGGCCATTAGTAATCAGGGAAATGCAAAGCAAAATCACAGCGAGACCACTAAATGCCTAAAAATTAAAGAACAGCACAAGTGCTAATGAGGATAAGAAGCAGGAAAGATTCCTTATGTTGCTGCTCATGGGAGTGGAAATCAGTACAACCACTTAAGAAAATTGGTAGCATTTCTTAAAGCTAAACAATCATGAACTCAAAGACCTGGAACGTCAATAACCCAAGAAGAAGGAGTACAGAAATGGTGTAAAAGGCTCTTTTAGAAGGGAATATTCCTTGCAGCATTAGTCATAAGCATCTAAAACTGGAAACAACCAAATGTTCATTGACAAGAATAAATAAATTGTGGTATATACAATGAAAAAGTGTAGCAATAAAAAGGAATGAACTACTGCTAGATGCAATGATGTGGATGAATTTCATAGATATTAATAAGTGGAAAAAATACCATTCTCCAAAGAATACAAACCTTAGAATTCCCTTTATATGAAGTTCAAGAGCTTGTATGACTTATCTATATCAGAGTACTGGTTACCTTGGTAGGCTGTCAGCTGGGATGGGATCCAGGAAAGTCTTCTGGGGTTCTGGAAAGTTCTATAATTGGATCTGAGCGGCAGTTTCACAGATGTGTAAATACATTATGCAAAAATTCACTGCACTATGCACCTAAGATTTGTGGACCTTTGTGTGAGTAATACCTCAACAGAGTGAGGAAAACAGCTTGTCTTTGAGAAAGCACTGTAAGCTAAAAGTAATTTTTATAAAACAAAACACTAAAATTGTGATCAAATTTTTTACAATGACTTTGAATGACTATATGACTATTGTAAATGAGGTTAACTTTAAAATCTTCACAATGTATATAGGGAGACTCCAACAGATGACTGGCAAGCACATATCCAGACTATGGAAGGAACTTCCTACTATGATGCATTGGTAATGAGTGGAAGGTATGTTAGCGTATTGCCAAGTTGGAAACAGTATATATCTTATTTAAATTCTTCTGCAGACTTAATGAATATATGATGATGCCAAGATAATACACCTGTCACTTTGAAGTAAATAAAATTGAACACTTCCAGTAATATTTATGAAAATGCTTTTCACTAAAGTCTTCAGTTTATAAAAATCAAATACAGCTTTATATATCTAGTATATGTGCTCTGTTATGAAAAGCTGAACAAAAAAATGAAAACTAAATGTTAATTTAAGTGAAGTAAGTCAGACAAAGACAAATATCATGATATCACTTTATACGTGGAATCTAAAAATATGATACAAATGAGCATATTTACAAAACAGAACTGACCCACAAACATAGAAAACAAACTTCTACAGTTATCAACAGGGAAAATTGGGGAGAGATAAATTAGAAGTTTGGGATTCATATATACACACTTGGAGAAGGAAATGGCAACCCACTCCAGTGTTCTTGCCTGGAGAATCCCAGGGACGGGGGAGCCTGGTGTGCTGCTGTCTATGGGGTCACACAGAGTCGGACACGACTGAAGTGACTTAGCAGTAGCATATACACACTACTATATATAAAATGGATAAACAACAAGGACCTACTATATAGCACAGGGAACTATACTCGGTATCTTATAATAACCTATAATGGAAAAGAATCTGAAAAAGAATATGTATATATATATATATGTTTATATATATACATATGGCTTTTCTGTACACCTGAAACTAATACAATATTGTAAGTCAACTATATTTCTGTTGAAAATAAAACAACTAAATGTTAATTCCTTGGGTGTAAGACTCAAGGTACAATAAGCTGTATGCATGGGTCTCATGGTTCATTGCATAAAAAAAGGCAATACAATAGAAGCAGATATAAAAAATTGGATATGTTAATTTCTTCTAGCAATGACACACTTTAATAAAGTAAATGATACTTTTGGGGTAAATGTGCATGTATCTTGAAGAACTACTGATAAGACCCAAATATCCAAGCATTCTATCAGATAGACAGGAGAATTTAGGCAGGTGTAGCTTTTCAGGGCTCATGGTAACCTTTCAAAAGTAATTACTTAAAATTCACCACAAAAGATGCACAACTTGGGGACCCTTAATCAACAGAACTTTTCAAATGTTAACACAGAAGTCTTTGACAGATTTATCTTAAGATGTTGTCGGTGACTGTCAGACCCCCTTTCCGCCTGACTTAGCTTGAAGGACCTGGGCAGTTCCTAGGGTTGGGAAGATACTGCAAGGGGGCAAAGCATCAGACAGGAAGGCTAGATCAGATTTGGGAAAGATTATCTCATTTCATTGAGATTATCTACAAAAATTACATATATTTAAAAAAGATTTTTATCCTTCTCTTCCTCTAAAAATTAGAAACCTGAGGGCCCGAGAACAACTCATCTAAGAGAAGTTATGTGACTTCCCTCCAGATTACACAGGGAGTTGATGGCAGTGATTAAAAACTCATTCCCCATAGTCCTGCTTTTCCCCCTGTGTTGTACATGCTTCTCAAAATCACATTCCAGACAAACTGAGTACCTATGATATTCTCTTTATTTAGTAGAAATGTATTTTGTCCTTGCTCTCAGTTTGAAACATGTGCTTGAAAAAAATCACTTGTTCCCTTAATCTCTAAATCCTTTTCCTTGTTCTCACCTGCTGACTTGGCCTCCTATGCAACTGGTAAGCGTTCTAGTCCAGAAACTAGATCACATGCCTTTCGAAACATACTTTTCCTATCATTGCTCTGGTCTTTCCATGCCCACTTATATGTAAAAGTCGTCAGTTTGGTATTCATGAAAGGCAGTTTGTATTCCTTCTTTCTCCTCTCAAATAGCACAGGGATGGAAGGGATTACATGGGAGCAACGTGTGCGACACAAGAAGGGAAGGAGGGCATCAGCTGCCTCCTGAGAAACTGCAACATGTCTGTTTTGACTGCTTTATTTTTTCTATTTCTTTATATCTTCAGGAGTACACATACTGTGTTATGGAATTGTGTGTGTTAGTTGCTTAGTCGTGTCCGACTCTTTGCAGCCCCATAGACCGCAGCCCACCAGGCCCCTCCGTCCATGGGATTCGCCAGGCAAGAACACTGGAGTGGGTTGCCACCTCCTTCTCCAAAAGGAACTATAGAAAGAAAGAAAGTGAAGTTGCTCAGTCGTGTCCGACTCTGTGACCCAGTGGACTGTAGCCTACCAGACTCCTCCATCCGTGGAATTTTCCAGGCAAGAGAACTGGAGTGGGTTACCATTTCCTTCTCCAGTATTATGGAATTATTACCTCTATAATCACAGTTAAGTCTGTCCAGTTTCACAGGCGTTCTGTTTATCACTCTTCTTTTTTATTGAGGTATAGTTGATGTATAACATTATATGTTTCAAGTGTACAACATAATTGTATAATTTTTAAAGCTTATACTCCATTTATAGTTATTATAAATTATTGGCTATATTCCAAGCGCCAATGCTTATACTTGTAGCATATTTTATACATAATAGTTTGTGCCTTTTAATCTCCTACCCCTGTATTACCCCCTCTCTCTTCCACTGGTAACCCCTAGTTTGTTCTCTACATCTGCGGATCCGTTTCCTTTTTGTTACATTCGGTAGTTCATTTTGCTTTCTAGATTCTGTCTTTCTCTGTCTGACTTATGGGCTTCCCAGGTGGCGCGGTGGTAAAGAATCTGCCTGCCAATGCAGAAGATGCAGGTTTGATCCCTGGGTCTGGAAGATTCCCCAGAGAAGGAGCCAAAAACTGGCTCCAGTATTACTGCCTGGAGAATCCCATGGACAAAGGAGCCTGGCAGGCTACAGTCCACGGGGCATATCATTTAGCATAATACCCTCCAAGTCCACCCATGTTGCTGCAAACGGCAAACTTTCATTCCTTTTTATGGCTGAGTGTTCCACTGTGTGTGTGTGTGCATGCTTGTGTGTGTACCTGCTTTATTCTTTATCCATTGATGGACACTTAGGTTACTTTCAAATCTTGGCTACTGTAAACAATGCTGCTATGAATATTGAGGTGCATGTATCTTTTCAAATTAGTGGGGTATTTTCACATATATACCCAGGTGTTGAATTGTTGGGGCATGCGGTAGTTCTGTTTTTAGTTTTTCAAGAAACCTCCACACAGTTTTCCACAACAACTGCAACAAGTTACATTCCCACCAACAGTGTACAAAGGGTCCCTTTTCCCCACACCATCGCCAACATTCGTCACTTGTGGTCTCTTTGGGGGTAGCCATTCGGACAGGCGTCACTCTTGTTTGCTAACACGTATTGAGGAAAGTTGTTCTCTTTACCTTTACTGACAAAACACATGACACATTTGTCTCAGGATTACAGTTAAGGAGATGAACAGCAGTTTACCACAGACATAGAACTAGTTTGTATTTTTTCATAAATGGATCAAAGTAAGAACTTTCAGGTGCTTTGCATTTTTTTTAAGGCTGACAGACTTCCTACTCACAGAGGCCTTTTCTTTTGATTGTTACTAGTTGTCCTTAGGACCCCTGTACACTATACTTTGCTAATACCTCTGATAAAGGATTATGGAGTATCCTAGGTTGGGAGAGAAACAATGATTAACAAAAAGAGGTAAAGAACATCAGACCAGAATATAACCAAAGAAATATGGAAGAGGGACCAAGCAAGAAAAAAACCACAACACAACTATTTTAACAAAGGGGTCACAGAACCTTCACTGTTTATTTTTTGTCCAGAGCGGTTCCTCCAAAGGAGAATACTTGGTTAGAAGCTATAATTTTTATTTAAAAATTCTGAAGCTTTATTTAATAATTGTGGCTAGAAGCCATATTCTTTATTTGATAACTGTGAAGCTTTCCAGCACTTTAAAAATTGAGGAGTTACAAGGTACATTTATCAGCAGTAGGACTTGTGTGTGTGCATGTGTGTGTGTGAAAGTCATTCAGTCGTGTCTGACTCTGCAAACCCATGGATTGTAGCCACCAGGATCCTCTGTCCACAGAATTCTCCAGACAAGAATACTGGAGTGGGTAACCATTCTCTTCTCCAGGGGATCTTCCTGACTCAGGGACTGAACTCACATCTCCTGCACTGCAGGCAGACTCTTTACCCTGTCTGAACCACCAGGGAAAGACTCTTAACCTCGTACCATATCGAACATGAGAAATTCTTCAAAACATAAAATAGAATTCTCTATATAATAGTGTACCTCCTCACCTTGCTTTCTGTTTTTATTACTTTTGATGGTAATTTAGCACACTTGCCTGAGATTAAGGAGCATGCGTGCGTGAAGTCTTCAGTCATGTCAGACTCTTTGTGACCCCATGGACTGTAGTCCACCAAACTCTTCTGCCCATGGGATTCTCCAGGCAAGAATACTGGAGTGGGTTGCTATTTCCTCCTCCAGGGGATCTTCCTGACCCAGGGACAGAACCAGTGTCTGCTACTTCTGCTGTATCGGTGGGCGGGTTCTTTACTACTAGTGCCTGGTTGCTCAGAGGGTAAAGAATCCATCTGCAATACGAGAGACCCAGATTTGATCCCGGGGCTGGGAAGATCCCCTGGAGAAGGGAAAGGCTACCCATTCCAGTATTCTTGCCTGGAGAACTCCATGGGCAGAGGAGCCTGGCAGGCTACATACAGTCCATCAGGTTGCAAGGAGTTGGACACGGCTGAAGCCACTTAGCACAGCACATCACAGAGCCAACTGAGAAGCTCCTAGATTAAGGAGAGTAGAGGAGAAAGAGGAACCGTATGATACGTAAGCTTCTATCATAGAGGAAATTTGTAAGAAAGTGATTAAAGCCAGTCTGGAGCTAATGCACGCAATATATATTTGTTAATACAAGTCTATTCCCCGCCGCTTTTTGACCACTGAGCTGAAACGGCCACATTCAAATTGTTTATCTGCTGTGTGAAAACACTCAGGTATGCCTTAAAATCTCAATATAATGGTAACACTGTCCAAAGAATATGAAACCACTAATTCTGAATAGCTTCAGGATTTTACTTTTTAAGGTGTTATTGAATCTTTCTGTATTATTCTTGATTCCACCCCAACTGGGCCAATATTGCAAGTAACCTTTAAGTACTCCATTGAGTTCAGAAAAGCAATTAAAAGACTCGAATTATCCTTCGTATATTTAAGTTTAACAGCAGACTGTTGACAACTTCACAGGCTCCAGAGTTGAAATCCTAGCCTCTCCCTCAGATTTGTTATATTTTATTTTTAGCTGTAATTACTTCCCTCCGGTAAATGGTTAGTGACCACACACACAGGTCTGCACATGAGGAAACTAAAAAGGGAATCTTGCGTGTGAATCAGACACACAAGACACGAGAAGAGCCCCTGTCAGGCCAGGCTCGGAATGTCATCCTCTCCAGTAAGCCTCATGACGGGCTGTGCTGACATTTTCAATTAATGCAAATGATACTTTCAATCAAATAACTTCCATGGCACGTTTAGGGTGAGTTGTTTCACGAGCACCTCCTACCAGACAGTCTAATAAAATCAACTCTTCATCTTTAGTCATTTCCCTCCGTGCTTCAAGTTACATAAAGCTTACTAGACTTTCGATCAACTTGTAATTCACACCCAGGAAAATCTTTCAGAAAGATTAATTTGGTAGAGTAAATTGAGCCAGAACATATGCATTCCAATTTCCCCACATACAGTAAACCTGATTAAAGAATTGGGATAGCAAAGTACAAGGAGCATCACATTCAAGGAAATCCCAAGGTGGGGGAGCTTCAGTTCTGCAAGATGATTAGTTCTAGAAGTCCACAGCGAACAATGCTGTAGTATACACGTATAAGTGTCGGGCTCCCTGGTGGTTCAGTGGTAAAGAATCTGCCTGCCAACGCAGGAGACACGAGTTCGACCCCTGATCCAGGAAGATCCCACACGCCGTGGAGCAAAGCTCCTTGCGCTACAACTACTGAGTTTGTGCCCTGGAGCCCATGAGCTGCAGCTACTGAGCCCATGTGCCCCAAGTACTGAAGCCCATGCGCCCTGGAGCCTGAGCTCCTCAGCCAGAGAAACCTCTGCAATGAGGGGCTCGTGCACCGCAACTGGGGCGCGGCCCCCACTAGCCACGACTAGGAAAAACCCTTTGCAGCAACGAAAACCCAGCAGAGTCAAAAATCAATAAGTAATAATACATTTTTAAAATAAACAAATGGAAGGTCACATCAGCTATAAAAATAAAGGTTTTACCGGGGTAGAGCTCATGTTAAGTGTTCTTACACCTCCAGAAAGTTATTAAAGTGTAAATTAATAAATAAACAAATAAAAAATAAAAGGAACCTGGCAGCATAAGGTACAAGATAACCAGCTGAGGAAAAAAGAGACAATTATCAAAAAGGTGAGTGTTTCTTTATTTTCCTAAAACATAGGGCATTAGATTCACCTGGGAAGCTGGTTAAAAATGTCAATTACTGAATTCCACCGCAGGCTGCCCTGCATCATAAGTGTCTCTGGAGTGGGACCAGGGAATAAATACTCCAGATGATCCTTATTCACACTAAAACTTGAAAATCATTTATGTAGATCCTTCATATCATCATCAAGAACATTTATTACACACTAGCGCGTGCCTGGCAACTGATTCACTCACCTTTCTAGCCAAAAAAGTCCTATCCCCTCTGATTAAGTAATTACTTGCATTACCTGCTATGTCTCTTAAAATGAAGAGACATTAAAAAAAAACATTATCAGGATAAACTCCCTGCCCTATGTACTACTTTTTGCCATGAGTCATTCCTGATTTTTCTGACAAAAGAAAGTGTTCCCCCACCCCAAAAACGTATGAGAGCCACAGGATGTCCTTGGTATGGTGTTAGCATATTCAAACTCCCATGTAGATTATTTTATGAAATGTACCTCCTGCCAAATTAGTGAAAAATCATAAAGACTTACAAAATATTCAAGAGACACAGATGTGTTACATCTTTATAATAGATTGTTATATAAGTCTCAAAAGTTTCTACTAGGGTGTGTCATAAACCTGTATCTTCCTTGTTAGCCAAAATTCTGAAAGAAATATTCAAAAGAATAAGCACAAGACAACTCATACTCTCAGGACATATCATCATATGTGACTATTGTCAGAATTCATCATATGTGGTCATTTGCACAAAAGGCAAGTCAAAGCTTCTTTTTGCTTAACAAATGGCCTTTCAGTGTGTCTCGTTAAACTTTATAATATAGAATGCATCTAATTCAGTAACTTACACATACTCAATGTTCAAGAAAAGGTTTCCAAATTAGCCACTTGATCATTTTTTAAAATCAGAGATGGAAATAAATATTTCAAATTGCTTTCAAGTCCTTTGGAAATATTTATGAGGTTGATAATTTAACAACTGCAAGTAAATATTAGGGCTTCCCTGATGACTCAGTGGTAAAGAATTAACCTGTCAATGAAGGAGTCATGGGTTCCATTCCTTGGCTGGGAAGATCCCTAGAGAAGGAAATGGCAATCCATTCCAGTATTCTTTCCTGGGAAATCCCATGGAAGCAGAGCCTGGCGGACTACACAGTCCATGTGGTTGCAAAAGATCGGACACAACACAGCCACTAAATAACAACAATTATCTATTTAGGTCAGAAAGTGCTCTAAGACTGTTATTTTCCTGTTCACTTCATCTGAGACACTACAAAACTGACATATAATTAAGCCACGTTTCTTTTTCTATTTTAGTCTTTTTTCACTTTTCCCTAATTAACATTAGATACGTCCCTTAATACTAACTGGGAATGAGTTTCCATATTATAATCTGAATAACTTAAGTAACATCATTTAAAGATGAAAGGGAGAAACAGACACATGGATGCAAAATGCATACTTATATTTGTAAACATCAATGAGATAAACAAAAGCTATTTAGACTAATACATATATTGAAAAATGTAAAGTTAGGCATTCTCAATGTGTGACTTGAAGGTCAATGGGGAAAACAATAAATTCTTATCTAATTTTCACTTGTAGATTTAGTCTGTCCTCTTCAACCATAAGACTTATTTTAAAAAATTTTTTTAAAAAAATAAAGACTACAAATAACATTTAGAGACTGGACACAAAGGCAACCTGGATACCTGGCTTGTCCCTGCTCATCACGGAAGCGGAAACAGGAAGCAGGAACGTTGCTGCCCAGAGCCAAAGCCTCCAAGAGTCAGCGAGCCTCATGGTGCCTCTGAACCATGGGAACCAGTGGCCACAGATCTGCAACATAACAGAACATCTGAATTGAGCTGGTGTATACAGTTCCTTTCATTATCATTCCCAGAAAATCCTCAGCCCCAAGGAGAACACAAGAGATTTTTACATTATATATAATTATGTAATTGGATATCTGATTATATATAATTTGCTGTTGCTGTTCAGTCACTTAGTCGTGTCTGACTCTTTGAGACCCCATGGACTACAGCATGCCAGCCTTCCCTGTCCACCACCATCTCCTGGAACTTGTTCAAACTCATGTCCATTGAGTCAGTGATGCCATCCAACCATCTCATCCTCTGTCGTCCCCTTCTCCTCCTGACTTCAATTTTTCCTAGCATCAGGGTCTTTTCTAATGAGTCAGCCCTTCTCATCAAGTGGCCAAAGTATTGAAACTCCAGCTTAAGTATCAGTCCTTCCAATGAATATTCAGGGTTAATTTCCTTTAAGATCGACTGGTTTGATCTCCCTGCAGTCCAAGGGACTTTCAAGAGTGTTCTCCGACACCTCAGCTCAAAAGCATCTATTCTTCCGTGCTCAGCCTTCTTTAAGGTCCAGCTGTCACATCCATGGCCATACATGATACTGAAAAAGCCATAGCTTTGACTAGATAGACCTTTGTTGGTAAAGTAATGTCTCTGCTTTTTAATATGCTGTCTACATTTGTCATAGTTTTTCTTATAATTAGACACTATATATTAATGTAGACTTTATTATGCATGAGAAAGCTCTGAAAATATTTTCAGATTAGTTCCTATTTATTAATGTCCATACACCCTCTCATTTCTTTTCTTTGAAATCTTTTTAAAACCACACCACATATACAATGATTTGTGTATATATATATATATATATATCTTTATTGGAGGTGGCGGGAGGGGGGCTTCCCTGGCAGCTCAGATGATAAAGAATCTGACTGCAGTGCAGGAGACCTGGGTTTGATCCCTCGGTCAGGAAGATCCCCTGAAGAAGGAAACGGCTACCCACGCCAATATTATTACCTGGAGAATTCCAAGACAGAGGAGCCTTTAATCCTAGCAAAATACAAATATTGAAATTTACCATTGTAACCATTTTTAAGAGTATAGTTTACTGGCATTAAGTACTTCACATTGTATATTCATCACCACCATCTATAACTTTTCATCTTGCAAAACTGAAACTCTGTATCTATGAAACAATAGCTCATCATTTCTCCCATCCCCAGCCCCTGACAACCACCATTCTGTTTTCTGTCTCTATTAATCTGACTGCTGTAAATCACGTATATGGGGAATCATGCTGTACTTATCTTTTTGTGACTTTATTTCACTTGGTGTAATGCCGACTAAGGTCCGTCTAGTCAAGGCTATGGTTTTTCCAGTGGTCATGTATGGATGTGAGAGTTGGACTGTGAAGGAGGCTGAGCACCGAAGAATTGATGCTTTTGAACTGTGGTGTTGGAGAAGACTCTTGAGAGTCCCTTGGACTGCAAGGAGATCCAACCAGTCCATTCTGAAGGAGATCAGCCCTGGGATTTCTTTGGAAGGAATGATGCTAAAGCTGAAACTCCAGTACTTTGGCCACCTCATGCGAAGAGTTGACTTATTGGAAAAGACTCTGATGCTGGGAGAGATTGGGGGCAGGAGGAGAGGGGGACGACTCGATGGATGTGAGTCTGAGTGATCTCCAGGAGTTGGTGATGGACAGGGATGCCTGGCGTGCTGTGATTCATGGGGTTGCAAAGAGTCGGACACGACTGAGCGACTGAACTGAACTGAATGTCCTCAAATTTCGATCATGTTGTGGTATGTGTCAATATTTTCTTCTTTTTTAAGACTGAATAACATTCCACTCTATGTACATACCACAGTTTGTTTATCCATTCCTCCACTGAGAGACACTAGGTGCTCCCATCTTTTAGCTATTGTGAATAACGCTGCTATGAACATGAATGTGCAAAAATCTGTTTGAGTCCCTGCTTTCAACTCTTTTGGGTACATACTCAGAAAGGGTCATATGATAATTCTACTTCTAATTTTCTGAGGAACTCCCACACTGTTTTCCTTATCTGCTGCAACATTTTACATTTCCACCAACAGTGAACCATGATCTAATTTCTCCAATCCTTGTTAACATTATTAATTTCTGGTTTTTTGCTTTGTTTCTCTTTTTTTTAAACAGCAGTCATCCTAATGGGTGTAAGATGGTATCTCATTGTGGTTTTCATTTTCCTAAGGATTCATGATTTGAATATCTTTTATTTGTATATCTTCTTTGGATAAATGTCTACCTAAATCCTTTGCCTATTTTTTAATCTGTTTTTTTGTTTTTTGTTTTTGTTGCATTGTAGAAATTCTTTGTTTATTTTGGAAATTAATCCCTTATCAGACATGCGTGTTTGCTCAGTTGCTACTGTCATGTTCTACTCTTTGTGACCCCATGGACTGTAGCCAGCCAGGCTCCTCTGCTCATGGGATTTTCCCAGCAAGAATACTGGAGTGGGTTGCTATGTCCTCTTCCAGGGGATCTTCCTGACCCAGGGATTGAACCAACATTTCCTGCATTGCCACCAGAGAACCCCCCTTATCAGTCATCATGGTTTGCAAACATTTTCTTCCATGTTGTAGATTATCTTTTCACTCTGTTAATTGTGTCCTTTGCTACAGAGAAGGTTTTTTTTTTTCATGTAGTTTATCTTTTTTTTTTTTCTTGCCTGTCCTTTACGGCTTCCCTTGCGGCTCAACTGGTAAAGAATCCGCCTGCAATGCAGGAGACCTGGGTTCAATACCTGGGATGGGAAGATCCCCCACAGAAGGAAAGGCTATTCTCTCCAGTATTCTGGCCTGGAGAATTCCACAGACTCTACATTCCATGGGGTCACAAACACTCGGACACAACTGAGTGATTTACACTTGGCTGGTCCTTTTGGTCATATGATTTATATTTTAAAAATAGAATTATATTTTTCACAAATTTTTTTCTCTTCTGAATAGTAATCTTTCCTTCTATTTAAAGAAAAAAAAAAAGGATATATGTAAATGCCTACCTCATCTGAGCCTGACTTGGCATCATTTTCAACTTTAGTTGTTACCTCTCATAATTGTTTGTCTTTCTGATGTAGGTTACTACTTTGTACGTATTACAATAAAAATTTTAATAAAACAAATCCCTGTAATGGAAAACATAAACATTATTTAAGTTAGTTTTTTATATTAAAGTAACTAACATGGAAACATGTTAGAACCGGACATGGAACAACAGACTGGCTCAAAATTGGGAAAGGGGTACATCAAGGCCTCTTATTGTCACTCTTATTTAACTTCTATGCAGAGTACATCATGTGAAATGCCAGGCTGGATGAAGCACAGGCTGGAATCAAGATTGCAGAGAGGAATATCAACAGCCTCAGATATGCAGATGACACCACTCTTATGGCAGAAAGCGAAGAGGAATTAAAGAGCCTCTTGATGAAGGTGAAAGAGGAGAGTGAAAAAGCTGATCATTCAAAAAATGAAGGTCATAGCATCCCATCCCATCACTTCATGCATAGGGGAAACAATGGAAACAGTGACAGATGTTATTTTCTTGTGCTCCAAAATCACTGCAGACAGTGACTGCAGCCATGAAATTAAAATACGCTTGCTCCTTGGAAGAAAAGCAATGACAAACCTAGACAGCATATCAAAAAGCAGAGATATCACTTTGCTTTGTCGCCATCTTCTAGTCACTCAGTTGTGTCCGACTCTTGCAACCCCATAGACTATAGCCCAGCAGGCTCCTCTGTCCATGGGATTCTCCAGGCAAGAACACTGGAGTGGGTTGCCATTGCCTTCTCCTTACTTTGCTTACAAAGGTCCATATAGGCAAAGCTATGGTTTTTCTAGTAGTCATGTATGGATGTGAGAGCTGGACAATAAAAAAGACTGAGTGCTGAAGACTGATGCCTTCGAACTGTGGTGCTGGAGAAGACTCTTGACAGCAAGGAGATAAAACCAGTCAGTCCTAAAGGAAATCAACCCTGAATATCATTGGAAGGACTGATGCTGATGCTGAAGCTGAAGCTGAAGCTCCTGCTTTGGACACTTGATGGGAAGAGCCAACTCATTGGAAAAGACCCTGATGCTGGGAAAGATTGAAGGTAGGAGAAGGGGATGACAGAGGATGAGATGGTTGGATGGCATCACCAACTCAATGGATTTGAGTTTAAGCAAACTCTGGGAGATAGTGAAGGACAGGAAAGCCTGGCGTGCTTCAGTCCAAGGGGTCTCAAAGAGTCAGACTCGACAGAGTGACTGAACAACAACAAAAACATGGAAACAGACTGCAAGTTAAAATATAATGGCCCTCTCAGTATATTTAATTGCAGTATTATTAGAATAGCTATTGTAAGAGTTTTAAATATACAAATCATATTATACCATTTTTGCCATAATTCAAAGTTCATTCAAGTCAAATAGAAAAGAATGCATGACACCAAAGGCTAGATGTTGTCAATAGACACTGTTTAGGGAAAAAAAAAAAAAAACTAAAGCCACCATCTTTGATATTCTGCCTGTGCCAAATATCTAGATCAGCATTTTAAAATTAATTCAAGATTTAGATATTTCTGCATGAATAGTTAGAAGCAGTAATTTCAATATGAAAACCACATGTGTGGTTCTAAAAATCAAACAGCTGGTTTTATGCTTATTTCTTTTGAACTCTTTCATCCATCTATAGTCATAATCCTCATATGACTTTACAAACTTATCCCAGCTATTATTTCAAGTCAGTTGGTAGCTGTTAAAACAGTTTTATTTCAAATAAATTAGCTCACAAATATTGATCTCAACTTCAGAGGTATGCTTGACTATTTGCATTTTTAACCAAAGAGATTGTTATGAATTGATAAATTAGCCGTGTAGTACAGTGTTTAAAACTTCATGCCCAGGCTCTGCCTGCTTATGGACATTATGTAATTTCATCAAGACTTCATTTATTCATCTGAAAACTGAGAATAATTCTACAACTATATCACTTAATACGTGGAGAAAGTATATCACAGGGCACTGAACACAGTAAGTGTTCAAAAAAGTTTCTGCTATTACAATTATTTACTCCACATATTCATAAATAACAAGTGAAAATTTACAATTATATTTATCTGTTCAGCCTGAGATTGACAGCAATAACTGAAGAATGGAGAAGTGCCAAAGCATCCTAAAAATCTCTGTTCATTGAAGCTTTAGCTATAGGCATAAGCATATGAGTTCAATCCTGAGGTTTACCAAAATATTTGAGTCACTTGGAGGATAATAGTACTTAATTTCAATCTCACTTATTCAAAATGTTTGAAGAATAGACGTTATATTTAGTTGACTAAATGTTCTAGTTACTAAAGAATTGCCGTTCCACCACTCTATTGAAATGTTTCTGGCCAGGTTCAGCAAAAACTTGAAAGAAGAATCCTTTTCTCCAGGTGTCTTAACTCCACACTCCGTGACATTTACAACAGCTGACCCCTCCCTCCTTCTTGAAACCCTCCCTTTTCATCAGCCTCCCTCCCTCCCCTTTGCTGGTATTCCGTCTAAATCCCCTTCTCAGATCTTTCTTCTACCTGATTCCTTAATGGTGGTATCTGTGGGCATCTGAGGGTATCTGAATGGTGGTATCTTCCTCTCCTCTCTCTTTACAATGTCTCCTTAGGTCATCTTACCGATTCTCTCTGCTTTAAGTAGTATCTGTCAGATAATGAGTCTAAAATTCACAGCTCCAGTCTCGCCTTCTTCTCTGAACTTTGGATTGTGCATCCAGCCACCCACTCAGTAATTCCTCTCAGACATCACACAAGCATCTATATATATCTCAACACCAAACTAAATGCTTGCTTCTTGACCATGCTCTTCCTCTCCTCCATAATTCACCCTCATCAAGACGCTCCAGTGGGAATCCTAAGCATTCTTCTGCCTTTGCTACTGCCACCTCATGCATCGCCATCCAGCAAGTGGCATCAGTGCTACTCCAAACATCTCCGAGAGCCACACACCACTCTCTACACCTCTGCCACTTGCCTGGCTCAGATTGCCCTGGCGAAGACTCCTCCCCAGCCTCCTCACTATTCCCCTCCGCCACAGGCTCCTGACCAGGTTTGTGCTCTACGTACACTGGAGAGTGTTCCTTAAAATCAAAGTTAGGTCACATCACTGCCCATCCCAAGCCCTTTCAGAGTTTCCCGTCAGATTTGGAGGGCTTCCCTGGTGGCTCAGGAGTAAAGAATCCACTTGCAATGCAGGACATGTCGCGGGAGCCGTAGGCTTGATCCACGGATAGGGAAGATCCCCTGGAGAAGGAAGTGGCAACCCACTCTAGTATTCTTGCCTGGAGAATTCCATGGACAGTTCAAGGGGTCTCAAAAGAGTCAGACACGACTTAGCGAGTAAATAACAGCAGTCAAATTTGGAATGTAACCCAGAAGCTTTTCTATGGCCTAGAAAGGAGCCCCGAGTAACCATCTCTCCAGCTGATGTCCTGTACCTCAAATTCCTTGACTTTTTCTAACTTCAGGGCCTTTGCATGTGCTATTTCCTCATGCAGGAATGTGTTGGGTCCTGTTCATCCTGCATCTTTCAGTTTAAATATTACTATGCGGAAGAGCCCTTTCCTGACCAATAGATGCTCTGGCCCTGCTCTTCTCTAGCTCAGACTCTTCTGTCTGTACCCAAGTTTATTGCCCTCACTCTACTCTAAACTTCTTCAGGGCAGGGACTATGTGTCTTGTCCATCACTGTTATCTTGGTGCTGAGCATAATACCTGGAAAAGTGGGGCCTCAATAGATACTTTTTGAGTTCAAAAGTACTGGAAACTGCCAACTTGCAAATCTTGAGACACAGTGAATTACACTTAACATTTGAATCTCTAGTAACAATAACTGAATATTTTATAATTATTAAGGCATTTCAGAATCTTACACTATTTCAAGGGTTATTATACTATGCATCGTTCCTTTTTGTATGCTTTTAATGTGTTTGTTGTTGGGGATTTCTGTTATTCCAGTCCTGATTAGAGATGTGCTCCACTCAGCCAGGAAGATTTGAAGACACTTTTTATCAAGGTCTCAAAATGAATCCTTGTACACTGAAACAAACACACATACACCTTTCCTAGATCTTAACCCTCTGCTGCGGGCAATTCCAAGGTTGACTCCAATACAGTTCTCAAGAGCACAACCCCCACTGAGGTTTTCCTGGCCCTCTCCCCCAGCTCCTCCCCACTGTCCCCGGACACGTTGGGGGTGCTCCTTGCTGTCTTCCACCTGCCTGTGGGGCCTTTCCTGGATCTCTCAATTCTGGGCTGTGCCGCCATCCAAAGGTTTGCCTCCTCATTGAAACTTGCCTGTTTTCTCTGCTGTTCCCTCAGACCCCAGTCTGCTGACTATCAAGATAGTTTCACAAATGCATCCAGGCCAATGTTATCATAGTTGAATGTGTTACTTTTCCCAGGTAAGATTTAAACTTTAATCTTCAATATAATGCTTTACTGATTGAGTGACTTCCCCAAATCACTTTTTTCCAAACTTGTACAAAGATGGGTTTGGATGCATTTTAAGAAAGATATGGAGATTACTGGTCAGACACATGGTCTCGTTTTCTGAAACAGAATTTCTTTTATATATGGTGTTTTATTTAATACTCATAATTAGTTGAGAGCCAAGCACACTGGCTCTTAACATTAGCAGGCTGTAAGGCAAGAAATCTATATTCCATATGTCTAAATGTTTAAAAGTCAAAACTAAAGCTAATAAAACTGATAAGAAATGTGTGTTTCCTCCTTTCCTCTTAGCACATGTTTCATGAAGACTAAAAGTCAAGGCCGCATTTAGAACTGAACCGAGCAGGCTGCAAGGATGCGCTGGCCTCTGGCCTGGGCCAAAGCCCCCCCTGCATTGTTCCCCTTTCCTGCCTCCACGTCATTCACTTCATGACAAATAGATGGGGAAAATGTAGAAAGAGGTCAGATTTCCTTTTCTTGGGCTCCAAAATCACTGCAGATGGTGACTGCAGCCACAAAAGTAAAAGACGCTTGCTCCTTGGAAGAAAAGCTATGACAAAACTACTCAGTGTATTAAAAAGCAGAGACATCACTTTGCCGACAAAGGTCTGTATAGTCAAAGCTATGGTTTTTCCAGTAGTCATGTACAGATATTGAGGGTTGGACTATAAAAAAGGCTGAGCTCTGGTACTGGAGAAGACTCTTGAGAGCCCCCTAGACTGCGAGGAGATCAAACCAGTCCATCCTACAGGAAATCAATACTGAATATTCATTGCATGGACTGGTGCTGAAGTTGAAACTCCAATACTTTGCCCACCTGATGAGGAGAGCTGACTCACTGGAATAGACCCTAATGCTGGGGAAGATTGAGGCCAGGAGCAGAAGGGGACGACAGAGGATGAGATGGTTCAATGGCATCAGTGACTCAATGGACATGAGTTTGAGCAAGCTCTGGGAGAGAGTGAAGGACAGGAAAGCTGGACGTGCTGCAGTCCATGGGGTCACAAAGAGTTAGCAACTAATGACAACCTGGCTCCATCTGCACCATGAGGGGCTTCGCTCACACGTGTGAGAACTTGCCAGAAAGCTGAGTTTTGTCTGCAGCACCTGCAGACACCTCTCCTTGACTGCCCCTTTGGCCTAGGAGTGTTCACCCCAGTGCTTAGTCTGTCTCTGGGAAGGGGGACCCGAGGAGGAGGTTGCCAGATTCTGCAAGAGGACTGAAGGCCAGTTGGTCAGGGGATGCCAGGATCTTAGGTGCCTAGAGCCTGGTCTAAAAGCTCTGGCTTTGGGTAAGGGCGGGGTCCCTGATCTCTGCAGACTCTTTCCCCTGAGAGCAGATGCACAGACAGAGCCTTTTAAAATGTAGGGCCCAGAGAAGGAATTTTCTTCCCCGTCACAGACACGAAACTTTAAATGTCATAGTGAGGCTCCTTGAGTTCAAGCCTAGGTCTGCTGAGCAGGAAACCCTCTGCTGATACACCATGATGTTTACTATCAGGATGTAAGGCAGACCTATCACATCCTTATATGCTTCCTTCTCAGATTTTAGCTCATCTCCATCAAGATTCTAGCCAGACCCTTCACAGTTTCTTCCCAGCACTGCAGAGTACCAATGTTACCACTGTACATGTGCCCAGCACAGGGCCTCTTGGGCAGACAACACGCCTGGAGACCAGGAGCCCTCTCATATCATCCAGACAGCCTGGCCTGCAGTGGATTTCTCACTGCCTTAACAGCAGAGAGGTGACGGCTGCCTGAAGGCTGGCCTGTGACCTCCACCCACATCCCTTGTTCTCACTCTTCTTTGCCAATCAGAATTATTTGCAGAGACTGGTTGGGTTTAGGAAACTTTAAAAAGCCACTGTTCTTTAAACTTCCTTAATCCAGGTCTTGAAATCCTAGAAAGCAACTATCAAAACCAAGAATATTTAACTAGGACATAGATTTTTTTAAAAATTCCTTATTAATCCGTATTTGTGTACAAAGAGCACAAAGAAGACAGGAGGAACACTGGGAAATATTAATCTTTCATCCCATCAACAGGATGAGGCCCTACTATGTGCCTGTGTGGATACAGCAGTGAGCCAAACACTCCCTGGGTCACTCTGGTCAGGGAGATTGCAAGTAAACAAACTCTTAAGTCCTCTTTGAGAAACAGACAGTAGGAAGCAAACAAACACAGAATATGTAGACAAAATGATGGAATGGAACCTTGCTGGATAAGATGGTGAAGGACCACTTCAGAGGAAACCAAAGCCAATCTTCCTACAATGGAACATGAAAATTTTACTGCTGTCGTCATTGTTCAGTCGCCGAGGCGTGTCTGACTCTTTGTGGCCCCATGGACTGCAGCACAGCAGACTCTCCTGTCCTTCACCATCTCCCAGAGTTTGCTCAGACTCATGTCCACTGAGTTGCTGATGCTATCTTAACCATCTCATCCTCTGCTGCCCCCTTCTCCTCTGCCTTTAGTCTTTCCCAGCATCAGGGTCTTTTCCAATGAGTCAGCCCTTCACACATGGTGGTAATGGAGCTTCAACATTAGTCCTTCCAGTGAATATTCAGGGTTGATTTCCTTCAGGATTGATTGATTTGTTCTCCTTGCAGCTCAAGGGACTCTAAAGAGTCTTCCACAGCACCACAATTCCAATTTTAGACGTTTTGCCATCTAACAGTTAACGATGCTTGTTTTATATCTCTGAAATTTGGCTTTAGCTAAAGGTTTAAAGATTAGATCTAACACCAAAATAGAAAATAATACAGCAAAGACAAGTGAAAGAAAAAAAAAAAAACAGAAGAGAAAATAGAAAGGAGCACTGATTCATTTACATAGGCTGCTCAATGAGCAACACAATATTTTGACATAAAAAAGCAGGCTTGGGACTTGCCTGGCAGTCCACTGGTTAAGGGAACCTCCTGCAGGAGGCTTGGGTTCAATTTCTGCCTTCTGCCCATACTTGTAGAGCAGCCAAAAAAAAAAAAAAAAATCATGGCTGGATTTGTGAAATGACTGAGAGAACCCCTGTTTTCAGAACATTCATTACAAAAAGAAATGCCATGTGAGTGGGGAGTGGGTTGATTTTTAAATCAAACCTTCTTGACTATCCTCCAGTGTGCCTATACATAGCTGCACCAAGGAAATCTGGCCATACTGTTATGAAGAGACACATCTTGTAAATAAGCAAAAGCAACAGGTGTTACACATTTGTTCTTTTACCAATCTTTAGACTCTATCTTTACTGAACCTATTGTAGAAAATTGGCTGGAAAGTCATGCCTATACAGTTAAAATTCCAAGTCCACAATAGCACACACACATACACACAAAAAATCCTCAAGAGCTTAGGACTCATTCTCGCTTATTTCATAATTTTGCCATCAACTGTAGCCATGAACTTGAAGTGAGTTTGCAGAGTGTAGTTAGTCATGAACTTGAAGTGAGTTTGCAGAGTGTAGTCATGAAGTTGAAATGAGTTTGCAGAGGTCTTTTGCAGCTCTGGCAACATTTCTGCCCTTCTTACATTTGACGGAAACCTCTTGACATTTTTAATTACAAGCATCATCTTTTTTTAAATATAAATTTATTTATTTTAATTGGAGGTTAATTACTTTACAATATTGTATTGGTTTTGCCATACATCAACATGTATCCACCACAGGTATACACGTGTTCCCCGTCCTGAACCCCCCTCCCTCCTCCCTGCCTGTACCATCCCTCTGGGTCGTCCCAGTGCACCAGCCCCAAGCATCCAGTATCATGCATTGAAACAAGCATCATCTTTAACCTAGGAATTCAAGTAAGAAATTTCAAAATTATCTTGAATTAATTCTTCATCCCTCATATCAGATCTCTATCAAAGTCTATGAAGGCTACTTTCTAGACATTTTTTGAATGCATACCAACTTCCCCATCCTCCCAACAGCTGCTTTAGTTCACATCCTCACCATTTTGATTCTAGAAAAGTATGATAAGCTTCAGTAATCTCCTCTCTTCCAGGGCTTTTCCCTGGAACTCCATCACCCTACTGCCCAAAGCTTCTATTTCTAAAGCAAAGACCTGGCTTTTGTGCTCTGCCATCTGAAAGTCTCCTAGTGCTTTCTACGCCTACTCCTCAGGGAGGCAGGCGCTCAGGGTGGTGTTACAGCTGGGCCTCAGCTCATCTGACCAGGCTCATGTCCTGCTACTTCCTTCCAACACACTCTAGTCCATCAAACTGTTCCCAGTTCCCAAAATGTTCCAGACTTCTGAACATGGTGGAATGCTATCCCAAGTTTTTCTCCACCTACTCTGCCCTCCACATGTACTTCAGGCTCTACGTCCTCTCTGAAGTCTGCAAGCCCCCTCCTGGAGCTCATTACCCTGCGATCCACCGGCACTCGGGACCCAGCCCTGATTCAGCTCGTGCTACACTCCTTTGTGGTAACTTGTGGGCATTCCATCTCCTCTCTGTACTGAATACCTTGAAGAAAATAGATTGCATCTGATACCAGCATTTTGTTTCAACTTGGCATTTAATGGATCCTCATTTGATCAGTTTGTAGGATGAATATAGTCTAAGGCAATACATGTGGGCTAAAAGTAAACAAATGAAAGGTTGAAACCAAGTAATAAATATATCCATATAGAGATTTAACAATTACAGCAATATATGGATAAAGTGAAGAGTTACAGAGAAGTAAATAAAAAACTAAAAAGAAGGCTCAGAAAAAAAAAAAAGAAGGCAGCTCAGTGAACATAATTTCAGTTATCAACCAGTGAGATTTTATAATTTCAGTGAGACAAAAAAAAAGAAAAACTTTAAACTTGTCTTCCTTTACTGAAAACATACTCCCTGGTTCTTAATGTTTATATTTCTTAAAGCTGATCAACTCTATCACATTTTTTCAAAGTTCTGTGATTTCTCCTGTCACTTCAAAACTAGTGCCAACTTTCCAGGGGATCTCCAGGCCTAGGTTACCCTCCAGCATGTTTAAGCAACTCTCTCCACCCTCAATAACTGTTTCTTTTATTGACTCACTTCTCTGAACGACAGTTGTCGCCATCAACTTTTTAGATACTATTCTCAATTTGACCGTCATGACCAATCTGGATTTTGTCAAATTTTAATTCTCTAGCTCTGCCTGAAACAGGTATTTATATATCAGTGACCCAATGCCACTTCAAATTTTAAAGAAATATATTAATGTTTGGGGGGGACTTCCCAGGTGGTACAGTGGTGAAGAATCCACCTGTCAGTGCAGGAGATGCAAGAAATGCAGGTTGGATCCCTGATTGGGGACGATCCCCTGGAGTAGGAAACAGGAACCCACTCCAGTATTCTTGTCTGGAGAGTTCCACGGAAACGAGAGCCTGGGGGACTACAATCCATAGGTTGCAAAGAGTCAGACATGACTAGCAACTGAGCACATGATGGTTTTGCTTAATCTATCAACTTTTCTTGATGTTTCCATTTGGAAGCCTCTACCAACCTGAGTGACTGAATTGAACTGAACCAACATTCTGATCAACTACTCTTGCATCTCAAGATCATCTTTGATTTCTCCCAGAGAGAGATCAGAGGAACTTTAGGCCTCCCAAGGCGTGGATAAGACAGGCCTGGTGTTCCACTCTGCTCTTTTTTTAGTATCACTGTTGCATCCGCCTTCTTTGTATCATTTCTAAATGCAGTGTGCAGCCTCCTTACCTGGTTATCTCACTCACCGCCTGCAGGGTCACACCCTGTGCGCCTCTGGCCTCGCAGGCCTCCCTTTAGTCTCTCCTGGGCAGGGGCTCTCTGCTCTCCTAATCTCAGGTTTCACTCTAGCTTGGAGTCTCCATCTTACCAGGCAGATGACGGCTGGCTGGCCCCCACCTCTAAGCCTCCACGCATGCCTTTCCCTCTGACTGGAATGTCCTCTGCTCTATTCTGCTAAGCCTCCTTATTCTCTGCTGCTTTAACATATACTCCACAAGGTGACCCATCCCAAATATTTTTTTCCAGCCTCCTCTTCAGGTTCTATATTAGCATCTTGCTAGCTCTATTTAGTTTCTACTCCTGCTAATTTTTCATTCTTCACTTGAATTTGTACTTATGATCCCAACTGGCCATACAACCATGGTTTCTATCTCCTTATCTTCTCCTGCCTTTAAGACGTCCATTCTGTGTACCCCTCAGGCCTTTCTGTCTGCAGGGGAAATAAATGAACTAAAATTGCAGCAGTAAAAATATTAAACTGAAGGACCTGAAAGTAGATGGGAATTTTCCATTTCTGGAGACTAGCAGGGGCTTCCATCTATCTTAGGTGGTTTCCTTCCATGATGATGATTCAGGCACAAAGATAATGTCCCAACTGTGAGAGTAATCACACTGGGTTTTCTGTCACCTTTTTGCTCTTTCTCTGACCTTTTCTTACCAGGTTCAGCCTCTCTCCCCTGCTCCATGGTCCACCTTCCCTCTCCTTTCTCAGGAGACCCCACTTAGATTCCTGGCCACTTTTCACAGAAGCACCGACCTGTTAACTTTCTCCATTTTCTATCCCCCCAGGGAGAGAATGAACTTTCCATCCCTGAGGATCACTGTCCTCTTTCCCACTCAGAAGAGAGATATTCCTGAGGAAGGGACTTTTAGGGGTATTTCGCAGCATCTGAGGACCTAAACATCTCCAGCTCTGCATGCACGGATCAAAGATCTCTACTTAAGGAGGGTCCCACCGTTTTCTCTCTATGGACCAGAAGATGCTGAAAGACTCACTTAGTTAAGAGGTTATTTAAATCCCTTAAAGAACAACAGCGGCGCTCGTTTTGGGTAGAAGCAGCAACTTTGGTCGGTCCCTGTTTTTTGTGTGTGTGTGTGTGTGTGTGTGTGTTTGGTTTTTTATAAGGATGGGTGGGCTGATGAAGAGGGTCTATCTCTATTATTGGGCAGATTTAAAATCCTTTTCCGCGTACAAACCATCCTCCCATCTGGTTGCTCCGCAGCCTTCTCCTTCAGGCCAAAGAGGGAACAAGGTACTCTTGGGATTGGGGTGGCGGGGGAAGGCGGGCNCGGGGGGGGGGGTGTGAGCGGGAATGGAGGCATCGCAGTTTTCCTTTAAGATCCCAGTTCCCAGCCTCAAAGGACTCGCCGGTGCAGTCCCGGGATGGCGCCCTTAACACTCCAGGCATCTGCAGGATGCGGGGTCCCCTGCAGCCCGCTGTTCCCTGCGGCTGGGTTCCGGAACCCGGCTCCTCGCATCTTCCCGCAGTCCGCGTCCCGGTGCCTCCCGGGCTGCCGCATCCCGGGCCCGTCCCCCAGCCGGTCGGCCCACCGACTCGCCTTCGCCGTAACCCTCTCGGGGCAGCTTTCGCTTCCAAGCCGCGCGCTCCGGATGAGCTGGGCTGCCCGCGGCCGCGGCCGGCTGGGTTCCGAGCCAACAAACTTCTCTCCGACTCCGCAGCGCGCAGGCGGCCGGCCGGGGCCGCGGGACCATCGGGGCGCCGGGCCGGCGCTCCAGGACGAGCGGGCCCGGGGAGCCCAGCCCCGGGACCCCAAACCCCCGGCCGCGCCGCAGCCCTAAGAGCCGCGCTCGGAGCAGCAGCCGCAGGGCAGGACCGGTAACCGCGTGGGGAGCCGGCGCCGCAGCCGCGGGCGCCGCAGCCCCGCGCCCCGCAGTGTACGCCCCTTCACCGTCTCCTTGCTTTCTAGGCGGGGGACGTCTCTAGACAGAGATTTAAAAAAAAAAAAAAAAGCTCTAACGGCACGGGTTTCTTTCGAGTGGATTTGTTTTCTGCGTTTCTCCCCGGAGATTTTTTTTTTTTTCCCTTCTGTATTCGGTGTCCTGACCGCATCAGCAGGGCTCTCAGTTCCGCTCAACAGACACACAGATCTGGCAGAAGCAGCTAGAACTAAAGTATGAAGCCCGCAGCCTGCAGGGTGGGCACACACGAACACGACCCACCAGCATCTGCGCAGCGCGCTCGGGCAGCCCAGTCGTGCCCACAGGGCGGCCTCCCGGGCTACAGCTACCTACGGGAATGCGAAATGGCAGGTGCGCCTTCCGTACGCACCCCGACCCACCGACGAGCGGAGCCGGGCGTTCAGATTTTCTGGGGAAACGGGTGCGGCGGAGACGCAGAGCCGCGAGGGAGCGTGCGCGCTGGGGAGCGGGCGGGCGCGGGGTCGCGGCGCCGCGCACTTACCTTGGCCGCGTGCGGGGCTCGCCGGCCGGCGGGCGGGCGGGCGCGAGGCTGAGCACCGCGGCACGGAGCGCCCTGCGAGTGGGGCCGGGGCGCGCGCCGCTGCCCTTATTAGTCTCTCCCCGGGTGACCCTCCCACTCGTCGAGGACGAGGACTCCGCAAGACGGGGCTCCGCCAACTCGGGCCCGGGTTTTCCTTAATTACAGCTACGTCGCCCCAGAGCCTTGCAGGTTTCCGCTTTATCCGCCGTTTCCCATCACATAGAGAAGGCTGGTTGCAAAGGCTTCGAGTTTCTCACTTTGTGAAGTGTCATCCAAGTGTGGTATGCGGCGGACATTCGAAGGTAGACAACTGGCTTTTTAACAGATGGACTGTGAAGAGACATTTCTGTTTCATTTTGTGCTGTTATATCAGTTTAGATAAAGTTAATCAAGAGAAGCTGTTCCGATCATGCTTGGATGTACAGAGTTGTGTGGTTTTGTCTCAGACTCCACGGAAGTGTTTTGTGATTTTAAATATTGTATATTTCTATAGATCGGCGCTACAAATCCTGAACTCTTTCGGGCCCCTTATAACATGTGAAGGTGACATTTTTTAGCATATTCAGTGTAGGGGCATGTATGTAGAGTATATATATATATATGGTATACATATGTATTGTATGTACATATATGTGTATTTGAAATAAAAGTTAAATCACTATCGAATTCAGAAAAGTCAGGCATTTGAAAACAGATAAATTGGTTTAATGTTCAGTATTGCTGCAGTTGACGAAATGGAATAAATTGTAGTATTGATCCATAATGGTGAAAATCATTAAAGGTAAAAGTTATTTTAAAACCATAGCAATAGGTTTTGTAAATGTCTGGGTTCACAGGTCAGGAAATTAAATCAGGCTGGGGAAAAAAATCAAATGTTTAAAAAATTTTAGAAGATAGCTCCTTTCCGTTTCACTGAAGTGCAACTATGGAGAGTCAGCTAGGAGCTTTTAAACCTGTCTCTCATCCTGATCAAAACCCCTGCTGCAAGTTTTAGTCTGGCATCTCTAATGATGCAAACCATGTTTATATGTCCGAACTTGAAAGCTCCTGATGTTTTGCTTTCCTGTGATTTTCATCACTGGCTTCTGGTTCACTGTGGAAAGAGGCCAAGGAGGGAGGCTGTTGCATGAGTCACACTGCTCAGATGGCCACCCAAAAACGCAGGATTCCCAGACCTGCCTTAGACTTGTGGTGACCTGTCTCTAAGTTTTTAAACAGTATTACCCCTTTTTGACTATTTTTTTCTCCCAAAGAAATTGTACTTTACTTTTTGATTGAAATAAAAGCATCCAGGTTTTATTTCTCCCATAGACTATTAACTTTACATTTACATTTAATTAGTACTATTTTTTAAATAAGGCTTTAAGACTCCTTAACAGGAAGCTTGAAAATTTTCCTCTAATTTGTTCTTTAATACAAGTAAATCATCTTCATGTTAGCATTATTTTCATACATATTTTAATAATTTCATAACCTTTGAGAGGTTTTAAAACTAGCCGGACAAAGTTACATTTTTGTTTCTATCTCGAATTTCTCATTTTCCTACTCAAAGTATTGAACTAAGAGTTTGGGAAAAAATGAAAAATAAATACAATTAAAAATGATTATCTGTCGTTTTCTTTGTCCCTAGATATGCCAGCATCCCCAGGTCAATAAATCCTCCTGGTTTGTTTTTTTTTTTTCCAGGCAAGTGTTTGACTCTGGACTGCATTGTTTGATCACAAACTACTATATCCCTAGGTTTAGGTCCTTTATCCAATATTTTCACTGAATTTTAAAGTGACTTCAAGTCAAAAGATTCCTTAACCAGGCACCTTTTATTTGTCTAAGCCCAGTACAGTGATAAACGGTCAGTTTTCCCATTTGGTTCTGAAGCTACCGCTGGTGAAGGAACATCTGAAAATAATAGGAGAATCTGACAGCACTTTGAATTTTGGCAACAGCTTGTGGGGTTTCTAACACCCAGTTTAGCTGTATGCATGTGTGACAAAAAAATTTTAAAGGTTTCAAAAACAAACTGTTTTCAACATTTATGGCCCATGGGAGACACGTTTAACCAGTATTTTTATGCCTTAAGAGAACTAAATTCATTTGAAATGCATTTTTTTAAAAAAAAGCTCCACATTTTTAATTCCCCACCTATGTAAATTAAACAATTTAACACTGAACTACATTTTGATGATTGCCCCATAATAAATGTAAAGATGCTGTGTTTTCTAAGCCTTGTGTATCAATCACTTCTGTTTTCTCATGGCTATTTCTTTTTCCTTTTCTTCATTTCTGTGTACTTCTATACTCCCAGCCATGTTGCTTTGCTTTTTCCCTTTTGTAATTTATTTCACTTTTCTCCCCTTTTATGGTCTCCATTTTCTAAGAAGAATTTCAGTATTGCCCCTAGCTCACTACTTAGTTACCACACCATAAGCCTGTTCATTTCCTATTGAATGGAGTGCCCCAGCCATACATGACTCCCCTATCGACCCCATGGAATTCTTCAATGCATCCGTAGAGGAGGGACAGACGTCACTGTCAGCTGTAATTACCAACTCTAACTTGTCACCGAGAGTCTGTACTTCCCTTTCTATTCCTTTTAAAGCCAGTACTATGTATGATATTCATATCATACAAATAAGGGTGAAAAGAAAGTAGTCAGATTAGTTCAAAATTTTTAGTAATCAGCAAAAGATAGGGCATTTAAAATTTTTTCAGTGCTATTTTTATCATTGTTTCAGAAAATGTCCTCATAGAGAAAATAATATTCCACTGGTGGTTGCTATGTTTGCTTCCGTTCCTGGAAGATGTTTAGCTCCTGACATTGACTCAACTTAGAAATGAGAGGAAGAGGTGATCACGGGTCTGACTTTCACTTGGTTTACTAGACCCTCTTCCTAGGGATCGGTGACGCTGAAAGGAAATATGTTAAAAGACAAATGCCTGACTGGAGAAAATGTTTATTAATACACAGCCAGCTCTCAAAATTAATTTTTTTAAAGAGAGAGAGAGAATCCCAATAAAAAAATAGGCAAAAAAAATTATTAAGAGACAATTCACAAAGGAAATACAAATGGTCAGTGAACACATGAAAAATTATTCAACTAAATTACTATGCAAAAGAAATGTACATCAATGAAGGAGTGATTTTTGCTCCCCTCATTTTGACAGGATTAGTATTCTCAACACCAAAGGCAGGGACACAATATAGTTGCCCTTTCAAAAGGGCAAATTAGCCACATGTATTAAATGCTTTAAAAAATGCGCATCAACTCTGCCTCACAAACTCCTCTGAAACAGTAGCTGTGGTTACTTCTGGGTTAGGATTATGAGAGATTCTGATTTCTTCCTTTTGCTTATCTGTAATTTTCTACAGTGAATCTGTATTACTGTTGTAGTAAAATATACAACAAACATGAGCAAAATGGTGTTTTATATATAGCAGACAAATTAACAAAGCAGTGGGGTTAAGAGAACTAAGAAATTCCTTACACATAGCATAGTGATTTGACTAGGAAGCAAATGTTAATTAAGCCATCTATGCATTCAACATGTATTTTTGAACCCCTCTTAAGCTAAGCACTGTAGGATATACAAAGATAGGCTGGACATGAGCCCCACCTCCTGGAGTTGAACATTGGGTAAGAAAGGGAAGATGTATGTATACTTAATGACAATATGAAATAAAAATATAGCAAGTAATGAGCAAAGTAGATGTAAAATATGGGGGAGTTTAAAGGAAGGGGAAACTATGTTCACATGTAGAAGCGTCAGAGTCAAAAGATTTCAGTGAACAAAATACAGTTGACCCTTGAACACTGGGGTTTTTAACTGCATGGGTCTACTTACACATGGAATTTTTTCACCAAGTACATACATCACAGTACTACAGAATCCCATAGTTGGTTGCATTTGTGGTCGCAGAACCAGAGATTTGGAGGACTGACTGTAGAGTTACATGCAGATTTTCTGCAGAAAGGAGGTTCAGCACCCCTAACCCCCCCACACTCCACCCCTACACACGTGGTTCAAGGGTCAACTGTACATCCATTTTTTTGTCCTTCGCAGTAAATATACTGGTGAGTCATCCCAGCATCCTAGTGCTGGAAGAGGCATTGTCAGTAAATAATTATATGTAAAAGGATGTAACTATTTCCATAATAAATATTTCTAGAAAGAACCAACAGGGAACAAGCTCATTTCTCTCCTTTTCAGATGAATGATGTGAATTGTCTTGTTTCCTACTGAACTTTCCCTGAAACTCAAGGCCGTCGACAGTGTAACCGCCACCTTCTTACCTAAATTCCCTTAAATGCACATGATGCCCAACCTGATCAATGACCTGTGACCACAGAATGAATAGCCAACGCTTTCTCACCGTCTCTAGTTACTGCAGCCTACCGAAACGTCAGGTCGCTGTTGGAATCCTGCTTATTTGAGGTTGTTCTATAATATAGTTCCTTCCCTAACCTCCCTAACCCTCCCCTTCCCTAACCTCCTTCCACCAAACAGACCCTCCCCTGCCCCTATACAGCAGAGCATAATTTGCACTTTTTAAGACACCCTGGCTTCCTAAGTGGTGCAGTGGTGAAGAATCTGCCTGCCAGCACAGGAGACTCAAGAGTTGTGGGATCAATCCCTGGGTCGGAAAGATCTCCTGGAGGAGGAAATGGCAACCCACTCTGGTATTCTTGCCTGAGAAATCCCATGAACAGAGGAACCTGGTGGGCTACAGGTTCACAAAGAGTCAGACACAACTGAACGACTGAACACACACACACACACAATTACACTCTACTTGACACTTCGTTTCACACACTTTTCTGTATTTGGTCCCGACTTAATTGTAAATTCCTTGAGGGCTGGGACTGTGTCTTGTTTTTACTAATACCCACAGCATTAAATACAATAAATTATTTTTCCTTCATATAATCTTCAATTATTTCTGGAAATGGGGCCTGTGGAGGTTAAGTAACTGAGAGCATCAGTTCAGTTCAGTCGCTCAGTCATATCCGACTCTTTGCAACTCCATTAATCGCAGCACACCAGGCCTCCCTGTCCATTACCAACTCCCGGAGTTTACCCAAACTCATATCCGTCGAGTTGGTGATGCCATCCAGCCATCTCATCCTCTGTCGTCCCCTTCTCCTCCTGCCCCCAATCCCTCACAGCATCAGGGTTTTTCCAGTGAGTCAACTCTTCACATGAGGTGGCCAAAGTATTGGAGTTTCAGCTTCAACATCAGTCCTTCCAATGAATACCCAGGACTGATCTCCTTTAGGATGGACAAGTTGGATCTCCTTGCAGTCCATGGGACTCTCAAGAGTCTTCTCCAACACCACAGTTCAAAAGCATCACTTCTTTGGCACTCAGCT
Source organism: Redunca redunca (assembly GCA_006410935.1). Taxonomy (NCBI): domain Eukaryota; kingdom Metazoa; phylum Chordata; class Mammalia; order Artiodactyla; family Bovidae; genus Redunca; species Redunca redunca. The sequence goes on from SJYQ01001967.1 coordinate 230,296, forward strand.
TCCTTCACAGTCCAACTCTCACATCCATAACATGACCACTGGAAAAACCATAGTCTTGACTAGACGGACTTTTGTTGGCAAAGTAATGTCTTTGCTTTTGAATATGCTATCTAGGTTGGTCATAACTTTCCTTCCAAGGAGTAAGCATCTTTTAATTTCATGGCTGCAACCACCATCTGCAGTGATTTTGGAGCCCCCCAAAAATAAATTCTGACACTGTTTCCTTTGTTTCCCCATCTATTTCCCATGAAGTGATGGGACCAGATGCCATGATCTTAGTTTTCCTGAATGTTGAGCTTTAAGGCAACTTTTTCACTCTCCACTTTCACTTTCATCAAGAGGCTTTTTAGTTCCTCTTCACTTTCTGCCATAAGGGTAATGTCATCTGCATATAATTTTCTAATGAAAATTGATATAGGCTGACTCTCCAAGTTGGTATGGGAAAATGGTGGGTTCATTTGGTACTTATGTCTAAGAGAATTAAATTACCACATTGACAAAATAATTGTAGGAGGGACTTCCCAGGTGGTACAGTGGTTGGGAGGCTGCCTGCCAATGAAGGGGACATGGGTTCGATCCCTGGTCCGGGAAGATTTCATGTACCTTGAAGCAACTGCTTAGCCTGTGCACCTGGAGCCCACGCTTCGCACAAGAGAAGCCACTGCAGCAAGAAGCCCATGAACTGTGATAGAGTGCCCTCCACTTGCCGCAACTAGCGAAAGCCCGTGTACAGCAAAAGAAAACCCAGCACAACTAAAAAATGAATAATTTTTTTAATGGATGTCTTAAAAAATAGCAATAATTACAGAATAACTTGTTTTCATGTGTAAAAGACTCCAAGCACAGAGACTATGAGTACAACAACATATCAACCCAACAGGTTCTTATTAGTTGAAAATGTCTTCATCCTAAGTCCTCTTCACTCCTTTTCTACATCTCAGGGAAATTTTCATTATTGAAAATGAGAACACTCATTATTCTTCTTGAAACATGCAAATGACCTCTAATTAAACTTTGTTCTAACTCCTGAATGTTTTAAAATAGCCAATCCTATAAACAACATCTGAAAAAGAAATCAAAGTTGGTACAGCATAAAATGATTAGTTAGCTAGAATATTATGTTAAGTTAATATCTATAAAATTGTGATTATTTCCACTGTAACCTCTTTCTAGAATATTTACTTTCAACTCAATTTATTTAGCTCATTTTATGATTTGCATGGAATTACTTAAAAAATCACCACATACTAGGAAGTGATTCACATATTTTATTTTTTTTAAATCCTTTGAAAATCCTGTTGCCCAGTTTTTACAGCTTAGGACTAAGACTCTGAACCAAGCCCTGACAAAGCCAGGATTTGTACCCAAGTCTGTCTCAATCCACAGCCCAAGCTCTCAGCCTCTGTGCTCTGGCAACTTTTTTTCTGAAAATGCCTGTTTTGTTCAGCCAGTTCAGTTGCTCAGTCATGTCTGACTCTTTGTGGCCCCATCAACTGCAGCACACCAGGTTTCCCTGCCCATCACAAACTCCCAGAGCCTACTCAAACTCATGTCCATTGAGTCAGTGATGTCATCCAACCATCTGATCCTCTGTCGTCCCCTTCTCCTCCTGCCTTCAATTTTTCCCAGCATCAGGATCCTTTCCAATGAGTCAGTTCTTCGCATCAGGTGGCCAAAGTATTGGAGTTTCAGCTTCAGCATCAGTCCTTCCAATGAATATTCAGGACCGATTTCCTTTAGGATGGATTGGTGGATCTCTTTGCAGTCCAAGGGACTCTCAAGAGTCTTCTCCAACATGACAGTTCAAAAGCATCAATTCTTCAGTGCTCAGCTTTCTTCACAGTCCAACTTTCACATCTATACATGACCACTGGAAAAACCATAGCCTTGACCAGATGGACCTTTGTCAGCAAAGTAATGTCTCTGCTTTTGAATATGCTATCTAGGTTGGTCATAACTTTTCTTCCAAGGAGCAAGTGTCTTTTAATTTCATGGCTTCAGTCACCATCTACAGTGATTTTGCAGCCTAAAAAAATTAAGTGTCTCACTGTTTCCATTGTTTCCCGTCTACCTGCCATGAAGTGATGGGACTGGATGCCATGATTTCAGTATTCCAAACTGTTTATAAAACTGTTTAGAGAGCTACCTAACAGATGGCTAACAGGGAATGCAAGACCAAGCAGGGGCCTCAAAGGTGCATGGCGACAACATAATCCCCTTATAAGATGACTTGAAGTAAACCTACACATCTCTGTTTTAAGACTAGAATCAGTTGCAATTAAGATAAAACCATGAACAAAATGGTTGGTCCTAAAATTATTTTATGCATTCAGATGCTGTGTTGCAACATGCTTTAGTCTTTGTTGACTTGAAAAAGAAATTCCAAGATAGTGAACTAGGCAAAGTACTAGTGAACTAAGGCAATGTAAGATAAATTTGACTAGACTCTGTTCTCTATCAAAGGTGACAGATTTACCTACTTTTCTGATATTCAAGAACATTCTTGCTGTCAAATTATTTTACCATAAACCCACTTTTATCCATCTTAAATATAAACTTCTATGTTTATAAAGTCTCTTTCAAGTAATTATGAGAAGTCATAAAACATAGCTAGTGAAGGAAATAATGATAGTTCATAAATCTATACTTATTTTTAAGAACTTCAGGTGTTAAACTTTACAGAATATTTTTTTTTCCTGTGCAGAACTATTCTTTATTTTTATAAAGTCCTCACTCTCTTTTATCTAAAGACTTGCTTGCATGGGCTGCCAAACAGATGTGCTTGTTCTAATCTTGTCCCTAGCTGAGGTCACGGCTCAGCTGGTTCTGCATTTTGACCCCAACCCTGGAGATGTTGGTTCACCAGGAGGCAGGTGCCATCTGAAGTAGAGGAATGGTCTGTTTTCTCCATCAACGTCAGTTTCATATCAGTGGTTGCCAAGGGACGTTCAACTTTAAGGGATCCAAGATGTTTTCTTCCTTTGTGTGCCATTTCTCAAGGACTCTCTGCTCCTTATCAGGTCCTGGAAAATAGGAACGAGCAGAGCTGCACGCAGTTCTCAGGACTGAGATCATGGGAAAGGGCACCTATTTGGACTCCCTTCAGTGACTCGCTTCACGTACCTTGAACTTAAAGGACTGTCCCTTTTGTTGCAACTGGTGAAATTTCATTCTTTTTAATGGCTGAGTCATCAGTTTCTTGAAGATATATAAGCATGCATTGATGCAAATAAAGTATCCTTGTTTCACTCGAGACTTGGGTCCCCTGTATCCCTCTTCCCATTGACTCCAGTCCACAGGTCCTGGTCTACGAAGACCATGACAAGTGGTTTCTGTTAAAATGACAGTCACATGGTAGCTGACACAAACAGTATTATCAGGCAGATCTGAAGAAGATTCACTGGTAGTTGATGATTCAGCTAGCACAAGTCATTTCTCTTCTACATGTCTTCTCATCCTCCAATGAGCAAGGTGATCCAGGAGATCACAGGAAGTGGAAACTACAGGGTCTTTTGAGCCCAGAATTGGCCTTCGTCACTTCAACCACATTCTATTGGCCAAAATGAGTCAGGGTCAAGCTTCCACCCCTTGATGGAAGAAGCTTTGGAGTCACATTGCCAGGAGCACCAATATAAAAGGGTAAAGCCCTGGAGCTACTGGTGATCTTTCATAGTTAGGAGGATGCACAAAGAGCGTCTTCAATCAGTGCACAGTGATACATCCCTTATCCTCCCGTGGGTCCCTGTTCCCCTAGAAGTGCCCCTAACTAGCTGCCCGTGCAGCTCTGCATGAGGCCCTGTTCAACCCAGGGACAAACCCAGCCCCCCTCCCTTGGGATCATCTCCAGAAAGTCTGACTATACCTCCAGGGAGACAGACCAAGCCCAAGTGAGGAGGACAGTTTGTCAGCCCTTTGTTCCCTCTCTTCCAGAAGAAATCCTCTTTCTTCTGTAGCTCCCACGACTTTGCTGGTGACAAGCTGTCAAGTCAAGTGAGCCTTCTTCAAATTGAGAAGGACTCAGGAAGCTAAGGGATCACAGCCTTTCTCCTTTTGTACCTGGCCTTGGGAATTTGGCATATTTTTAAAACTTCTGCTCTCTCTATAATAATATGGAGGTGATGTGATTTAAAATAAAAGTTACTGTGGGAGAATACAAAGGACAACTCTAGGTACAATAATCTTTGGAAGCATCCCTAAAGGGTGATATTAGAGCTGAGACCTGAATGTCAACTCTGCAAAGATCAGTGGCAGGAGTAGCTGGTACAGAGGCTCTGAGGAGGCTGAGTTGGGGTTGGTTCATGAACTTAAAAGGCCTCCTTGGCTAGAAAGTGAAAAGTCACTCAGTTGTGTCCAATGCTTTGTGACCTCATGGACTATACATGGACTATACTTCCCCATGGCCCAGAATTCCCTGGGCCAGAATACTGGAGTAGATAGCCTTTCCCTTCTCTAGGGGATATTCCCAACCCAGGGATCGAACCTAGGTCTCCTGCATTGCAGGCAGATTCTTTACCAGCTGAGCCACGAGGGAAGCCCAAGAATACTGGAGTGAGTAGCCCATCCCTTCTGCAGCGGATCTTGCCTGGAAGGGGTGAGCTAAGGAGAGAGTGGTTAGAAATGTCGGGATCTAGTTTCAAGTCCTGCAGGACCTTTTAGGCCCTGGTGACCAATGACAAGTGCTCAGTCATGTCTGACTCTCTGAGACCTCAGGAACTGTAACTGGCCAGGCTCCTCTGTCCATGGAATTTTTCCATGCCAGAATACTGGAGCAGATTGCCATTTCCTTCTCCAGGGGGTCTTCCTGACTCAGGGATTGAACTTGAGTCTCTTGCATCTCCTGCACTGGCAGGCAGATTCTTTATCACTAGCATCACCTGATCGTTGGTCTCTGGCTTACCCATGGAGAATGGGAGTGCAGCAAGGTAAGAGTAAAGATGAGGAGACCAGTTCTCAAGCTGTTGTATCTAGGCAACGGAGGATGGTGGCTGTAATGATGGGGCTAGTTTTAAAAGGAAAGAATTAAACAAATTCAAGGCACATTTTAGACGTGAACACAAAAGACTTTTAACATAGCTTGGGCCAACCATGTGTTGATATTCATTTTAGTCAAGACAAATTATATACAAAGTTGCTTTGTTTTCAAAAGCTCATTCTTTAAGGAAAAAGGGAGAAGGGAGAACTTCCTGGTAAATGAGGATAAGCCTCATGTGTCACAGTTTGTGTCTGAGTGTTAGAGATGCAAGTCCTCCTAAGTGAGTCCCCATCACATCACAGGGGAGAGGGGGTCAGGAAAGGGAAGGGATGACCCAGAATCATGTGGTCGTATCTAAGATTCAACAGATGGGAGCAGCAGATTCTGCCCTTGAAACGAGAAGGTACAGAAGGTTCAGCATTTGTAGCCATTTTGTTCTTTGAACCTGGATGGGAGTTGCTATTGACCTGGATGATTCTTGTCCAACCTCTTTGGGGAAACTGAGGGAAAAGGGGAGAAAGAGGCAGTGGGAAGGAGGAGGGTGTTCTGGAGAGAGATAGAGCCCCAGAAACAGACTGCTTTCATTTCATGGACCCTAATTATCTTCATGCCAGCAGAGATGCTTGTAGATATAAAGAGTGAAAAGGAAAATTAAACACTGTATTTTATGCATTTTATGGGCTTGGTGAAATAAATCAAACTTAAAAATTCTGTGTTGACCTAGTGTTTAGGTTTCCTAACGCAAGACTTGGCAAAACGTTATTTTAATAATCCAGTGGTTTAAGCCTTGGGCCTCGCTTTTTAAGCTATGTAAACGCCCACATGCAGTCACACAGCAACCTGATGAAGCAGAGAAATTGGGTGTGTGACTGGATGAGCCGAGGCCACGGCTCAGTGCAGCAGCCTCAGTGATTTTAGAAGGATGTGGTTCCTCCCGTGGCACGCTGAGGTCAGTGGGGAAAAAAAAAAACAGTAGGACTCGATTTCCTGATATTTCCTCCTTTGTCTAATAATCCTTCAGTATTTTGGAGGCTGTGGGTTTATTTTGGGAAAAGAGAAGGAAAAAATTACCCTGGTTTAAAAAACTGGTATGCATGTAATTTTCTTTTTTTTAATACTGAAGTCACGTTTGGTTCATATAAGCAGGGGTCTAAGTTAAGGTAAAATTATTCACATTTTTAAATCATTTATATACACACATGAAACCATAATTTTGAAATTGTTTACAAACAGCAAGATGTACTCTTTAAGTGATCAAAAACACTCGTGGTGAATTAATGTCAATGTTTGGCAAAACCAATACAGTAATGTAAAGTAAACCAAAGTAAAAATAAAAATTTAAAAAAAAAAAAAAAAGTAAATCAGTTCTTAGGCCTTTCTCTGCCTTTCCTCTTAGTAAATCTCCTCAAGGGTGTGGTCTACACAGGGGCTCTGAGTAGATACTGCCAGAGACAAGGAATCTTTCCACTTGATGCAGAGGGGTTTGGATAAGAGGACCAGAGCATTTCTTTCCAAGCAGGCACACTTTCAGAGTGAAAGGAGCTTCTGTGACTCTTAGAACAGAACAGTGGGTATAAATGCCTGTGAGACAGCCGAAGATTTGGTGTGTGCTCAATAAACAAAACAGAACGTCAACAAAGGGACAGGCCTTTATATATAGATGCTTATATTTAGGGTTGATTTCTAAGAATCAGACTGGGACCTAAGTAACTATGGCCTGGTGAAGGCCCCTGATTGCTGCTCCAGCACTGTAAGCTTTCCTAAGAGCCATGTTAATTGGCCAGCTTATCTCCAGGGCCTGAGCTGTATATCTTCCCATTCTAAAATAACTCTTGGGATGCTTGCAGAAGTTAATGTGCTTCTCTAAGCGCCTTTCACCGGAGAGTGACCTGTGCTGTGTTCTAAGCAAAGTGAGCCGTTAGAATAGATAGCTAGTGGGAATCTACCGTACAGCACAGGGAGCTCAGCTCTGCTCTCCGATGACCTAGATGGGTGGGATGGGGGTAGGTGGGAGGAAGGTCCAAGAGGGAGGGATATAGGTGCACATATAGTTGGTGCACTTCATTGTATAGCAGAGGCTAACATAGCATTATAAAGCAACCATACCCCAATTTAAAAAAAATAAAAATCAGAGTCTCCTATCGTACCATGTTTGTGTTGTCCCATTTCTTCATAGTTTTATATTGAAACCCATTTAAATGAATTAATTAGGATCACAGGTACTTTTTTATAAATAAAATAAAAAATTTCAATCCTATATTATGTCACCTCATGCTGTGTAAGCATAATGGATTTTTAAAATGAATATACGTGTGTGTGTGTGTGTGTGTGAGTGTGCAAGCTTCAGAGAATGTTGAAAGCATTACTGAACCTTAGGAGTCCTCATTAAGTTTAGATTGTGAACTATAAAAAAATGGATGCATGACCTAGAGAGATCAAGTGCAATGCAATACTTAAGGAGAACACATGCTCCAAATGACTTCTTATAAAAAGCTGCTGCTGCTAAGTTGCTTCAGTCCTGTCCAACTCTGTGCAAAAAGGGGCGTTTGTAAATTGCAGCTGGCTTTGGTTAATACTTCGGTAATTTACAAGGTTGGAGCATTTGGCTTTGTGTTTTAGTTGAAGATGAAAGAGAAAATAGAATCTTTCTTTATGAAGAATCAAGAGGTTCTAAAGACCGAAAGCTTTGTATACAGTAGGATAATACATAATATGTATGTGTATGGATTCATGCACATATATATATTCTGATAAATATATGTTTGAATACAATAAATATTTATTAAGTTCCTCCCACTCTTTTTACTTCTTGGGAAACAACCACTAACAGGGCAGATAAGATGAATTGTGATGGGAAAGTTAATTGAGATGGAGACAGCTCCAAATGTTTCCATCAATACTCCTGGTTTAACAGCTGCAGATGTGTTTAACGATTCTTCTAGGTGAGATGAACACATAACAGTTTTTCATGCACCAATGCCTATGTTCCAACTGGAAAACTGAATTTAATTTCTGTGAATTATTATCTCCTAATGGTTTAAAAAAACTGAAAGCCTTCTGAATATGCTTCCTTATTGTGTATTCAACATTCATCGATTCAACAAATATTTACAGAGTGCTGCCATGTCCTAGGCACTGTCGAGACACAAAAATGAACAAAATAATTTTTCTTCTTTCATACAACTTCTATCCCTAAGGAAGTGATGGATAGTTACTTCAGAAATTTATGACTAGTGAATGGAAAGTCAAATGGTGACATATGTGATGGAGGAAAATAAACCAAGGAAGGAGTTACATTTTAAAAAGAGGGGTCAGAGGGCTCCCTGGAAAGGTAACATTTGAACAGAAACCTGAAAGAAGGCCCAGAGTAAATCGTGGAGACACAGTGGTAAACTGGAGATATTGAGGCAGAAGGGAAAGTTTGTGCAAAAGTCTTGAGTTTGGAACGTATTTAATATATTCAAGGAAACCACAAAGTGCCAGAGGTCCTGATGATGGGAAGTGGGGTGAGAGAATAAGGATGAGAGTTGGACCGCCTTTAATTGCTGGGTATGGTCATGTGGGAAAGATACACTGGCAATAAAAAGTCATTCATCTGAAAAAGAGTGGATAATTTAGAAGAGACTGCTTGACTCTCTTTTAGTTTGTTTATCCTATTAAATTCTTTCTGGGCTTTTCCTTTCTCATCCTTGAGATAAAAATATGTCAGCTTCAGGCTATGGCTGTAAAATGAGATTTCTGAAATAACTTTGCTTTCCTGTGGGTTTTTTTTTTTTTTTTTTGGCAAATACAACATCCACTCCCTGAACTGTCATTCAAAAAATAATTTATGAAGAATAAAACAATAACATTTATCCCAATTCTGGAAACCATATGTTAAGTTACTAGACAAATAAAAGATGTTCTGGCCTGTCTTCTGTATGTGTAACTGTGTATGTGTAATATGTACAATTGTATTTTAAAAATCTGTTCATAGTACATGAAGAACCTAGCCCCATTTCAAATCGCATAAAATCTTTAAACACTCGTTACTCATTGGCAGGTGGGTTATGGACTGGTGGGGAAGATAGTGAATACTTTCTCACAGTGTTAGTAACAGTACCAAAGAGGAAAAAAGTAAAACCTCCAGAAGCAAGGAATAATTCTGTTTTATATATGTTAATGTATATTTTCATTTATCTGTTGCGACCCCATGGACTGTAGCCTACCAGGCTCCTCCGTCCATGGGATTCTCCAGGCAAGAATACTGGAGTGGGTTGCCATTTCCTTCTCCAAGAGATCTTCACAACCCAGGGACTGAACCTGGGTTGCATTGCAGGCAGACGCTTTACTGTCTGAGCCACCAGGGAAGTCTGTATATGTATATAATTAGGTTCATAGATTTTTAATTGCCTATAAAAATACATTTTTCTTTCCTCATGCTTTTATGTCCTTATGATGCTTAGGCATCAGCACATAATGGTTAAAATCTTTGGGGTTTATACTTATGAGGAAATACCTTATATGCATCAATCCATGTAAGAAAAATAGAGTCCCTGTTTACTATCTCTCAAGAAATACTCTTGTAATTTTGAGAAAAATAGTACCTTGCAAATTGTGCATGTATAACTATTACAAACAAAAAGCAAGCAACAACAATTTCACCAGAAATTACAAATTAACCTCCGCCAGTCATGTCATTTCAAGTGCCAAAAGTCAATATTTTTGCTACCTCAAATGTAAATGAAAATCTAAGGATAGGAATTACAACATTAACAGGAATAGTTTACTACAATATTTTAAATATGATGGTAAAATGTAAGTTAAATTTAAAATATGACAGATGACTTGAAAGTCTTATTTCAAGTAATACTTGCTTGCAAATTATTTTAAATATTATTCTAGAACATTTTTATATATTTCTAGAAGATTATGAGCCAGCTTATTAACTTTTAACAGAAGCAATAACATTTAACCATTATTTTAAAAATGACCTTTGTCAGATTAGAGTTTCTATAAATTCTGTAAAAGTCAAGATTTTCATTTTCAATAAGCCATCATAAAGACATGTGCGACATCAAGATCATAGATGTAACTACCAGCAAAATGTTAGGGTTCAGAGATAATTATACCTATCTTAAAAATAGACCATGTTTTCTACTTTTGGGGATTGCTTTTGCGGGGGGGAAGTGGGGTAGGGATATAGTATATCATTACCAATTTTTTTCATATTCACCATGTAATTGTAAAAGGTACATAATATATTAAACCATGTCCACTCTGTTTTGAAAATTAGATATGCTTGACCTCACAAAGTCTGCTTTGTGCAAAACAGTTCTGAGTACTCTCATTAGGAACAAAAAGAAAAATTTTCATAGCTCTTTATTGTTATTTATATTTTCAAAAAATAACAAAATAAGTCAAAATGTTAATAAAATAGAGACTAGTATGCTATCATCAAATTTTAAATATAAGAAACCTAGTAGCATTATAAAAATAAACCAAGTTTGAAACTCAGCCTTTTATTATTTCAAGAAATATTTGAGGCATGAGGCAGGGTGCTCAGGGTTGGTGCACTGGGATGACCTTGACAGATGGGATGGGGAAGGAGGTGGGCGGGATGGGGGACACATGTACACCCATGGCTGATTCATGTGAATGTATGGCAAAAACCACCACAATATTGTAAAGTAATTATCCTCCAATTAAAATAATAAATAAATAAATTAGGAGAAAAACAAATTTGGACTAAACATTGAATGTCAGAATTCATTAAAAAAGAAAGATACTGCTTTCTTTTTACTCCGTGAAATTCAACTGGCAAAGTGTGATCAACAATAAATAGCTTCATATCTTTAATAAAAATTAACTGTCAAACACGGAATTTTCTTTTCATGAATAATCATGAAAAATGCTGGGCTGGAGGAAGCACCGGCTGGAATCAAGATTGCCGGGAGAAATATCAATAACCTCAGATATGCAGACAATACCACCCTCATGGCAGAAAGTGAAGAAGAACTGAAGAGCCTCTTGATGAAAGTGAAAGAGGAAAGTGAAAAAGTTGCCTTGAAGCTCAACATTCAGAAAACTAGGATCACGGCATCTGGTCCCATCACTGTATGGCGAATAGATGGGGAAACAGTGGAAACAGTGGTTGACTTTATTTTTCTAGGCTCCAAAATCACTGCAGATGGTGATTGCAGCCATGAAATTAAAAGATGCTTACTCCTTGGAAGGAAAGTTATGACCAACCTAGATAGCATATTCAAAAGCAGAGACATTACTTTGCCAACAAATGTCCATCTAGTCAAGGCTATGGTTTTCCCAGTGGTCACATATGGATGTGAGAGTTGGACTGTGAAGAAAGCTGAGCACCGAAGAATTGATGCTTTTGAACTGTGGTGTTGGAGAAGACTCTTGAGAGTCCCTTGGACTGCAAGGAGATCCAGCCAGTCCATCCTAAAGGAGATCAGTCCTGGGTGTTCATTGGAAGGACTGATGTGGCAGCTGAAACTCCAATACTTTGGCCACCTGATGCAAAGAGCTGACTCCTTTGAAAAGACCCTGATGCTGGGAAAGATTGAGGGCAGGAGATCCAACCAGTCCTTTCTGAAGATCAGCCCTGGGATTTCTTTGGAAGGAATGAAGCTAAAGCTGAAGCTCCAGTACTTTGGCCACCTCATGCAAAGAGTTGACGCACTAGAAAAGACTCTGATGCTGAGAGGGATTGGGAGCAGGAGGAGAAGGGGACGACAGAGGGTGAGATGGTTGGATGGCATCACCGACTCGATGGACATGGGTTTGAGTTGACTCCAGAATTTGGTGATGGAAAGGGAGGCCTGGCATGCTGTGGTTCATGGGGTCACAAATAATTGGACACGATTGAGTGACTGAACTGAACTGAGCTGATATAAACCACTTTGTGATTAACAAATTATAATCTATTGATGCAGCAAAATTACTACTACTTCACAGTTTAAGCTTTAAAAGAAAAATTTAGAAAATATAATAAAATATAGCATTTTGTTTTTATTGGACTTTTCTGTGTGTTTTAAACACTATCTTGAAACTTTTAATATAAAGAAATCTACCTGATTGGTTTATATCCAAGCCAAAATGTTAAATGAAACTAAAGAGTTGAAGCAATGCTTGTTTCTTTGGCTGCACTCTTAGCAGAAATGTAAAGTGAAAATATTATCTATTTGTCTAAGATGTTGACAGAATTTTTGTATACAGAAATTTTCCTGATGTGACATAATCTTTTAATTACAGGACTCTTTCTGTCAATATATTAAGAGCAGGGAGCTGGAAATCCCCCCTCACCAATATCACTACCCCCTTCCATATTCATGTTCTTCATGTGATGTTTAATTTCTTTTGTAATATTATCACATCATTTATTTTATTTCAAATTTAATTTTTATTTTATTTTGAGGTATAGTTAATTTACATGGTTGTCCCAGTTTCAGATATAAAACAAAGTAATTCAGTTATACGTATACATAAATTCACTCTTTTTCAAATTCTTGTTCCATATAGATTTGTTGTAATCCACACAGTCATAGGCTTTAGCATAGTCAATGAAGCAGAAGTAGATGCTTTTCTGGACTTTGCATGCTTTTTCTGTGATCCAGCGGATGTTGGCAACTTGAGATCTTGTTCCTCTGCCTTTTCTAAATCCATCTTGTATCCCTGGAAGTTCTTGGTTCACATATGTTGAAGCCTAGCTTGGAGGATTTTGAGTATTACCTTGCTAGCATGTGTGCATGTATGCTCAGTGTCGACTCTTTGTGACCCTGTGGACCGTAGCCTGAGAGGCTCCTCTGTCCAAGGAATTTTCCAGGTAAGAATACTGGAAATGAGCACAATTTATGGTAGTCTGAACAGGCTTTGGCCTTGCCCTTCTTTGGGATTCGAATGAAAACTAATCTTTTCCAGTCCTGTAGCCACTGCTGAGTTTTTCAAATTTCCTGACATCTTGAATGCAACACTTTAATAGCATCACTTTATAGGAACCTAAAGAGCTCAACTGGAATTCCATCACCTCTGCTAGCTTTGTTCATAGTAATGCTTCCTAATGCCCATTCGACTTCACATTCCAGGATATCTGGCTCTAGGTGAGTAGCCACACCTTCGTGGTTATCCAGGTCATTAAAACCTTTTTTGTATAGTTTTGTATATTCACGACACCTCTTAATCTCTTCTGCTTCTGTTAGTTCCTTACCATTTCTGTCCTTTATTATGACCATCTTTGCATGAAATGTTCCCTTGGTATCTCCAATTTTATTGAATAGATCTCTAGTCTTTCCCTTTCTATTGTTTTCCTCTACTTCTTTGCACTGTTCATTGAAGAAGGCTTTTTTATCTCTTCTTGCTGTTCTCTGGAACTCTGCAATCAGTTGAGTATATCTTTCCCTTTCTCCTTTGTTTCTTTTCTTTTCTCAGCTATTTTTAAAGACTCCTCACACCACCATTTTGCCTTCTTACATTTACTTTTCTTTGGGATGGTTTTGGTCACTATCTCCTGAACAATGTTACAAACCTCTGTCCATACTTCAGGCACTCAGTCTACCAGCTCCAATCCCTTGAATCTATTCATCACCTTCACTGTATAATAATAAGGAATTTGATTTAGATTATCCTAGAGGATCTAGTTATTTTCTGTACCTCCTCAATTTAAGTCTGAATTTTGCAATAAGGAACTCATGATCTGAGCCACAATCAACTCCGTGTCTTGTTTTTGCTGACTGTATAGAGCTTCTCTATCTTTAGCTACAAATAATATAATCAATTTGATTTTGGTATTGACATCTGGTGATGTCCATGTGTAGTCATCTCTGGTGTTGTTTGAAGAGGGTGTTTGCTATGACCAGTGCGTTTTCTTGGCAAAACTCTGTTAACATTTGCCCTGTTTCATTTGGTACTCCAAGAACAAACTTGCCTATTACTTCAGGTTTTCTCTTGTCTTCATACATTTGCATTCCAGTCCCTGATGATGAGAAGGACAGCTTTTTTGGTGTTAGTTCTAGAAGGTCTTATAGTTCTTCATAGAACAATTTAACTTCAGCTTCTTCAGCATTAGTAGTTGGGGCGTAGACTTGGATTACTGTGATATTTGAATGGTTTGCCTTGGAAATGAACAGAGATCATTCTGTCATTTTTGAGATTGCACACAAGTACTGCATTTCAGACTCTTTTGTTGACTATGAGGGTTACTCCATTTCTTCTAAGGGATTCTTGCCCACAGTATAATAGTCATTTGAATTAAACTAGCCAATTCCCACTCATTTTAGTTCATTGACTTAAAATGTTGATGTTTATTCTTGCCATCTCCTGCTTGACCATGTTCAATTTACCTTGATTCAAGGACCTAACATTCCAGGTTCTTATGCAATATTGTTCTTTATAGCATCAGACTTTACTTTCACCACCAGACACGTCCACACCTGAGCATAATTTCCACTTTGGCCCAGCCCCTTCATTTTTTTCTGGGGCTACTTCTCTGCTTTTCCCCAGTAGCTTATTAAACACGTGTGGGGCTCATCTTCCAGTGTCATATCTTCTTGCCTTTTCATACGGTTCATGGGGTTCTTATGGCAAGAATACTGAAATGATTTGTCATTCCTTTCTCCAGTGGACCATGTTTTGTCAGAATTTTCCACCATAATCCATCCATCTTTGGTGACCCTGCCCCACATGGCTCATAGCTTCACTGAATTACACAGTGCTATGACCCATGTGATCATTTTGGTTAGCTTTCTGTGATTGTGTTTTTCATTCTGGAAGCTATGGGATTACAGTTATTGTTTATTCTGTCTGCCCTCTGATGGATAAGGATAAGAGGTTTGTGCAAGAGCTTCCTAATGGGAGGGACTAGCTGTGGGGAAAACTGGTTCAAAATTGGGGGAAAAAAAGTATGTCAGGGCTGTGTATTCTCACCCTGCTTATTTAATTTATATGCATGGTACATCATGTGAAATGCCAGACTGGATGAATCACAAGCTGGAATCAAGATTGCTGGGTAAAATATCAATAACCTCAGATATGCAGATGACACCACTCTAATGACAGAAAGTGAAGAAGAACTAAAAGCCTCTTGATGAAGGTGAAAGAGGAGAGTGAAAAAGCTGACTTAAAACTCAACATTGAAAACATGAAGATCATGACATCCATTCCCATCACTTCATGGGAAATAGATGGGGGAAAAGTGGAAACAGTGGCAGATTTTATATTCTTGGGCTCCAAAATCACTGTGGACAGTGACTGTAGCCATGAAAAGACTTACTCCTTAGGAGAAAAACTTTGACAAACGTAGACAGCATATTCAAAAGCAGAGATACCACTTTGTTGACAGAAAGTCCTTTTGTCAAAATTATGATTTTTCCAGTAGCCATATATGGATGTGAGAATTGGACCATAGAGAAGGCGAGTCACGAAAGAATTGATGCTTTCAAACTGTAGTAATAGAGAAGACTCTTGAGGGTCCCTTGTACAGCAAGAAGATCAAACCAATTGATCCTAAAGGAAGTCATTCCTCAATACTCACCGGAAGGACTGATGCTGAAGCTCCAATACTTTGGCCACATGGTGCAAAGAGCCAACTCATTGGAAAAGACCCTGATTCTGGGGAAAGATTGAGGACAGGAGCAGAAGGACAGAGGATGAGATGGTTGGATGGCGTCACTGACTCAATGGACATGAGTTTGAGCAAATTCTGGGAGATAGTGAAGGACAGGGAAGCCTGGCGTGCTGCAGTCCATGGGGTTGCAAAGAGTTGTACATGACTTAGCAGCTGAACAACAACAACAATATTTTTTACAGAATATTGAGTAGAGTTCCCTGTGCTATAGATTCGTTCTTGTTGTGTATCTATTTAATGCATAGTAGTGTGTACATTTCAACCCCAAACTACTAACTTATCCCTCCTTCCCACATTTACCCTTTAGTAACCATCAGTTTGTTTTCAAAGTCTGTGAGTCTTTTCTGCTTTATAAACAAGTCCATTTGTATCATATTTTTAGATTCTACATACAGGTTATATCATCAGATATTTAACTTTCTCTGTTTGACTTACTTCAACTGGTATGATAATCTCTAAGTTCATCCATGTTGCTGAAAATGACACTATTTCATTCTTTTTTATGGTTGAGTAATATTCAGTTGTATATACATACCACATCTTCTTTATCCAGTCATCTGCTGATGGACATTTAGGTTGCTTCCAGGTCTTAGCTATTGTACACAGTGTTACAATGAATATTGGGGCACATGTGTCCTATTGTACCATGTTTTTCTCCAGATATAGACCCAAGACTGGGATTGCTGGATCAGATGCTAGCCCTATTTTTAGTTTTTAAAGGAACCTCCATACTGTTCTCCATGATGGATGTAGCAATTTATATTCACATCAATAGTGTAGGAAGGTTCCCTTTTATACACATCCTCTCCAGCATTTATTATTTGTAGATTTTTAAATTATGGTCATTCTGATCAGTGTGAGGTAATATCTCATTATAGTTTTGATTTGCATTTCACTAATAATTAACAATGTTAAACGTGTTTTCATGTGTTTCTTGGCCATCTATATGTCTTCTTTGGAGATATGTCAATTTAGATCTTCTGCCCGCTTTTCAAATGGGTTGTTTCTATTTTTAATATTAAGCTGCATGAGCAGTTTGTATATTTTGGAGATTAATCCTTTGTCAGTTGCTTGGTTTGCAAATATTTTCTCCCATTCTGTGTGTTGTCTTTTCATCTTATTTATTGTTTACTTTGCTGTGCAAAAGATTCTAAGTTTAATTAGGTCCCATTGGTTTATTTTTGTTTTTATTTCCATTACTCTAGGAGATGGATCCAAAAAGATATTGCTGCAATTTATGTCTGAGAGTATTCTGTCTATGTTTTCTCTAGAGTGTTAGAGTATCTGGTCTCAAATTTAGATCTTTAATCCATTTTAAATTTATTTTTGTGTATGGTGTTAGAGAATGTTCCAATCTCATTCTTTTCATGTAGCTGTCCAATTTTCTCAGTGCCATGTATTGAAGAGAGTGTCTTTTCTCCATTGTATATTCTTGGCTCCTTTGTCATAGACTATTTGACCATAGGTTGATGGATTTATCTTTAGGTTTCTATACTGTTCTATTGATCTGTATTTCCGTTTTTGTGCCAGTACAATGCTTTTCTTATGTAGCTTTGTAGTTTAGTTTGAAGTCAGGGAGCGTGTTTCCTCAAGATCCACTTTTCTTTCTTAAGATGGCAATTCAGGGTCTTTTGTGTCTCTATACAAATTAAAACAAGTTTTTGTTGTTGTTGTTCTAGTTCTGTGAAGAATGCCACTAGCAATTTGATAGGGATTGCATTTAATCTGTTGATTGCCTTGGAGAGTGTAATCATTTTGACAGTATTGATTCTTCCAGTCTAAGAACATGGTATATCTTTCCATCTTTTTGTAATATTATTTTTCTTTCATCACCGTCTTACAGGTTTCAGAGTACAGGTGTTTTACATCTTTAGGTAAGTAGGCTTAATCCTAGGTGTTTTATTGCTTTTATTGCAATGGTAAATGGGATTGTTCTCCAATTTTTTTTCTTCTGATCTTTTACAGTTAGTGTATAGAAATGCAATGGATTTCTGTGTATTTATTTTGTATTCTGCAACTTTGCCAAATTCATCAATGAGCTCTGGTAGTTTTTAGGTAGCATCTTCGGGGTTTTCTATGACTAGTATTATATCATCCGTGAACAATAACATTTTTACTTATTCTTATTTAATTTACATCCCTTATTTCTTTTTCTCCTCTGATTTTTGTGGATTCCAAAACTGGGCTGAATAAAACTGATAAGAGTGGGCATCCTTGTCTTGTTCCTGATCTTAGAGGAAATGCTTTCAGTTTTTCACAGTTGACTATGGTACTAATTGTGAGTTTGTCATATATGGCCTTATGTTGAGGTAGATTCTCTCTATGTTCATTTCCAGGAGAGTTTTTATCATAAATTAGTGTTGAATTTGGTCAAAAGGTTTTTATGCATCTATTGAGATGATCATATGGTTTTTAACTTCAATCTGTTAATGTGGTATATCACACTGACTGACTTGCAGATATTGAAAAATTCTTGCATCCCTGGGATAAATCCCATTTGATCATGGTATATGATCAATTTAGTGTATTGTTGGATTTGGTTTTCTAATATTTTCTTGAGGATTTTTACATCTACATTCATCAATGATATTGGCCTGTAATGTTGTCTTTTTGATGTATCTTTGTCTGGGTTAGGTATCAAGGTGATGGTGGCTTCATAGGATGAGTTTGGGAGTGTTCCTTCCTCTGGAATTTTTTGGTATAGGTTCAGAAGGATAGTTGGAGAAGGAAATGGCAATGCACTCCAGTACTCTTGCCTGGAAAATCTCATGGACGGAGGAGCCTGGTAGGTTACAGTCCATGGAGTCGTGAAGAGTCGGACATGACTGAGTGCCTTCACTTTCACTTTTTATTCTCATGCATTGGAGAGGAAATGGCAACCCACTCCAGTATTCTTGCCTGGAGAATCTCAGGGACAGAGGAACCTGGTGGGCTGCTGTCTATGGGGTTGCACAGGGTTGGACACAACTGAAGCAACTTAGCAGCAGCAGCAGAAGAATAAGTGTTAACTCTCTTCTAAATGTTCAATAGAATTCACCTGTGAAACCATCTGGTCCTGGACTTTTGTTTGTTGAAAGTTTGTTAATTACAGTTTCATTTTCAGTATGTGTGATTTGTCTGTTCATATTTTCAATTTCTTCCTGGTTCTTAGAAGAGAGTAGCTTTCTAAGAATTTGTCCATTTCTTCTAGGTTGTCAATCATATTGGCATATAGTTTCTTCTTTTTCATTTCTAGCTTCATTGGTATGCGCTCTTTCCCCTTTACCAACTATGGGTTTTGTTTGTTATTTCTCTAGTTGCTTTTTGTATAAGGTTAGATTGCTTATTTGATATTTCTCTTATTTTTTGAGGTAACATTGTATTGTTATAAACTTCCCTCTGAGAATAGCTTGCTGCATCCCTAAGGTTTTTGGATCATTGTGTTTTCATTTTCATTTGTCTATAGATATATTTTTTCCTTTTTCTTTCCTCAGTGATCCATTGGTTGGGTGGTAGCATATTTTTTAGCTCCACATGTTTGTGTTTTTTATAAATTTTCCCCTATGTTTCTAATTTCATACTGTTGTCAAAAGATACTTGATATGATTTTAATTGTCTTAAATTTATCGAGATTTGCTTTGTGGCAAAGCTTGTAATCTATCCTGAAGAATGTTGCATATGCACTTGAGAAGAATGTGTATTCTGCTGCTTCCAGTTCTATAGTAGTGTTAGTTGCTCAGTCATGTCCGACTCTTTGTCATCCCATGAACTGTGGCCCANATTTATCGAGATTTGCTTTGTGGCAAAGCTTGTAATCTATCCTGAAGAATGTTGCATATGCACTTGAGAAGAATGTGTTTTCTGCTGCTTCCAGTTCTATAGTAGTGTTAGTTGCTCAGTCATGTCCGACTCTTTGTCATCCCATGAACTGTGGCCCACCAGACATCTCTGTCCATGGGATTTTCCAGGCAAGAATACTGGAGTGTGTTGCCATTCTCTTCTCCAGAGGACCCTCCTGACCCAAGGATTGAACACTGGTCTCCTGCATTGCAGGCAGATTCTTTATTATATGAGCTACAAGTGTCAATTAAGTACATCTGCTTTAGTGTGTCATCTAGGGCCTGTCTTCCCTTATTGATTTTCTATCTGGATAGTCTGTCCATTAATGTAAGTGGGGTGTTAAAGTCTCTCACTATTGTTTTACTGTCTATTTCTTTTTTATTGCTCTTATCATTTGTCTTATATATTGAGGTTGCCCCTATTTTGGGTGTATACATATTTATAATTATCATTGTTATATCTTTCCTTGGATCTATCCCTTGATCATTATATAATATCCTTCTTTGTCTCTTGTAACAGTCTTTATTTTAAAATCTATTTTGTCTGATATAACTATTGCTCCTTCAACTTTATTTTTATTTTCATTTTCATTGGGTACCTTTTCCCATCACCTCTCTTTCAGTCTATATATGTCTCTAGGTCTGATGTGAGACTCATGTAGACAGCATATATATAGGTCTTGTTTTTGTATCCATTCAGTCAGTCTGTGTCTTTTGGTTGTAGCATTTAATCCATTTACATTTAAAGTAATTATAAATATGTATGTTCTTATTGACATTTTGTTAATTGTTTAGGACATGTTTTTGTAGGTCTTTTTTCTTCCCTTCCTTTTGTTCTCCTGTAATTTGATAACTATCTTTAGAGTAGTGTTTGGATTGCTTTTTCATTGTGTGTGTGTATATATCTATTTCATTAATAGATTTTTGACTTGCAGTTACCATGAAGCTTTGGCTTAGCAGTCTATATTTATATATAAGATTGTTTTAAATTGCTAGTCTTTTAATGTCAAATGCATTTCCAGTGTTCTGCATTTGTACTCTCCTTTTCTCACCTTTCCTATATGTGTGCATTTACTACCAAGCTTTCCTATTTTTAATTTTCTTGTTTCTAGTTGTGACCTTCTCTTTTCTGTCTAGAGAAGTTCCTTTATCATTTACTATAAAGCAAGTTTGGTGATGATGAGTGCTTTTAGCATTTGCTTCTCTCTAAAGCTTTTGACTTTTCCACCAAAGCTGAATGAGAGCCATTCTGGGTAGATTATTATTCTTCATTCTGTTCTGCAGCAGTTATTTCCACCAGTCTCTCTTCCAGCTCACTCATTCATTCTTCTGCTTCATTTGTTCTGCTAATGAGTCTAGTAATGAATTTTTACTTTAGTTATTGTATTGTTCATCTCTGTTTGTTCTTTAAATCTTCTAGTTCTTTGATAAGCAATGTTTGCTTCATCTCGGTCTGTATCTCCATTCTTTTTCCATTCTTGGATCATCTTTACAATCATTACTCTGAATTTTTTCAGGCAGATTGCCTATCTCCACCTCACTTAGTTGTTCTGGAGTTTTATCTTATTTTTTCATTCAGAACATGTTTCTCTGTCATCTCACTTTGTCTAACTTTCTGTGTGGTCACTGTTTCTCAGGTTGCAGATTTGTAGTTTCTCTTGCTTCTGGTGTCTGCCCTCTGGTAGATAAGTTTGTTCCAGGAGCTTCTGCAGGCTTCCTGCTGGGAGGGACTGGTGCCTGTCCACTTGTGTGTGGGAATGGTTCTCATCCTTCTGATAGGCAGGGCCATATCAAGGGTGTGTTTAGAGGCAGCTGCACACTCAAGATAACTTTATGCAGCATATGTGTTAATGAGTGGGGCTGTGTTCCCACCCTGCTCATCGTGGTTTAGCCTGAGGTGTTCTAGCACGAGAGCCTGCTGGCTATTAGGTGGGGCAATGTGTGAAAATTACGTGTGAAAATGAGGACACTCAGGAGAGCTCATGCAGATATTTCCACCACCAGTGTCCTTGCTTCCACAGTAAGCCAAAACTCACCCCCAAGTCCTCAGGAGACTTTCCAAGACCTGAAGGTATCTATGGCCCAGACTCCTATGGAACCACTGCTTCGCCCTGTGGCCCAATGCATGTGAAATCCTGCATGTGCCATCTAAGAGTGGAGTCTGTTTCCCAACTATTGTGGAGCTCCTGTGATGAAACCCACTAGTCTTCAAAGCCAAATTCTCTGGGGCTCCTCTCCCCATGCCAGCACCCCCAGATTGGGGAGCCTGATGTGGAACACAGAACTCTCACTCCTCTGGGAGAATGTTTGCAATATAATTAGTGGATTGCCCACCCAGGGGATATGAAATATGATAATATTACCAATGCATCCCTCCTACCAGCTCATTGTGACTTTTTAGTATGTATGTAGAATATCTTTTTTGGTAGGTTCATATTTTTTATTCAATATAGATAAAATTATGGTTTTTCTATTCAGTATAGACAAAGTACAGATGTGAGAGTTGGACCATAAAGAAGGCTGAGCACTGAAGAATTAACACTTTCAAATTGTGGTGCTGGAGAAGACTCCTGAGAGCCCCTTGGACAGCAAGGAGATCAAACCAGTCAATCCTAAAGAAAATCAACCCTCAGTATTCGTTGGAAGGACTGATGCTGAAGCTGAAGTTCCAATACTTTGGCAACCTGATACAAAGAGTTGACTCACTGGAAAAGACCCTGATGTTGGGAAAGATTGAAAGCAGGAGGAGAAGACGATGACAGGATGAGATGGTTGCATGGCATCACTGACTCAATGGACACGATTTTGAGAAAACTCCAAGAGATAATGAAGGACAGAGAAGCCTGGCTTGTTGCAGTCCATGAGTCACAAAAAAATCAGACATGATTTAGTGACTGAACAACAGCATTCACAGTTGTGAATTTTGGTGTTTTTGTGAGAGGAGGGGAGCTCAAGTCCTTCTCTGCTGTCTTATTTCCTCTCCAGATTGTCTTAATTTCATAATTCAGTATATGTTTCAAGTTGAACTGACTGTGCAGATGCATGATACAGACTAGAGACAGAACTTCCCTGTTAATGTCCAGATCTGTGAGCCTCAGAGGCACCAAGTTTGGCCTTGCCAACTGCCCTTGACCAGCCTTCCACCACTTATTTCTCAGTTGGCTAGTTCCACCTTCAGCTTTATCCCATCCTTTTTAGTTTATTGCAATGAACAAATTTGAGAACAAAAATAATTTATTTACTTTGTGTTCCCAATATTTTGTATTCTCATGTTTATTTTAATATTTGTCAAATGAATGAATAGGTACATAGAAAGGTAAACAAAAAATGTAGAGTCCCAGTTTCCACTCTTGCCTCTGTCATTTACATGTTACCAACATTGGGTAAGGCATCTCAGCTCCCTGGGTCTCAGTTTCCTAAATGGTAAAGCGATAGGGGTTGAACTAGATAATATCTGAGCTTTTCCTGACCTAAAGGTCTATGAATCCCCAAGAGAGCTACAGTCTAAACATTTTTTGGGGAAACAATCCTAAATGCATACCCTATTCTAATATCTCATAGCTACACGAGGATAAACCTTCCTGAAATTAATATCTTTTCTATCTTGTTTATCTGTATCTGTTTTCCAAACCTATCTGATGCCAATAATAAATAAATTTGAGCCAATAATAAATAATATGATTTGAGCTCTGGGAATGGGCTTCCCAGGTGTCTCAGTAGTAAAGAATCTGCCTGCAAGGCAAAACATGTGAGTTCAATCCTTGGGTCAGGAAGATCCCCTTGATAAGGAAATGGTAAGGGTCTCCAGTATTCTTGCCTGGAAAATGCCATGGGCAGAGGAGCCTACATGGCTCTCTACAGTCCATGGGGTCACAAAGAATCAGACATGACTTAGTGACTAAACAACAAAATCTAGCTCTAGGAAGGCAGATCTCATTCAGGTTTTTATATCTTCCCTACTGATTGCAGACAGGCCTCCCTGGTTGCACTAGTGGTAAAGAACTCACCTGCCAATGCAGGAGATGTAAGAGACTTGGGTTCAGTTCCTGGGTAGGGAAGATCCCCTGGAGGACACTCCAGTAATTCTTGCCTGAAGAATCCCATGGACAGAGGAGCCTGGCAGGCTACAGTCCATGAGGTCCCTAAGAGCTAGAATGAAGTGACTTAGCATGCACGCACAGTGATTGCGGGTGATAGGGATTCAACACCTGTTTCTAAATTATTACAGGAGGATCAACTTTAACCCTTTTTCTTGATTATTTTATAATTTTTTAACCTTTTTAATTTTTCCTTTTCCATTGATATTGCTAATTCCAACTATTCAAGGATCCTACACACTGAATCCATACCTCTATCAGTAATATAAAATTTTAAAATTTAAATGCAGATAAATACTGACTCGTAAGCCTTGAAAATAATCATTATCTACTTGCCTAAATCAAATGTAACAACAAAGGATGAATAATTCTATTTTGGTACCTAATTCTTGCTTTAGCATAACTAAGCCTACACACATCTGCTATTCACAGATGAAAATATAGAAAATGATTATAAATGAGTGAGGAAATCAAGAAAAAAGAATGTGAGAAGAAATTCAAGTGAGAGAATTAATACAACATTGTCAATTTTCTTTTAAGATTAAAAGACATAAAAAGACATCTATAGTAAAGAGAGAAACATACTATAAAAAAAATTGACTCTCTGAGAAAGAATAGAAAAAATTTCTAAGGCCCAACCTTAGAAATGTAAGCAAATATTGAAAATAATTGCCTTATCTTATTTTTTTCATATTTTTTTCATGTATCAAAGAAATTAGAAGATGTGAAAATATTTGGGGTTAACTAGTAGTCAGTGATTCTGAAATATCTCTAAACACTGGTTCTTAATTAAAATGGGGGGGAAAAATTTATGAGGATGTCCTGTTAATGGAGCTACTGACTAATTGAGAAAAGAATAGTGAGAAAACCAAGGGAAATAGGAACTTTCAGGGTATATGGAGTTCAAAGTACATGACCTCAAAGTCAGGGATGTGCAAGGATAAGAATGCTTTCAACATATTTAAAAACTGAGGTTGGAGATGAGGTAGTTCTGTGAATAGTAGGTTGAAATGTAAGTAATTTAGAGCTTAGCTGGTGCAAAGGGAGAGAGAGAGAAAACGACAGATTGAATGTGGCAGCCTGCTTATATTACGGAAATAGAACAAACAAACAGAAGAAACAGGAAAGAATTCATCCTAGTAAAAATAGGTGGAAGCTCAATAGAGAGTTTTAGAGCACAGTGTCACCAAAATGACCTTGTGGAAAGGTCTTAGGTCTCATGTGAATTCAGAGGGCCTGTTTTTGAAGTCTTAGCCCCAGACTGAAATAGCTGAGTGACCATGGGCATGCATGAGTGCTAAGTCAACGGGCAAGTTATTTATTGTTGAGGATCATTCAGTGATATACACTTCAGCTTGCATTGATTCATTTCTGAGCCAGACACAACCAAGACAGGGAGGAGCATGGTGTGAGTGAGGTCCAACTTTGCCCTCAGCTTCTAGTGGTGGTGGTTTAGTTGCTAAGTCATGTCTGACTGTTACGTCCCTGTGGACTGTAGCCTGCCAGGCTCCTCTGTCCATGGAATTTCCCAGGCAAAAATACTGGAATGGGTTGCCAGGTTCTAGAGGAATAGGCAAATGTGACAAGGGTTTTCTGGTTCAGAACAGAAAGATATGTTGACTAACACACTGTGAGTCTTCAAAAGAGAAATGCTTAATTATCCCATTGGAGAGCATTGGGAAAAAAATGTTTTAAACTGCCTTAAAATATACCATAAGCAAAGGCTAAAAAGGAGCAAAGTGCATAGTTTTTCCATGGGCTCATGAGCAGACTGACTTCAACTGGAGTGTGGGTTGTGGTGCAGATGAGTCTGGAAAGTTGTCAGAGGTCGGGCCTTGCAGGAACTGTCATGTTTTATTCTTTTGGCAACTGATTGCAACTACAGATTTTTTGCAACATGTGTAATCTGATATAACCATTAATCTCAAAAATATTTTTCAAAATTGGCGATTTCAACAGCTAAATGTGTATCTCTAGTTATTTCAAAGGCCATTTGTTGATTGCTCAGTTCAGTTCAGTTGCTCAGTCCTGTCCGACTCTTTGCGACCCCATGAATTGCAGCATGCCAGGCCTCCCTGTCCATCACCAACTCCTGGAGTTCACTCAGACTCATGCCCATTGAGTCACTAATGCCATCCAGCCATCTCATCCTCTGTCACCATTTGAAAATTGAATAGTAATAGAGCACATTGTTTAAGGACAAACACCAGGGTTAGACACTTAGGGTCACACCTCATATCTGTCACTTACTAGCTGTAGGAATTGGGTGTGCTACTGAATCCTTCTGTGCCTCAGTTTCTTCACCTATGAAATACATGTGCATGGCAATCATTCCACACCCACAGGCTGCATGAAAGGAAAGACAGTGACCATCACAAAGATTATGAAAGAGAAAAAGAATAATGAGGATCACGTGCAAGGGAAAAAACTCACTGGGCCTAATCAATAAATCCAGTAAAGTTGAATGATTTAAAATCAACATAGAAGTTGTGTTTCTATACACCAACAGTGAAATATAAAAAGAATATTTTTAAAAAATCTCATTCACAAAAGCTTCAAAAATAATAAAATACTTAGGGACAAGTTTAACTAAGGAACTGAAAGATTTGTACAATGAAAACCAGAAGACATTAGTGAAAGAAATAAAAGAAGACATACACAAATGGAAAGATACCCCTTTTATGAATTGGAAGAAGTAATATTGTTAAAATGTTCATCTACCCAAAGCCATTTCTAGATTCAGTGCAATTCCTGTCAAAATCCAAATGGTATTTTTCACAGAAATGGAAAAACATCCTAAAATGTATATGGAACCACAGAAGACTTTGATTAGCCAAAGTAATTCTGAGAAAGNGAAAGAAAAGCAAAAAATCAAGAACATATATAACATATATATTTATAATTCATATATATAATTTAGATATATATATATGTATATATATTTTTTGATCAAGGGCAAAAAGGGAAATAAATAGCCCTCTTTGCATGTATGAAAGCAGTGATTCTTGAAGTGTGTCCCCCACAGCAGCAGTGATAATACCATCTGGGCCTCATTAAAGATGCAAATTCTCTTGTCCCACCTCAGACTTACTGAGTCAAATGCTCTGGGGTGTGGGTTCAGCACTGGGTGGTTTAACAAACTCTTTGGGTGACTCTGATACACACTAGCATTTGAAAACCCTTGAGAGCTAACGTTTTGCTCTAACTTGTAAGCAGTCTCTAGAGGTGCTCAGAGAGAGAATCCCTGCCCCTTCACTGCAAAAGTTTATGTAACCCAGCTAATTGGAGTAGGCAGAACTTAATGATTTGATAACCATTTGAGAATCCATCGTTTGTCCCAGTGAGGGGGGACCTTGGTTGCAAGGGAGGACCTTGCAACCTGGGGGTTATGTCAAGTATTTTTACATATCACCTTCCCTGGGAGATAGGGCAACTTTTTTCAAATGTGAATATAATTTTGATCATGTATGTTCTTTTTAAGCTCTCAGATAAGTTCTTTTTAAGTGTTCAGCTAAGTTCTTTTTAAGTTCTCAGCTAAGTTACTTAGCGTAATAAAGGGAGCTTGAGATTTGTGCTGGAGATGAGAAAATGTTAATGAAAAATAAATCCATAATGAAGATAAACAAAAAGAAATACTAAATGACCTTGATAGGGAAAAAACTCTAAAAGTCAGCAAAATAAACCAACTTAAAAAATTTTTCCTTCCTTTTACATCTTAAGACACATGTGGAATTTATTAGCTAGAAGATACTGCAGCAAATAGTCTTGTAAGAATGAAAAAATGGTAATACAGTTATATAGCTAAGAATAGAAATAGCAGTTACAGTTACAAGGAATGTAGATAAAGTTACAAGGACTGTAAATCTTTATCCTTTAAGGTACACTCCTCGGATTAGGAAGAAAATCTCCTTATGATTTACACTTTTTAATAGTCCTAGATTTCTAAGGGTCTTTTCTTTTTACTCCTTGTGTCTAGCTTGCCCAACCTCCCTACAGCATTTGGAGGATAAATTCTACGGTGGAAATACACCATATAAGCATGATACATGGTCAGTGTCTCGGTAACAACTAAATCCTATTAAATGCCTATTGTCAAGATACAGCCCTAAGTATTTTAGGGCAAATAGCATCAGGAGGTGCAACAAAATGAGGTAAGCTATGACTTTGGACTGGAGGGTTTCACCAGCCTGGTGAGACTTGGTAGGTTCGTGAAGTGCTCTTAAACACGATAGCCAAGCAACATCTGTGGTGGCAGGTTGTATATACAGGCAGCATAGCAGTATTTCAAGAATACAGTGAGAAAGAGGGACACTTTCTCTGATGAAAGTGAAAGTCTCTCAGTCATGTCTGACTCTTTGCAACCCCATGGACAACACAGTCCATGGGATTCTCCAGGCCAGAATACTGGAGTGGGTCAGTCTGTCCAGTTCAGTTGCTCAGTCATGTCCGACTCTTTGCGACCCCATGAATTGCAGCACACCAGGCCTCCCTGTCCATCACCAACTCCCGGAGTTCACTCAAACTCATGTCCATCGAGTCGGTGATGACATCTAGCCATCTCATCTTCTGTTGTGCCTTTCTCCTCCTGCCCCCAATCCCTCACAGCATCAGAGTCTTTTCCAATGAGTCAACTCTTCACATGAGGTGGCCAAAATACTGGAGTTTCAGCTATAGCATCAGTCCTTTCAAAGAACACCCAGGACTGATCTCCTTTAGAATGGACTGGTTGGATCTCCTTGCAGTCAAAGGAACTCTCAGGAGTCTTCTCCAACACCACAGTTCAAAAGCATCAATTCTTCAGTGCTCAGCTTTCTTCACAGTCCAACTCTCACATCCATACATGACCAGTGGGAAAATCATAGCCTTGACTAGATGGACCTTTGCTGGAAAAGTAATGTCTCTGCTTTTGAATATGCTGTCTAGGTTGGTCATAACTTTCCTTCCAAGGAGTAAGCATCTTTTAATTTCATGGCTGCAGTCAACATCTGCAGTGATTTTGGAGCCCAAAAAAATAAAGTCTGACACTGTTTCCACTGTTTTCCCCATCTATTTCCCATGGAGTAATGGGACCAGATGCCATGATCTTTGTTTTCTGAATGTTGAGCTTTAAGCCAACTTTTTCACTCTCCACTTCCGCTTTCCTCAAGAGGCTTTTTAGTTCCTCTTCAATTTCTGCCATAAGAGTAGTGTCATCTGCATATCTGAGGTTATTGATATTTCTCCTGGCAATCTTGATTCCAGCTTGTGCTTCTTCCAGCCCAGCGTTTCTCATGATGTACTCTGCGTATGAGTTAAATAAGCAGGGTAACAATATACAGCCCTAACGTACTCCTTTTTCTATTTGGAACCAGTCTGTTGTTCCATGTCCAGTTCTAACTATTGCTTCTTGACCTGCATACAGGTTTCTCAAGAGGCAGGTAAGTTGGTCTGGTATTCCCATCTCTTTCAGAATTTTCCACAGTTTATTGTGATCCACACAGTCAAAGGCTTTGGCATAGTCAAGAAAGCAGAAACAGATGTTTTTCTGGAACTCTCTTGCTTTTTCCATGATCCAGCAGATGTTGGCAATTTGATGTCTGGTTCCTCTGCCTTTTCTAAAAGCATCTTGAACATCTGGAAGTTCACAGTTCACATATTGCTGAAGCCTGGCTTGGAGAATTTTGAACATCACTTTACTAGCGTGTGAGATGAGTGCAATTGTGCGGTAGTTTGAGCATTCTTTGGTCTTGCCTCTTGCCTTTCTATGGAATTGGAATGAAAACTGACCTCTTCCAGTCTTGTGGCCACTGCTGAGTTTTCCAAATTTGCTGGCATATTGAGTGCAGCACTTTCACAGCATCATCTTTCAGGATTTGAAATAGCTCAACTGGAATTCCATCACTTCCACTAGCTTTGTTCATAGTGATGCTTCCTAAGGCCCACTTGACTTCACATTCCAGGATGTCTGACTCTAGGTGAGTGATCTCACCATCATGATTATCTTGGTCATGAAGATCTTTTTTGTACAGTACTTCTGTGTATTCTTGCCACCTCTTCTTAATATCTTCTGCTTCTGTTAGGTCCAGACCATTTCTGTCCTTTATTGAGCCCATCTTTGCATGAAATGTTCCCTTGGTATCTCTAATTTTCTTGAAGAGATCTCTAGTCTTTCCCATTCTGTTGTTTTCCTCTATTTCTTTGCAATGATCGCTGAGGAAAGCTTTCTTGTCTCTCCTTGCTATTCTTTGGAATTCTGCATTCAGATGCTTATATCTTTCCTTTTCTCCGTGCTTTTCATTTCTCTTCTTTTCACTGGTATTTGTAAGGCCTCCCCAGACAGCCATTTGCTTTTTTGCATTTCTTTTCCATGGGGATGGTCTTGATCCCTGTCTCCTGTACAATGTCACGAACCTCCATCCACAGTTCATTAGGCACTCTATTTATCAGATCTAGTCCCTTAAATCTATTTCTCACTTCCATTGTATAATCATAAGGGATTTGATTTAGGTCATTCCTGAATGGTCTAGTGGTTTTCCCTACTTTCTTCAATTTGAGTCTGAATTTGGCAATAGGGAGTTCATGATCTGAGCCACAGTCAGCTCCCAGTCTTGTTTTTGCTCTTTTCTCCAGGGGACCTTCCCAATCCAGGGATGGAACCCAGGTCTCCCGCATTGCAGGCTGATTCTTTACCAGCTGAACCACCAGGGAAGCCCACTTTCTCTGAGGTCATTTATTAAGAGCCATGAAGCTCCATCAGTAGAGAACAACAGGGTTGAAGAGACAAGGATCTGGAAAGACTGAGCAATAAAATTTTAATTTTTAAAAGTTACTTCAGCCTTTCTTATCTCCTTTGGTTGTTTATGTTGACCAGATTCACTGGGTAATCACCCAGTTACCCAGGCAGCTTTGAGTTATAAATGCACAGAAGCTGTTCACCTAGGGCAAAGAAAAGTGAGTTTTCCACTGGGGGACCCACCTGGGAACCAAGAATGGAGTTAGTCAGAATTAAATATCTTTAAAAACTTGATGTAAAAGTACTGTCAAAAGTCGCTGTGACACCCAAGTGGAGATGATGCCAAAACCATTTAACACAAAGAGAAAAATGACTCTCTTGGTAAAATTTTGTGGAATCTGAATGGAAAAATTTTTTTAAGTTTCACTATAAGCCTCTTGAATTTCCAAGTAGGCCATTTATAAAGCCAGTCTTGATAAGAAGGTGATAATTCAAAAACAAAGCCAGGGGCAGAATAAACTGATAATAATATGAAGTATTAATGGAAGTCTTTTCCAATGAGTCAACCCTTCACATGAGGTGGCCAAAGTATTGGAGTTTCAACTTCAGCATCATTCCCTCCAAAGAACACCCAGGCCTGATCTCCTTCAGAATGGACTGGTTGGATCTCCTTGCAGTCCAAGGGACTCTCAAGAGTCTTCTCCAACACAACAGTTCAAAAGCATCAGTTCTTCGGTGCTCAGCTTTCTTCACAGTCCAACTCTCACATCCATACATGACCACTGGAAAAACCATCGCCTTGACTAGATGGATCTTAGTTGGCAAAGTAATGTCTCTGCTTTTGAATATGCTGTCTAGGTTGGTCATAACTTTCCTTCCAAGGAGTAAGCGTCTTTTAATTTCATGGCTGCAATCACCATCTGCAGTGATTTTGGAGCCCAAAAAAATAAAGTCTGACACTGTTTCCACTGTTTCCCCATCTATTTCCCATGAAGTGATGGGACTGGATGCCATGATCTTCGTTTTCTGAATGTTGAGCTTTAAGCCAACTTTTTCACTCTCCACTTTCACTTTCATCAAGAGGTGTTTTAGTTCCTCTTCACTTTCTGCCATAAGAGTGGTGTCATCTGCATATTTGAGGTTATTGATATTTCTCCTGGCAATCTTGATTCCAGCTTGTGCTTCTTCCAGCCCAGCGTTTCTCATGATGTACTCTGCATATGAGTTATATAAGCAGGGTGACAATATACAGCCTTGATATACTCCTTTTCCTATTTGGAACCAGTCTGTTGTTCCATGTCCAGTTCTAACTTGCTTCCTGACCTGCATACAGGTTTCTTAAGGGGCAGGTAAGTTGATCTGGTATTCCCATCTCTTGAATTTTCCACAGTTTATTGTGATCCACACAGTCAAAGGCTTTGGCATAGTCAATAACGCAGAAATAGATGTTTTTCTGGAACTCTCTTGCTTCCTCATGTGTTATTGGGAAGTTAAAAAAATAAACTCTCACAGAAGGATATTTGCTCTACAGAATTCTGATTGAAAAAAAAATCTCACGGAGGTGTCCTGAAGTTTTGGGGGGAATAAAATGCGTCATCTGTAAGAGTAAAAACTGACCAGGATAGTTGAGGAGTTTTGGTGTCAGAAAACAAATGTCCACACGGGATGCTGACCGACCTAGACAGCCTGCTTGCCCACTGTGACTCTGGGAGTACAGTCCAGATGGGCCCAGTAACACACAAATGTAAAACCGATCCAAATCCATCAGGTTAACAAAGCTGAACCTTCAACAGATAATCCAAATATTAAACATTTCATTTTTTATGCAATAACCATAGCTTTTCATTTCAGTATGAGCATCATTCCCACTTTTGTGATAAGACGATAATCAAATGTTGAGAAAAGCTAGTGGAATACTACAAAATGTCAACTGTAAAATTAATTTTAGTGAGTCAAATTTGACAAGTAAGAATGGGAAATTGCTTAGAAGTAAGTTTGTCCTGATAATTAACCATGAGAAAGGTCTCATTAGGAATAACAGAGGTGACATAGAGGTTAACTGCTAAACTTCTGAGTAATCGGAAAGTGAAGAGTATTCATAAATCACTGGGGAAAGTAAAGACTTTCAACTATGCAACATAAACAACAAAAGTCTACACTTAAATGATAAACACTTTCTTCAAGTCTCCAAATACATGGCAAACATGCCATGCCATGCAGACATGGCTGATAGGTTGAGGAAAGAAGGAAAACACAGCTTGACATCTGGAAATGAGCAATTTAAATAGACCCTTAAAATTGTCCCTTTCCAAATATGGGTTTCTTCTAAGCCAGGCATGAAGTGAAAGTCTTATCCCAAGGCCAGTGGCATTTCTCCCACCTGGAAAGTGACTTCCCCAGGACTGTGTTTGCAGAAATGCATCCATGGTTGGATGTGTGGTACCTGTCCAAGGGTCCTGTCCTACAGTCTTCATTGTCAAGGACTTTGACCACCTGCAGTACCTATATTGGATGTAGCCATCAGTAAATAAATGTAATGAATAAATCTTTATATATGCTTTACCCAGTAATTTAAAGAACATATAGGAAGAATTCATGTCTTCTATTTCTTTATACATTTTATAGTGCATAACCAGTCCGTCCTGAAGGAAATCAACCCCGAATATTCATTGCAAGGACTGATGCTAAAACCGAAGCTCCAATCTTTGGCCACCTGATGTGAAGAACTGACTCATGTGAAAAGACCCTGATGCTGGGAAAGATCAAAGGTGGGAGGAGAAGGGGATGACAAAGGATGAGGTGGTTGGATGGCATCATCAACTCAATGGATGTGAGTTTGAGCAAACTCCGGGAGATAGTGAAGGACAGGGATGCCTGGTGTGCTACAGTCCATGGGGTCGCAAAGAGTGGGACAAAACTGAATGACTGAACAACAATAGTGTATATGGCATAATAAACATAATTGTAAAAAATTGTAAAAATTTGATTGAAGATCAACAAGGACCTACCGTATAGCACAGGGAACTATACTCATTACTGATGATATATATAATCACTTTTGTATATATATTGTATATATATAATCATTACTTTTGTAATAACTTATAAGGAAAAAGAATCTGAATAAGAATATATGTATGTGTGTATGTGTGTATGTGTGTAAGTGACTCACTGTGCTATACACTTGAAATTAATACAACATTGTAAATAAACTCCAATACTTTGGCCACCTGATGTGAAGAACTGACTCATTTGAAAAGACCCTGATTCTGGGAAAGACTGAAGGCAGAAGGAGAAGGGGACGACAGAGGATGAGGTGGTTGGATGGCATCACTGACTCAATGGATATGAGTTTGAGTAAACTCTGGGTGTTTGTGATGGACAAGGAGGCCTAGAGTGCTACAGTCCATCGGGTCGCAAAGAGTCAGACACGACTTGAGTGATTGAACTGAACTGAAGTGAAATCAACTATACTTCAATTAAAAAGAAAAAGATTAATGAAGAGTTCTATTTGTGTGCCTAAGAAATTATTTTATGGTCATAAAAGATTACTGATTGCTCATTGACTGGTAAAACTGTGAAACAAGACAGTTTATGAAGCAATTATAACAAATAAGGCAAACAACAAAGATATATGAGTTGACCATTTTCATGTGCTTTAATTTTATTTTAAAACAGAAATTAATTTTTAAGGGACTTCTATTCTTACCCGGCATTACCACTGACTGACAATCTGAGCTTCAAGATTTCACTGTCTATTCATAACCCAATAGACTTGACTATTATATTGAATTATCTAATAGTTTGGATTGTACAGTATACAATATTGACCTAGAATTATGGCATACTGACTATAGAAAGACTCTAGGAAAGAGACAATGGTCAGTCTTCTTGAAGCCTTATTTACAGTGGTAGAAAATCCCATTGATAACCCTTGGCAAGCCATTTATTGACTTTGGGGAGTTGTTCACCCAAGTGCCAGACTTCTGAGAGATCACTCATCCATATCTCGTTTGATTACTTCAAAAAATAAGTAAGGAAACACACGACAAGTGCTCAGCTTTTGCCTGGCACAAAGAAAACGCTTCTCTGTGAGCTATTTCTAGTCCTTTCCTCCTGCTCTTCCTCTACTTCTACAACAGATCCTCAGGGTGGAGGACAGGAGACCGTGATGTTATTCAGAGAAAGGAGCCAAAACCACCATGATGATGCAGGAACAGCAACAATGGGTCTCATCTGGGCTTGTCTAACTTCTTCCCATAAACGAATTCAGTACTTGTCAGGGAAGTGGATAGTTTTGAGAGGACAAAGACAGGAACGTTAATTCTAGCCAAGAGTTTGGCTAGCTGTGCAATGTGAATTTTCCCCTGAAATATTACTGCAGGGCTTAATTTCTTTATCAATACTAATATGTCTCATAATTTTACAGGTGTTAAGACTCAAAGAATAACTAAGGGGCAAAGAATAACTAAGGCAATAATTGGGGGTAAAGTATGCCTTTTATTCCCTAAGTAAGCCTGAGTACAGAGGGAACTATACTCAATATTTTGTACAACCAATGAGGAAAGAATCTGAAAACAAAGATATATATGCATGACTGAATCACTTTGCTGAACACTCAAAACTAAAACATCATAAATCAGCAACACTTCGATTAAAAAAATTAAAGTTAAAAAAATCCCAGAAGAAGGAAAGGAGAGAGTCAAATCTGAAACTCATCCTGAAACTCTTGATTCCAATGATAGTAAACCTCTGGAGATTGCGCTGAAGCACTGATAATTGTAGAGCACCATCTAGTATTGGCTACTAGAACTGCAACGGAATTTTCAGATTCCCTAAGGCTGTGTGAAATAAATTCTCTGGTGGGTTGTTGCTGTGCAGTGGCTCAGTCATGCCTGACTGTGACCCCATGAACTGCAGAATGGCAGGCTTCCCTCTCCTTCACTACACCTGGGTTTGCTCAACCTCATGTCCATTGAGCCCCCTTCTCCTCCTGCCCTCAATCTTTCCCAACATCAGGGTCTTTTCCAGTGAGTAGGCTCTTCACATCAGGTGGTCAATGTATTGGAGTTTCAGCTTCAGCATCAGTCCTTCCAATGAATATTCAGAGTTGATTTTATTTAGGATTGACTAATTTGATCTCCTTGCTGTCCAAGGGACTCTCAACAGTCTTCCTTCTGGGGGGTGGGGACAAAGAAACTTTGTTTTGAATTTTTTAATTATTAAACTTCTAAATTACAGCCTTCAATTCCCTATTGCCTCAGAAGAATAAATATGTCCTGCAGTAGCTCTTCATTGATGCACTAAAAAATAAACGATTTCTAACAAAAAACTAAATGACCCATAGGTAAATGAGATACAAAACAGATCATAATATCAAAGATTGACATATGTTTTAGACAATGCCAGTGCTTCCAGTATGAACTGCTTTTTTTCCAGAGCTAATGGATCAGTTGCTTTAATTTACAGAGAGTGTAGTTTAAAACGAACTCAACCATATTTTAGAAAAAAATCAAGTTTTTAATAAAATCAATATTTTATTAAAAGAAAAAGATTTCACTCAACAGTTTTGATTTCAAAAGTTTGATTTCAAACTTTTGAATGACAGGGAAGCCTGCCATTCTGCAGTTTCCATTAATCTTGAATGGAAAATTAAGTTGAGCCTCTCTGAAAATATTTTAAAACAGAGAATGCTGTGTCTTCATTTTTCTGTGGCTCAGAAATTACATTATTCATTTCAGCTAATAATATATACTACCCTTTAAGGTCAACTTAAATACTCCTCCAGTTAGGTTTATTGTGCATATATAAATAGTTGGAAGTAATTTAAAGAAAAGCAATGACATTTTTATAAAGAAGGACTTTTTTTTTAAAGAAGGAGAATGCAGATTGATTTGGTGAAGATGAATTCCATTAATAAAAATATGCCCTTCGCGTTGACAACTCACCATAATATCCATGCTATACTTCTACATAAGCTTTAAAACTATTCATTAGCTACAATGAGGATAATCATTTGCAGTCTGACAAAAATTTTTCAAAAACAAAGATTGACATAAGAAAAATGTAGTAATCAGTGCTTCGAAATCATAATATTTTGAATTCATATAGCATTGTGGTATCTTAAAGCAATGTTTAATAAATCACTCATCAAAGAAAAAGGATTGATTTTCTGAAAAAACAATTTATTTTACATGAGAGACCACTTTAAACTTTATCTTTTCTATTCTTCAGTTATTCTATCTATAATTAATAAAACTTTAGACATAAGTTTTTGTTATTGTAGTTAAAAGCGTGTTTGTTTCGCCAGGAGAGTATACAGCTATCTGTCACTAGTATTCAGTGGAGAAATGGAGCCCTAGTATTCAATCTATGCAATTTTGAAGCTTCTCAGAAGCTGAAACTGGTTCTGATGAGAGGTAAGTAGCTTCTCCAGCATCAGTGAATTGGATTCACACCTCCTGAGCCAACTGTGCTTTGCTCTAAAGAGGATACAACACTTGGTCAGTTTTTCTTAAATAATAACCTTTAATTAAGTGTCAGCCCTTCGAGATTATATGATATTTTTAGTTTCCATGGAAAGAAAGATTTGCAATTTTCTCCCAAATATTGTTTGGAATTCAAAAGCAAGTATTACTGAGACAGTTTGGGGTAAAAAAATTATACTTGTCAGATGAGCAGGAAGTAAATTCACAGGGAAAAGTAAGAAGAAAATGGCCAAATCACTGGCTTTCTTAATAAGACAAAAACTTGTTTATTAAGGGAAAAATGTGGAGTCATCAAGTTTGTCAAAATAAAACCAGAATGTTTTGGACCTTTGAATGAAGTTTGCAGATAGTTACATTTTTATTTTCAAATTTACTTTTGATACTCAGCACAAATATTTGAAATGTCAAGGACTAAAAGCGTTTTTGACTATTTATTAATGCTACCACTGACATATAGCTTACTTTGCAAATAATTAACCAATTTTTGAAAATAACATTTAATTTGCAAATATTTTTTTCTCCAAAATAGAATTGCTCTCATCTTATGTTTTTCTGCAGTTCAGGAACTGTCATTGAACATCTAGCTGCCTAAAAATTATTAATTAAAAATTTTATTCATATAGATAGAAATTTCAAAAATAATACATGGACTGCACTATAGTATATCTGTGTAATGAGTGCTCTAAAGGGGTATGTTTCTCAGAATCTGCAGAAATATGATTTTTTAAAAAAGTCTTATATAAGAAATTTGGAAAAAATTCTCACCTTTATGGAAGGACTACAGCAGTTGGTAATAAGACAGTAATGATCCATCAATCAAACCAAATGTACAAAGGCACAGATTTTGGTTTAGTTTCCTAAGACTGTTTCTCTTGGACCATGATGCATAAGCTTATATCATCTGACCAGAAAGAATCCTGAACCAAGGTTTATGTTTTGGGAACTTCTTCCTTTTGCTTTGTATTTTGTAAGCTGGATCGTGTTCCTGGTTATTGCTGTAAGGAGTCTTTCTCTAATTCAAAATTTCTCCTGGGATAGCAATAATCTGTTAGTGAAAGTGAAAAGTGAAAGCGAAGTTGCTCAGTCGTGTCCAACTCTTTGCGACCCTGTGGACTGTAGCCCACCAGGCTCCTCCGTCCATGGGATTCTCCAGGCAAGAATACTGGAGTGGGTTGCCATTTCCTTCTCCAGGGGATCTTCCCGACCCAGGGACAGAACCCAGGTCTCCTGCATTGCAGGCAGACACTTTAACCTCAATTAATTGCTAATGATACCATGAAACTAAGGGTTTTCCATAAGAAATGTATGAATTTTATAATGATATCACCAATCAAGTCTTTAATTATATGGAATCTTGTCATTTAGTGTTGATTTGATATCCAAAGGCGACTAGACAATGAGAAGAGGAAGAGGTAAAATTGGGAAGAAAGAAATAGCTAACATAGAATTGTATATGATGCAGTGGCCAACCTGAGCAACAGGACAGAACTGACAGAATGGGTAAAGTGCTAGCTTGGCAGGATGTGGCTCACCTCTCACATCTCCTGAGAAGTACAACAACCCTGTAGTTGTAGTCTTAGTTTCCTATTGGCTTTATTTTTTTCTCTTTACCTAGAATTGTTGTTTAGTCACTCAGTTGTGTGTGACTATTTTGCAACACTATGGCTCCTCTGTTCATGGGATTTTCCAGGCAAAAATATTGCAGCAGGTTGCCGTTTCCTTCTCAAGGGATCTTCCCAGCCCAGGGATTGAACCTGCATGTCCTGCACTGCAGGTGGATTCTTTACCACTGAGACACTAGGAAAAAACAGAGCTGTAGTATTTGATCAAACATTTTCCCTGTGATATTTGCCATGAAAATCAGTTCAGTCAAGCATAAAAAGTAATCCAAAAACACTGAGGTTAATGGACAAAGTCAAATCTATCAAGTGAAATATAATCCTTTGTTGGTTTATATTCCTCTTGCAGCTATTGGAATGCTCAGTGGTTCCAGAATTTAGGCTGACCTAACAATGGCAAAGAGATCAAGCTAGTTCCCACATTGTCTCTATGATATTTTTGATTCATTCTTCTATCACTTAAAACTAGAGACCACAGTTTCTCCTTTTGTTCTGTTGTAAATTTATACAACAGATAGAGCTTCCCATTACTTACTGAATCGGATATGTCATCCAAAATTAATATGTGCACGAATGTATACTTTTGAAGAATGTAACCCAGTTACAGTTTCTTTTATCTGCCACAATACAAGCTGAAGATAATGTACTGGACATTTTTATTCTCTTTGGCCATCCAACACATGAATTCCTTTTCCATGTTTGGGGAATTCCCACGATAGGAGGCTAAAGCCTCTTCCCACTGTGAAAGCTGAAAATATGAGCTAGTCTCTCCCAGCTAAGTGCACAATGAGGGTATTTTTACCAGACTATTTTTGTGGTGTGATTTAGTCATTATTCCTTGTTGTAAAGCCTTGAGGAAGCTGGGTGAGTTACCCAGTATCTATTTAACAAGGGAATTTTCTGCTTCCATCAAGCTGAGTTAGTTTCCTTTGCTGAATGATTGATTAAGTGAATGAGGAGGCAAGTTTGCAGAACATAATCTAGGAGAGGGGAGTTGAGAACAGTGAAAATCTAGCTTAGATTAAGTGATGGAATTTCAGGAACTCAGAGCATCAAATTATTTACTAGGTTATTGTGATAAAGTACCCACCAAATACAAGGCTTTGGGAAATTAAGTGGTCAATCTCCTGGAGCGGAATGAAGGGCTTGAAGAATTAAAGGGCTGTGGGAAGGGACAGTTATTTCTAACAGCACCATAAAGTTTTTACATAAAGAGAATGACAAGGTCAAAGCAGATAGCCAAGGATAACTCTGCTCCACATTTATGGAGCAAGTTTATGCGTTTGTCTGACTTAGTCCCCTGGACATGTATTTCTCTCAAGGAAATTCACAGTGGGATGTGGGATAAAGCATTAATATTCATCTAAGTCAACTCCTTTCACAAAACCTTTAACTTGAATTTTTGCATTATTTTCTCCTTATATTGAAAAGTTAAATGATACCTTTAAATGATAATTCAATCAAGCATAGGTGAAGAAGTAAGAGTACATGTAAACTTTATGGTGTTTATATATCCAGGCCCAGACAAGTGAA
This sequence comes from Redunca redunca, assembly GCA_006410935.1. Taxonomy (NCBI): domain Eukaryota; kingdom Metazoa; phylum Chordata; class Mammalia; order Artiodactyla; family Bovidae; genus Redunca; species Redunca redunca. Next base: position 270,153 of record SJYQ01001967.1, read on the forward strand.
TTAAGTCATTCGTTAGGCAGGTTTCAGTCCCTGGAAATGCAGGGAGGGACAGAGCAGTTAGGAGCAAGCAGTGAGTAGGAAGCTGAATTTGAGTATTCAGAATTTGAACACTGGAGGAAGTCAATCTAACAACCAAGATAAGCCCCGGGGAGAGGAATACGTGTTCAGAATCGGTACAAGCAAGACTCCAGCCAGCAAGACACCTGACAATTTAACTTCAGACGCAGGGTTAAGTAGAAAGGAGTCTGAATATTCATATTTGTCCAATTCAGAAATGAGCAGAATCCCCACCCCTTGACATTCCTTAGGGTAGGAGGACTTAACAGTAATTAGCAGTGTTCAAGTTGATGTCTCAAGAGACTGTATTATTTAAGAAAACAAGAGAACTAAAACAATCAAAGGTTAATATACAAGAAGCTGGAGAAGGAAATGGCAACCCACTCCAGTATTCTTGCCTGGAGAATCCCACAGATGGAGGAGCATGGTAGGCTACAGTCCATGGGGTCGCAAAGAGTCGGACACGATTGAGGAAGCGTCCCACAATATACAAGAAAAGAAGACCGGGATCCAGCCTGGTAATCTAGACCTGTACAGAAGCTGAGCAGGGAATATAAAGATTTAATATTGCCATAGGTAACTGACGGCACAGTCACAGAATAGCACAGGAGTTACGGCAGTGCAAGCAGATACTTGATAAAGAAAACAAGGCTATTTTCAGAGTCCCAAATGACAAAATTCACTGCCTCAGAGGTAAAAACTGATTCTTCAGGATATAGATCGATACTGACTTTTAAAATTGGGTAGTATAGAGATGACTGCAGAAAAGAAAACAAAACATGCTTTGAAAAAACTACCTCAGAGATAAAACTTGGAGAGTTCATCATCATATTTTAGAGAAGAGAAGAAACTGAGATGAGTAAATTTAAAAAAAAATAGATAAGTCACTTAATTTTTTTTTTTTTTTAGTTTACTGACCTGGGAGTTGTTTAATTGCTCTCTCTTTGTAAATTTTAATAGTATTATAGTACATGATATATTTTACTATGAAAACATTTAAATAAAACAGTTGGTAATGTTGTAGCATCTCTCTTTCCCTTGCTTCCTTCATCCTTCTCCCTCAGTCTGTCTCATTTCTTTCCCCACCAATATTTACAGACTTTTCCTTATGCATTGACGTACATATATATGTAACAATGGATTCCTGAAAATCTGAATGGAGTGAGTTCACCAGTGAGATAAGGGAAAAAACCAAAACTTAGACTAGGCTTATGTTGATACAAATATCTATACAGATCAATAATGGGGATACCTGGTTACTATTACCAGTAGTGGCAGTTTACTACCTGAGTAAGCATAAGCAAGCTACTTGGTAGTTTATTTACTAAGATAAGCTAGACAATGCTAACCCCTATGAATCCCAAAGGCTTAATTCAGTAAGAGCTGGTTAAGAACAAATCCAATGTTCTTCAATTTGTTACTAAAATGGAAGAGCTCTTCCATTCCAGCTATCCAGACTATGAAAAAGAGAGAGCAAAAGATGGCACATGATACATCATGGTTAGGTCTGGAAATGATGTACATCATTTCTGCCTCCATCCCATTGGAGAGAATTCAATAGCAAGTATGTTCAAGGTGGGCTGTCAAAGTCGTCATTTTGTGTGCCCAAGAAAAGTTTAAAATAGTTCAGTGAATTCATATCATTTTCTCTGCCACAAGTTTCCTTATCTGTGAGGTATGTAGTCAACTAGATGATGATAACAGCCTTCACATTTCTATCCTTTTATGAGTATTACATTCAATGAAAGAATCCGACCTCACTTTAGCATTCAGGTGGATTGACTTTATTTTAGCTTTAGTCATTTCTGTTAAGACTTTTGCCTACTTGTCACTATGTTGCTGTCATATCAAGTTAAGAGAGTATCAGATATGAGGGTAATCTGGCTGCAACGGCTGTCACCTCACTGAGCACCAGTGTTGGTTTGGCTGACTAGGTGAGCATCCCCTTTTTCCCTCACCTCTCTTTGTGTGTCTGTGTGAAGGTGTACACACAGTCAAAGAGGATGATCTTCCCCAACAGAGGATATACAAATAGCTGCCCTCTGCTGCTAGAACCTTCAAACAAACTCTCAAGGTCCATTTGTATGAGGAATGCATAGTGATCAAACTTTCAAGACTCCAGACACATCTAACTGATGTGTTGCTTGTGGCATTCTGCCTTTTTTTATTTAAGTTTTTCCATTTATTCAGATGTTAATCCTTCCATCTCATATTATTTATCTTGAAGGTGCTGTACCATTCTTACCTATATTTTAAAATTTTTGGTGATGTTATCAATGAAATGTTTTCCCATTTCCATGTCTTTTTTTTTTTTTAACTTTACAATACTGTATTGGTTTTGCTATACATTGACATGAATCCACCACGGGTGTATATGAGTTCCCGATCCTGAAGCCCCCTCCCACCTCCCTCCCTATATCATCTCTCTGGGTCATCCCAGTGCACCAGCCCCAAGCATCCTGTATCCTGTATTGAATCTAGACTGGCAATTCGTTTCTTACATGATAGTATGCATGTTTCAATGCCACTCTCCCAAATCATCGCACCCTATCCCTCTCCCACAGAGTCCAAAAGTCTGTTCTATACTTCTGTGTCTCTTTTGCTGTCTCTCATACAGGGTTATCATTACCATCTTTTAAAGTAGATTTTAAAACAGAAGTATCAGGAGAATGGAAAGACAGGCCACATACTGGGAGAAAAATATTTGTAAAAGACATATCTCATAAAGAATTGTTATTCAAAATATAGAAAGAGCTCTTAAAGCTCAACAACAGGAAAAAAAAAACAAAAAAACAAAAAACTCGATTTAAAATGGCCAAAGTCCTCAACAGATGTCTCATCAAAGAAGATATACAGAAGACAAATAAGCATATGGAAATATGCTTCACATCATATGTCATCAAAGAAATAAAAATTCTAACAACCATGCATACCACTATACATAGATTAGAATAAGCTCAGTTCAGTCGCTCAGTCATGTCCAACTCTCTGCGACCCCATGAACTGCAGCACACCAGGCCTCCCTGTCCATCACGAACTCCCGGAGTCTACTCAAACTCGTCCATTGAGTCGGTGATGCCATCCAACCATCTCATCCTCTGTCATCCCCTTCTCCTCCTGCATCCAATCTTTAGAATATACTAAATCTCAGAATATTAACAACACCAAATGCTGACAAGGACATTGGGCAACAGAAACTCTTATTCATTGCTGGTAGGAATGCAAATGGTACAATCACTTGGGAAGACATTTTGGCAATGTCTTACAAAACTTACAAATATATTCTTACCATACACTACCCAGCAATTATGCCTCCTTGTATTTGCCCAAAGTAGTTGAAAATTTTGTCCACGCAAAAACCTGCTTTATCAAACAAGATGTCCCTCAGAAGGTGAATGGATAAACTATGGTACACCAAGATAATGGAATAGTATCAGCTCAAAGGAAATGAGTGTCAAGTCATGAACAGACATGGAAGAACCTTAAATACGTATGTCTAAGTGACAGAAACCAATCTCAGAAAGCTAAAATCTGTATGATTCCAATGATCTGATATTTTGGAAAAGATAAAACTATAGAGATAGTAAAAAGATCATGAATTGGGGAGTTAAGGGAGAGAAGAATAGGCAAACACAGAGGACTTTTAGGGCAGTGGAAATTCTCTACATGATACCAAAGTAATGTGTACATGTCATTGCAGCTTTGTCCAAATCTACAGGATATAAAACACCAAGCATGAACTCAAATGTGAACTGTGGACTTTGAGGGATAATAATGTATCAATATAGGTTCTTCACTCTAAAATTGTAAAAATGAATCACCTGATGGTAGATGTTGATAATGAGAGAGGCTATCCATGTTGGGAAAGAGTTTATGAGAAATCTCTGTACTTTACCCTCAATTTTGCTGTTGAACTGCTCAAAAAACAAATTGTAATAAGAAAGATATTTAAAATAAATCTTGGAAGAAAATAGAGGTAGACCTTGCTGCCAGGGGAAAAAATATTCATTAGAGAGAGGAATTATAAACTTTGGTAACTTGTGTGGTAAATACTAAATGAGTTAGTGAGTCAGTTAGATAAGACATGCCAAGATAATACATTTTCTTTAAAAAAAAAAAGTGTATCTAGGGTGGTGGCAGATAGATTTAAAAACAAATGTATAGTGAAAGTGTAATTGAGCCAAAGTGTTTGATTCAAGCCTTTCTTGATAGGCCCTTAAGAAAAAATAATGAAATGATAATTGACATAAAAGTGTAGATATTAACAGCATAACTTGTTTGGAAAGAGGTTACACATTGAATACGAAACTTTTTCTGATTATAAAGTGTCCTTAAATATTAAGGATACTAATTTTTAAAAATTGTAATGGAAATATAACTTAGATCAGGTGGCCTAAGATGGAGTTAATGCTCTGAATTTTAAAGTATATATGATCATCAGATAGCTTCATATTTTTCCATTTTATCATTTTTATTTCTTCATCACAGTTAGTTCTGTAAATAGGCTTTGATGGAGGAGAATCAAATACAGTTGAGATTTTTATCTTGCTTGGCCTGCATTTCATGGCACCCTGTGTTGTTCTTGTTAGATGTGACATAATGGATAACACTTTTTCCAACATCCTGAAATTCCTCTTCTGAAAACAGGACCACCTGGGGACATCTGCTTCCTCTTTTTACAGGCTCTGATAAGAATGAACTTTGATGGCACCTTCTCTGTTTCTGCAGATGGTTTGTGACCCAGCTGCTCCTCTTGCTTTGATGTCTGGGCATTCATCTTGAGAAGTACATGTGGGATGCAGAACTTTTGGTACGTGGGGCTTTCCTAAATTTTTGCTTTCCAATCTCCTAAAATTTTTGCTTTCCAATCTCCTAAAAGGTGGGTCTGCCCCAGGGAACTGCCCTTTGCTCTCATTTTTCCTACTGGCCAATCCTCTGCTTTGATGAGTTTGTCTATCTCATGTCTCCCACCATCTCCTCTGTGAGAGTGAATCTCCTTTCCCTTTTCCAGCCCTGACCTCTTCTAATCTCCAAATTTACAGTTTGAATGGCCTGGTCAGCTTTACAGAACATCTAGCTTAACACTTCCAAATATTATTCTTTATTCCCATGCTCTCACTTCTCAGAAATAAAAAAGAAAGAAATTTTGCTTTCACAGTTAAAAAAAAGAAATGTTAGAAGTACCATCACTAATACTATATTCCCGTTCATTAATCATGAAAGCTCAGCTCTTTTTTCTTTACTTCCTTATTCCTATGTTGCCTACAATAATACATTTTACTTTATAAATTATGTATATATATATATATATATATATATACATATACATACATATACACACACACACATATTCCTCATGTTCATTCTAAAGTTACTCTGTAGTTCAGGCCCATTTTGCTTAGACTGTTACAATAGTTTTCCACTGGATTCCCACCTAGAAGGCACGGTACATATTGTTACAACACAGATTCTTAAATCATAGGGATAATCAAGTCGCTTTCCTACCAATAACTCTGTCTTCTCAGTTTACAAATTCAGTATAAAATCTTGTCTGACATCTTGACAGACCCCTTTGGCCTACCATTTAAAATTAAAAAAAAATTTTTTTATACGAGTTTTAAAAGTTCTTTCCATTTACAGTTTTTATAAAATATTTGCTGTATTCCCCATGTACAATACATCCTTGTAGCACTGACTAGTTTGTACTTCTTATTCCCCTGTCCCTATTTTACCCTTAACCCATCCCCACTGGTAAACACTAGTTTGTTCTCTATATCTGTAAGTCTGTTTCTTTTTAATTACATTCACTTGTTTTTGTAGTTTTCTTTAATTCCACATATAAGTGAGATCATACAATATTTGTATTTCTCTGTCTGACTTATTTCACTTAGTATAATATCCTCCAAGTCTATCCATGTTGCTGCAAATGGCAAAATTTCATGATTTTTTATGGCTGTGGAATATTCCATTGTGTATACACCACACTTTCTTTATCCATTGCTTTCAGTGGACACTTAGGACACTTCGATGTCTTGGCTATTGTAAATAGTGCTACAGTGAACACTGGGGTGCATGTATCTTTTCAAATTAATGCTTTGTTTTTTGGGGACCCCCTCCTCTTGCCTCTTGACCTCATCCTCCACCATTCAGTCCAAAGCTCAATGAGGATGTCCCTGCAGTACTTGTGCCCAACCAAATTTCTGGATGTTTTGTCAAAATTTGTATTTCTGGGGCCCAGTCTATTTCAGTTCAGTTCAGTTCAGTTCAGTCACTCAGTCGTGTCCGACTCTGCGACCCCATGAATCGCAGCACGCCAGGCCTCCCTGTCCATCACCAACTCCTGGAGTTCACTCAGACTCACGTCCATCGAGTCCGTGATGCCATCCAGCCATCTCATCTTCTGTCGTCCCCTTCTCCTCCTGCCCCCAATCCCTCCCAGCATCAGAGTCTTTTCCAATGAGTCAACTCTTTGCATGAGGTGGCCAAAGTACTGGAGTTTCAGCTTTAGCATCA